>JBBMKD010000194.1:6167787-6188105 GCA_037834095.1 Argya squamiceps
TGTAAACAATAGATAAATGCTAAAAATATACATTGTTTTTGTGAAGCTGCGTGAGAACAGCACTGCAAGACCTCAAATACTTGCAAGCAAGAAAACTGGGAGGGCAACAGGCCCTTTAGATTCACCCTTGGGAAAAGGAGAAGCCTCCCAAGTGGGGAGGGGGTTCAGATGTGCCCATCCAGTGAGGCTGTGCCTTGGGCTGTCCCATCCTCCCACAGGCAGCAGAGAGGGGGCAGAGTGATATCCCAGGGCGAAGTATGTCCCATGTCACCTTCAGCGAACTGTCATCCCCTTTCCCATCTCCCCTCCATCCCCTTTTCTCTCTTCTCCATATCTTTTCCATCTCTTCTTCACCTCTTTTCCACCCCTTTCTCTGTCTCCTTTTCTATTTCTCCGCCATGCCTTTTCCTCTCTCCTCCACCCCACAGAACAGTGGAGGTTCCTATTGCAGCAGAGTTGTTCATCCTCTGGTGTCACAGCCATGAATTCCAGCTGTCCCCTGAAGAACCTCTGGAGGAGCCAGGGCAGGGATGCTGCCTGTGGGCACCTGCCCCTTCCAGCTCCAGCACCCACATCCCCAGCTCCATTCCCATTCCTGGCCCTTTTCCCTCCTGCCACAGCCCTGCCTGGCCCCGGGCAGCCACTGCTGAGGAGATGAAGAGCAAAACTGGGCACTTAAGTGGTGATGTGTGAGCAGAAATGAAGGATTTGGCTTTCAGATCCACTCCAAGATTGCAGGAAAGTAACCCTTCCTTGGGCAGGATCCTTGGGAGACTGGGAAACAGCCCCTGTCTGCACACTGCAGGGTTTTAGTCAGATTAACCCGAATTTATGGCTCTTTCAGCTGTAACTGCCAGTGGGGCCTGGGCCTGGCTCAGAGCGAGATTTTGTCAGGTGAAAGGCAGAAGAAGTTTTAATCCTCGAGAAGTTCCTGAGCAGAATCCCGGTAATTGAAGGAAGTTACTGCAGGTGTTTGAAGCTATAATTAATCTCTGAGAAAGAGAGGAAAGCTTTGAGCCCTTTGAAGGAGCAAACCTCGGAGCTTTAGAGCATTTCAGAAGGGAAAATTGAGCAGGGATGAGCTATGCAAAGGAAGGAATAGTTACGGGTATCAGCTTTGGGAAATGAGGAGCTGGGATCGGGGGGGACAGTGGGAATCCTCTCCCAGGACCGGGGGTGAGGGAGCCCAGAGCAGGAGTGCAATGAGGGCAACAGAACCACCCCAAAATACCTGGGATCTGCACATTCCAGGCATCAGACCCAAATCCCAGACCTGATCAGTGAGGTTCCTGCTGCTGAAATCCTGTTTTGTTTTCCAAAGTGCTGCTGGAGAGGCTGGAGGTGGCCAGGGGATTGCACACATGGCAGTGACAGGAGGGAGCAGAGTGTCACTGGGAGCAGCACTGAAGAGCCCGGGTACAGCACCCAGAAGAATCAATTAGTTGATGGCTGCTTTTCCAGATAGGAAATGGTGATTTAATGAATGCAAAACTGATTTATTGATTACTCAGGAAGCTTGCCTTGCCAAGGAGGCTGCTCATTCCTGCCTGGTCCCTGCTGTCCCTCACTACCAGCTGGGCCAAAGGGCAGGAATTTGGGGAGCAGGAGCTCAGAGAACTGGCACAGGAACAGGCTTGCTCATGTCTGAGCATCCTCTGAGCCCCATTTCTACAACACCATCCTGAAACCTGCCTTGTTTCTTCTGCATTAACCATGTGTATTCTGAGGATGGAGTTAGAGATGCTACACTCTGAGAAGCCACCACTGGTGAAAAGCTGCTGAGGTTTGGGATGATCTCTGAGATTTTGGGGAGGTTCTTTCCACAGGCTAGGAACAACTCTCCCAAACCAATCTCCAGCAGCATCCTCTGGCCTCACCTGATTGAGGAGAGCTCGAGGTGGGTCTGGGAAGTGACCACACAGTCTCCTGGCCAGGTGAGGTTGTCTGTGGTGCAGATATTAGTGAGACCTCTCTCTGGCCATCCTCTGACTGTTCCTGCTGCCTCCACAGGACACAGTCCTATCCAGTGGCCCAGGCAGCAAAGTTCAGATGGCAGAGCCCTGGGCACAATGTTTGTAGCCCTAATACAAAAAAAACCAGCAAGAAAGTAGTTCAAAATATGTGTCTGGTTGGATGCTGTGCCCTACCTGCAGCCCCCCCAGCTCTGGGTCTCCCTGGCCCCCTTGGTCTTCCTCTCCCCCAGGGAATGGTAGAGGCTCCTCTGTTATCCCTCATTGTGTCTTTCCTCAGCTGCCACCAGAAGGAATGTTTGGATTTCATGCTCAATATTCTGGATGCAAGCCGAACATCAAAACCTCAGCAGGGTGCCTGGGAGCATCTGAGAGAGAATATCAGAGGAATCTGTTTCTACAAAGGAAAAGAAACCAACAAAGCCTCTGTTTGGGGATGGTTTTTTCATCCTCTGCTGTACATACAAGTAATAACTTTAGACATGGGGTTTTTTATTATTATCACCCTTCCTGATATCAATCTCTCTTTTTCATTATAATAAATATTGATTTGTGCTGTTAGAAAATGACTTCCCCAATCAGCTGCTGATCTTCCCGCAGGCACAACGACGGGGGATGAGGAGAGTGGGATCGTCATCCCCAGGAACAGACATCCTGCTTGTGCCCCCCTCCCTGCCAGCAGCCCCAGGGGGACGGAACCCAGGGGAAAAGGGGACTGTGAGTGACATTTGGGCTCCTCTGGATGGAGGTGGCTGTGGCCTGCTGTGGTAGGGGATGGCTAAAACAGCCCCCCCCCTCAAATCCCACTTCTCCCTTCTCTCTCCTGCCACAAGGCAGGACAAGCACCTTCATAAACCACTAATGACAGCTTTTCTTGTCAGTGAACATTTTCTTGCTCCCAGGCATCTTCAGGGCTCTGGCCTCATTCCTCTGCCTTGTCTGTATCCTTCCCAGCACAGCTCTGGGGCCACATTAATTCTCTTCCACGTGGAATTTGTTTTGTGCCTGCAGAAATGTGCTCGGGTTGGTGTAAGAACTGAAATAAAAATAGCTGCTTTCCCCAGAAGAGCTCTCTGGTTATCCAAGATGGATCAAACCCTGGAGCAAAGGGAAAGGTAACACCAGGGGCTGGATTGCAGAGTCAGCCCTCCCTGAGCATCCCAGTTCAGCTGTAAGTCAGGATAGATTTGGAAATGGGGACAGTCAGGGGAGCCAGAGAAAAGAGCATTGCTTGGGAAGAAAGCACCAGGCAGCTGGGAGGAGGAGGAAGAGGAGGAGGAGGAGGGGATGAAGGCAGTTGGAGGAGGGTATCAGTGAGCACTGGGCTTGGTCTGCATCCAGGAGGAGGCTGTGCCCTGCTCAGGTGGGAGAGCCATGGCATTGTAAAATCCCAGAATTGTTTACAAAAGACTGGAAAAGCTCATGGAGTCCACCTCTTCCCCAGCATTGCCACAACTAACCCATGTCCCCAAGTGCCCCATCCACGTGTCTGTTAAATCCCTGAGGATTTAACAGGGGGTTCCCTCTGGGGATAGGGACTCCCTCACTGCCCTGGGTAGCTTTTGCCAGGGCTGGACCACTCTTTCCATGAAGGATGTGTTCCTGATATCCAACTAAACCTCCCCTGGGTTGACTTGAGGCCATTCCCAGCACCAAACACCCACAGGGCTGGTGGGACACTGCAAATGACACCCCCACCACCAGGAGGGGGGAGAGGAGACTCCAGCCCCCCTCTTCAAGGCCAAGCCCTGGCTGTGATATGAGTGGGAAAATGCAATTTTCCAGCCTGGCAAACCCTGCACCACCTTTGCTGGAGGCTGGGGAGGAGGGAGAGTGAGGAGGGGGTTTGGCAACCCAAACACTTCCAGGCTCTGCTTGGCAAAGAACAGGCTTTGCCCTCGAATGTCAGAGCTCCCAGCTTGAGCCATGAGTGCAGCCAAAATCATTTTCATGAGATATCAACAGGATCTACAGGAATAAAGGATAACAGAGTTTGCTTCTAATCCAGGGAGCCCGTTTGAGAGCCAGAGCCTCGGCTTGGAGCACCTGCCAGCCCTGGAGCAAACCACAGGCAATTTCTGCCAGGGAACAAACCCACAACCTTCTTGTTTCACACCCTCTCTGTGCCCTCAGGCCCTCCCAAGCTACGCCTGAGCCTGGGGGGCCACGGGGAGGGAGGGAAAACAATCGTGTTGCGTTTTAAGAAGTGATTTTTATCAGAAAGCTGCTATTTATCAGTTTTATTAAAGTGCCATCTCCCAGACTCCGGGGTCATGAGTTAACCTCAGCTTTCATTAACTAAAAACACACGTTTCTCACAGTGGGAGCCGAGAAGTTGGCTGAAGTGAGGAGAACCTGGCAATGATTTCTGCTTCCCAGGACCCTGTTTGGGGGGAAAGTGGCTCTGGAGGCTTTGCAGCTGATGGAACAACGTTGGGCAATCAGCTCAAGGAGCTCCAAAAAAAAGACTTTTGGGAGCTGTGCCGGGTGCGGGTGCCTGCCCGTCCCAAAGGGTCATCACCCTGTCCCCTGTCCCAGGGCAGTGCCAGCCCTCAGGTGACCTCGCAGAGCCTATGCAGAGCCATGAGAACAGATGATCTGGCTCTGAACAGATCCACTGGGGGAGTTTTTGCCCTGTCAGGAGCCCTCTGCCCGTGCGGGTCCCGGCGGGAAGGCAGCCCCATCCCCGGCCCCCATCCCCGGCTCCCAGCCGGGCGGGAGCAGGATTTGCAGACTGCTGACACGGACATCCTGCGTGGGTGAGGGAGGGTCTGCCGCGGAGCAGAGCCCTCCAGCAGCCGCTTTCACTCACAGATTTATTGGTGCTGCGAGGAAAACGAAACCATGTGGAACCGAGGTGCGGAGCCGGGCAGGGAGAGCTCGCGGAGCAGACGGAAATTTCCTGAAAGGTGGATATGGCAGAGCATTAAAAGACAAATAAATACAAAAGCTTTGCTTTATTCCTCTGTCTCAGCTGCGCTCCAGCTTGTCCCGAAGCCCAGGGAGGAGAAGAGCCCAAGAGTTTACAGTGGATAAAAAACCAAACAGATCTCCCTGTACCCCAAACACCCCAATGTCCCCTAATGCCCACAGCCAGAGGCACATCCCATAAAGGACATTGATATGACAGCCTGCCCAGGTGGGATATTCCTACCCAGCCCCAGGGAGTCTGGGGATGCTTTAGGAGTGGAGGGGGGAAGGTTTATCTCCCCCATATTTCTCTCCTGTCACATGCCTGGCAGCAGGAGGAAACTTCCTGCTGGATCCAGAGCACAGCTATTCCTCAGCATTGTCATGGGGTTTATCTCCAAGGTGTTCCATCCTGCAAGTCACCAGGAAGCCAAATCTCCCCTCCCTGCAGCAAATCAGAGATCCTTGGCCAAAGATCCCCTGTCCCACAATCTTCTGGCACTGCCAGGAGGGTGAGTGGGCATGTCCTGGCCCAGGTCCCAGCCTGGCACAGGGCGAGCTGTCCCATGGATTCCATGCAGGGATGGTGTTTTTCCTGCAACATACCTCTCCCTGCACCCATCCCCACTCTCCAGCCTCTCCCTTGCCTGCCACGTTGAGCCCAGATGTCTCCTTTAAAGGGGAACGGCAAAGTTTTGCTTAAAATAACACTATTAAAAAAAAAAAAAAATACAGCCCTTCCAAGATGGTCAGCAATTAATCAACCCTCCATGCAGGCTCCAAACTTGCACACACATTTGAAAGCAAAGCCCGTGGAGCTGGGTTCTCCTGCTCACCTGCCAGCCCAGCCCTGAGATTTTGGGTTTCCCCTGCCAGGAGCCAACAGAGCCTCATTGAGCCAGACCTGGGTCCTGGTCCAGGCACAGCTCCAGGAGATGCAGAGGGAGAATTGCAAGGCTGGAGCTACCCTGTTCCTGCATTACATAGGCACAGAGCTTTAGATGCTTGACTGGGAAAACAGGGAGAGCTGGATGCCCTGCTTGCACATTCCCCCTGTGCTCTGCTGTAGCAGGAATTTTAGGTCTGAAAAAATGGGAACTGGGTCTTTTTCCCTTGTGCATCCCTGTGTGCCCCTCCTGTGTCACCCCTAAACCAGCCCTGCACAGGCTGTGGTGTGGGAGGCAGCAGAGACCAGGTCCTGCAGGGCTGTCCCAGCTCCTCATCCCCAAGGGGGAAGGCCCATGGCCCCATCTCAGCCTGGAACAGCTTCCCAAGCCCCAAATCTCTAAACAACTCCCCTCCCCCATGACCTGCTCCCTTGTCCCCCCACCCGAGGTTTTCATTTATCAGGAGAATTATTAAAACAGCCATTTCTCAGCTGTCTAACGTTTCAAACCCTGCTCCCATTCATCTGATAAATATTTACAGAGCTTGACATTGTCTTCAGCTCATTCCCTTCTGCAGCAAACAATCCCAAACACCCGCTTCCCTTCTCCTGGGCGTCACAGAGCGGGACTGCCCACCCCGGCATGGCCATGTGCCCCCTCCTGCTGCCCCCCTCAGGGGTGTGAGGGGGGAATTGCCCACCCCTCCTTTGGCATCACCCTCTGCCCCTCTGCACGGGCTGTGGCACAGTGCCAGAGCTGCAGGGGTGCCTGGCTGGCACTGGCCACCCTGACCCATCCAGCCCCACCAGTCTCACCAATTTCACACCACTGTCCCAGAGCCGATAGTGACAGACATCCCAGGTTACTCCAAGCCCTATCCAACCTCACCTGGGACACTTGCAGGCATGGGGCAGCCACAGCTTGTGTGTGCCAGGGCCTCTCCACTTTGGGTCAGCTGTTTCCCCTCTCAGGGCTGATTTTCTGTGGGACTCAGATATTTTTTACCTTCATAGCTGCTTCTGCCACCCAATATCTGATTATTCTGCAGGCAAAGGAGGAGGCACGAGGAGCTGGAGTGTTCATTTGTTAGAACATCATGTAGAAGCCCAAACCCATGAGGTTTATCTGGTGAACTGTGACACAGCTGAGCCCAGCCACGACCACAAGGAGCCCCGTGGGATCTCTTCACAGCCCCGGTCTTGACCAGACGTCACCCAGGAGCCCACCCCAACCTGTCCTTTGGCTGCCAGCAGCTCCACGGGCATCACCTCCACCCAACCCCAGCTCCTGTCATCCCTCCGTGGTCGTTAACTCCAGACAACCCCCCCTCACCCTCCCATCCCTCACTGCTGCTCAGAGCCCGCTCAGCCTGTGAGTGACAGTGAACACGGCGACGGTGGCAGCAAAGCCATCAAGTGACACAGCTTTAGCTGCAGCTGGGGGCTTTGCAGCACTGAAGTGATGTCTCACTGCTCTGCTGCACTGATCGTGTTAAACGCCAGTTGAAACCCTGATCACAAAAGAGCCCAGCCCAAGATTCCAGCCCGAGGAGTGAGGGATGGCAGGAAAGGGAGATCAGCAGCCTGCCCTTCACTGCAGTGCTGTGGAAAGCAATGAAAGAGGCCTTTTTATCTCTCACCTCCTCTCCCCGGGCCAATACAGGCCCTGCATTAACCTCCAGGGCCTCCCCAGCCTAAATTTAAACAGCTCAAGGTTTCCAGCACTCCCTTTAGGATACTGCTCTGCAGCCTATGGAGCTGCTCCACTACATGCAGTTTCCCTGGGAGTCAGCCTAAATACTTCATTTCTCCCCTCTTTGTCCTAATTAGAGCTTGCAAAGTAATGAGAACATTATTTACAAATTATCTGAAGCTGAGGTTTGCACACAGAATTCCGAGCAGCCGGAGCACGTTTGCAGGAAGCACGTGTGCCACGCTCAGTGTGTGACATCCCGTTATCACCCACCTGGACCTGTTTGAGTTCACTCCCCAAGGGCCTTCCCAAGCCATTGGGTGCTCTCAGCCTTCCAGTCCTCAGACAAACCCTCAGAAATGTCTTTGCCACCCTCTGGAGGCCAAGACATCAACTGGAGCATGGGGTGACAATGCAGGGTACCCCCATCCTGTGGGGTGTTGGCCTGGGGTACCCTCCAGGCAGTCTCAGGATGCTCAGGCTCTGCCATGCACCAAGCACGAGGTTTTTTGGGAGCTGCTCTGTCCTAGGATGTGTCTGGAGCTACGTCTCCTCTCTCTCTTGTCCCTTGATGCTCCCCCCAGCCAAACTCTGCCACAGGAATTGTCCCTGTCTGCCTGGGAGGCACCTCCAGCAGGACACTGACAGCAGACCAGGGGCATACTGTCCCTGTCACAGAGAAAAGCCTTCAGAAGAGGCTGAGCAGGATATGAACGCACTGCAATCCCCCACGTGCTGCCCTTGAGTGGAGAGGGTCTGTGGAGACTCCAGTTTTAAGCCTCCCTTTCAAAGGCTTTTATTACAGACTTAGTCATAAAACTCTGCCTGGGGCGGATTTGGCACTCGGGGCCTCGGCCCGGAAGCCAAACCCTTTTCATTTTTTAATAACATTTCATGAAAATCCATTTGGCCCTTTGTAACTCGGACAGGTGGGAAAACAATAGAGGTTTCTACTCCCAGCCCCTCGCTCCAGCCCAGGCGCTGTCCCAGCAGGCTGGGGGCTGCTCCCTTCCCCAGGACCCTCGGGACCCCCACAGCCACAGCCAGGGGTGGGACAGGGCTGGCTGTGGTGACAGGGACCCTTTGGCAAAACCCCAAATTATTGAGGGGTGTGTGAGGGCTGCACATCCATCCCAGTCTCCAGGCCCATCTGCTGGAGGCTGGGGATGTTTTATCCACCCTAGAGCTGAGATGGGGGGATGCTGTTGCCCCCCATTGCCTTACCCAGGATCAGAGCCCCTGGCAGTGCCAGCACCAGGCAAGCCCCGTGCCTGTCCCCAGATGGGCACTCACATGTCCCCCCAGCCCTTCCCTCTGAGCCGGGATCTGGATACTCCAACTCCCCATCACCCCAGAGCCACTGTCACCCTAAAGCCACCATCACCCTCGTGATGCCACTGTCACAAACGCTCGAGGTGCTGTTCTGGGGAGGGATGTGAAACCTGAGCCCCCGGGAGGGCGACATCAGCCTCGGAGCCGTGTGCGAGGGGCTCCTGGCGTCGGGCTCTATTTTTACAGCTTGCACCTTAATGCTCCCAAAGTTTAGACAATCGGGAGGGAGCAGCGTCTCCGCAGGGGGGGACACACGGGGTTTAGCACAGCCAGTGTGAGCTGAGCGCTCGGGGAGGGTGCCAAAAGCCCAGGCACAGAGCTCCCGGTGCAGCACGACAGAGACCAGGGCTGTCCCAGGGACACAACCTGGGGACCAGGGGACAAGCTGCGCCTGCTGCCTGCACCTAGAACAGGGATGCTGCAGCCCTGGGAGCTGGGACGAGGAGTCTGAGGCCCCATGCACCCCGTGCAGTGGGCTCATGCCCTGCAGAGCAGCAGTGTCCCCAGCCAGGCAGAGGGGAGCAGCCCCCCAACATCAGCCCCATGATGTTCCCCCCCTGTGTCACTCTAGTCCCCTCCTCAGAGGGCTGCAGGGGCAGTTTAACACCAGATCTGTGTTTGAAAGGTTGGAGTTATGAGTCTGTCAGCATTTCCATTATAGGCCCTGATTAATTTGGGGGTACAGGGTAGGGTTAGGAGTTGTCATTCCAGATGTGAATTTTTGCTTTAATTCCCCTTAAAAAAAAAAAAAAGCAGAGGGGGGTGGGGTGGGGGGGGGGTGTGTCTTTAAATCCTTTAACTTTGTGTTTTCCCTTTCAAAGGAAGGAAAATATGTGCCGTCTGGTCTGTTTTGTTTTTGCTGCAGAGCTCCAAATGCTGTTTGCCAGGTTCATGGCCATGAGGGATTTCACTCGAGCTGGGATCGCCTCTGTCCTTTGTGGGATCGCCACATTTTTATCAGCGAATCCTAACTGGGGGAATCTCCCTGGAAACAGCCCAGATGGATGGGAAGGGACCTCTGAGCCTCTTGGGGTGATGTTGAGGCAGTGCAGTGGGTACCTGCTCCCAGAGAACAAGCTGCAACTGGAAGAGGTAGGTTTAGATGGGACATTGGGAAAAAAATCCTTCTCTGTGAGGGTGGTGAGGCCCTAGCATAGATTGCTAAAAAAAGCTGTGGCTGCCCGACCTCTGGAAGTGTTCAAAACAAGATTGGACAGGGCTTGGAGCAAGTGTCACCATGGCAGGGGAGTGGAAGAAGATGAGCTTTAAGATCCCTTCCAGCCCAGATTTTTCTGGGATCTGATGATCCCCACCGTTGGATGGGAGCAGTGTGCTGGCAGCTGAGAGCATGTGTGCTCTGGAAATACAGCCAAGGCAGAGCTTTCCACTCACCCAGGAAAGGCTAAACCCTGTGGAAGGGGCTCTCTCCAGGCTGTTCCACTCCCCCTGGCTCTCATGCACGTCGGGTCCTGCTCCCAGCCACGTGCTGCAGCAGGACTGGAGGAAGCTGCCATCCCTCCCACCTCCACTGCTTGGAAACACCACTGAGAGCTGGTGGGCTCAGGATGCAAGAGATGGACCCAGAGCTCTGCAGAGACAAGCCCAGAACACCAGGACTCACTGCAGCTGCATGGGGAGGTGGGTGGGGGCTGTGCTATGGCCAGAGCCCTTTTACTGCCATCTTTTCAGTCCAAAATCTGCCTGGCAGCTTTTCAGCTCCTTGCAGAGACACGGTTGCTGTTGTTGCTGCTGCTGCTTCTGCCAGGAGAAGACTCACAAATAAACTCCCCATCAATGCTGCCTTGTATCAAAGTTGGTATCAGCGTTTTGCAGTGAGGGCTGGAGGAGCTGCATCTGCTCACACAGCCCTGAGGCTGCCAGTGGAGCCCAGCACCAGCCCAGCCAGCCCCTCCTTCCCTTGTTCCACTCTCTCCCTCTGTGTCAGGGTGGATAGAGGAGTCTAAAGCAAGCCAGAGATGAAGAACCAAGGTATCCCAAAGAATACAGAGCTGGGAGTGAGAGCAGCTGACAGCAGACCCTAAAACTTTTCTGTCTGCAGGGGCCATTTAACAAATAGCTCTAAAACAAATAGCACTGTGAGGTGTGTGACTGTGCAAGGTCCTGCACCTCTAAAAACCTGCAGCATCATTGTCCCCAGCCATAACCTCCACACACATCCATCCCTCGGGCAGTGTCTGTGCTTGTGGGGACCCGTGGGGACCCTCCCTGCCACCAGCCCCTCACATCCCACATGTGGTCCTGCCCCGTTCACGTGTGACACAACTGATCAACTTTCTTCCCAGGGAAATTCATGTTTCCTCGTGAGGGACAACTCCTCAATTGCTGACATAAAGAAAAACTGCAGGAAGAGCAGAGTTAAAAACCCGAGAGTGATCAAGGGAAAGGAAACCCTGTGAAAACACAGGGTATCTCTGGCAGATCTGGTGGTGCCCCCTGAGCCCCAAGGGCTGCGCCTCAGCCTCTGTTTGCTGAAGGTCCCAGGAGCAGCAGCAGCAGGAGGAGCTCATTTTCCAGGAGGGAATGCTGATGGATTTGGGCTGCCAAGTGGAGGCAGGAGGGAGAGAAGAACTCACTTTGCCATGGGGACATGAACCTGCCAGTGCCCACACCCACGTGCTGCTGTGCCACAGGGGCTCTTCCCCACCTCACTCCAGTCCCTGACCCCCCTTCCCAGTCCTTATCCATGATCCCTGAGCCCTGTTCCCAGCCCCAGTCATGGGTACTCTCTGTCCCCTTCCCCTGCAGGTGCTCAGCCAGCCAAAACCCCAATATTCCAGCTCTGCACCCTCCCAAGTGCCAAAGCAACTCACAGGATGATCCCCACAGCTTCGGAAAATCGTTCCTTTGGTCACTATGACTTGATAAAATTTATGACCCTGACTGTGGGAATGAAAGGTCCCATGTACCCATCGTCCCCAGCCTCAGGCCACAGGATATTGCCACAGCTGATGCCACAGTCAGTAAGTGCCTGGAGGAGAAGTCCAGTGGAGAAGTGGGAGTGGCTCTTCAGGATCAGCACAGGGAGTGCAGGGAGTGCAGGGAGCACTGGGCCAGAGGGTGCTCGTTCTGCACTCTGGAAATTAATACCTGGGCTCTTTGTGGGGGAACAGAGATGGGATCAGGTCACCTCCTTGCTTTGGGGGCAGCCACAGAAAAAAAGGGGTGAGGTAACTGGACATTGAGGGCTGATGGGGCTTCCTGACCTCCATCCTCCCCCAGCACCAGGGCATGAGCACAGACCCATGGAATGTTCTTGGAAAACCTGCCTGGAAGGTGGTGCTGGGTGCAGTGACAGCCTGCTGCCTTTTCCTGTCTTTCCTTCCTCTTTTCTGCTGTTTTTCCATGTTTTTGCTGTCACAGCTCGGAGTGTGGGGAACAGATGGAGGTGGAAAAGGGTGAAGGGGAGGGGGCTTCTCGGTGCAGATGAAATTAGTCATGAAAACACAGCCAGCATGTGCCTTTGCACGTCAGCCCTCAGTAAGTGTGTGGGGGTTTATGCTTCCCAAATGAGGTTGGGAAGTGGACAAATAATTGTTTCAGGGTTTGGTTTAGTTAATTGACTTCTTTTTTTATTATTTTTTTTTCCTGGAGAATTCTCACAATGTGGGAAGCTGGAGCAGTGGCCATGTGAAAGAACCCTCAGTGAGAGCAGCACTGCAGCCCAGGGTGGGAGAAACCCACACCAGGGTCTTCTGCAGACCCATCCCTCCTCCTACTGCTGTGGTCCTACAGGATGGGCAGTACAGGGCGGTCCCTCTGCCCCACAGCGATGTCCCAGGGGTTGTGGCGTGTCCTGGTGTGAGCAGGACCGTCTGTCAGCCCCGGCTCCCCGGGATGTAGTTGTGACTGCCCGGAGAAGCCCATTAATTAGCGGGCAGCCCGGGCTGTCGGAGCTGCCGGCCGGGCAGCGCGGGGAGGAGGAGGAGGAGGCACCAGCCAGGGAGAGAAAACGGGTCATTTTTCAAAGTGATGAATGGGAGGAAAAGAAAGTGGAAAGGCGGACAAGGGGAAGAGAAGGGAACTGATTTCCAGATAAAGTTTTCAGGACACTTAAATAAACATCTCAGCCGGCGGAGCAGGGGTAGGGGCACGGGGGATGTGTGGGAGCTGGGCAGAGCAGGGAGCACTTCGGCAGGACACTTCAAATAAACAGCATTTTAAACCATGTGTGCTCTCCCTCCCAGGGGCTTTTCTCCGAGATTATCTCTCTGCAATTCCCACTGTGTCTTCAAAAAGCTTGACAGCATTTCTAGCGCTACTTTGCCCCCTTCAGCAAGGCAAGTCCCAGGCAAGGGGACCCTTGCCATGGCTGGGAGGTCTGTCCTTGCTCCCAGCCCTTCTCCCTGATGTGGAGAAAAGTGGCTGTGGATCCCTGGTACCCCATTCCTGGAGGAGAAGGAGCAGAGGAGGCAAAGCCATCATGCCCATCACACTCCACCCTCTCCTGCTCCCTCCTCTTCCTCCCATCAAGAACAAAAGAGCAAAAGAGGGAGAGCAGGAATTGCTGAGCCATTAAAATCAAAAATGAAAGCCCATCAATGAATTAATACAGCATTATATGTTAATAATTAGGGGATCATAAACGTTTATGGGAGCAGATTAAAGCCAGGTTCTGCTCCATTAAGTTGCTCCTGTGGTTTCTGCTTCCCACCCACCCCAAATGAGGGAGAGCCACAACGGGAAAGGAGCCCTGAAGGTGCTCAATGCTCTGGGGGGTCCCAGCATCTCCAGCCCTTCCAGCTGCCCCAGGGGCATCCCTGGGAGCAGGGAAGGTGGATCCCATGGACAATGTGCTCTCTGGTGGGATTAGCTCTGAGAAGCAGAGCTGTGTGTGCCCCGAGCACGGCAGCTCCAGGGCAGCACGGTGGGATGTGGTGAACACCCTGAGATGGGGATGTTCACAGCGGAAATTACATGGTTTGAACATCTGAGGGGTGATAGCACCACGATTAATCATCCACACTGAGCCCAGTGTTGTCCATCGGCCTTATTTAGGAAATATTTGGAGTCAGGAGAGTTGGGATGAGGTGGTTAAACACTGAACACAGGCAGAGTATCCCCTGGGCTGCATTTGCCCCTGAGTCCTGCTGTGTGTCTCTGTTGGAGTCAAAGAGATGGGAGATTTCTACCCCACACAGAAAAAAAGATGTTTTGTTTTTATCATTTAAGTCTTTGTTCCTTGGGGAAAAATTTCTAATTTTTTTCAGTGACTGGATCTTTAAGGATCACTTTTTTTCCTAAACATTTTTAATGCCAAGCATTTTCTGAAAATACATATTTTCAAGCACTTTCATTTACCAAAACACCCACTGAAATTTTTGTCAATGGCCAAAAAAACCCTTATTTTTCAGTAAAACACTCTTGAAATAAAGGAATGTCAGTAGCTCCAAGCGCTCTGCAGGATCTGATTTACCTATCACTGCTCAGTGCTTCTCCTACCAAAATAACCACTTCCAACCTTGTAGTGGGATCACAGGAGGAACAGGAGGGATCTGTCAGCCATCCCTGCACTGCTGGGAACACCTCCTGGTGATTCCAGTCAGAGCTGGCAGTGAGAGTACCCCTGTCTCTGTGATGTTTGGGGGGAGCAGGGCAGCTCTGCCAGAATTCCCAGCCATGGCAAAGCGACGGGGGGAAAGGAGGAAGGTTCCCCACACTGACACAGCTGGAAAACATCCCTGTTTTTGGACTGAGGCCACGCTGGTGGGAAGTTGGGTGGGATGCAGGAGCATCCAAACTCTGGGCTGCTGGAGATGGGCAGCAGTGGCTGTTTCATGGGGCTATCCCTGTCCTGGCAGACGTTGGAGCAGGCAGCCCTTTGCTCCATCCCTTGGGAAAATCCCCATGTGCAGCTGGAGCGCTGCATGTCCGTGGGCAGGGAACACATCTGGGCCCCCCAGAGCCCATCCCTGTTGGGATGATGTTGTTGTTGGCCGTGCTGGGGGCTGAGGCTGGGGGTCCACGGCAGCGGGGGCCCTTTGCAATCGAAAGCTTCCTGCTGGGGACCCTTCAAGGGCAGCCCTTGTAGCAGATCTAATTATACAAACAATTTTGTTCTGCTTCTCCAAATAAACACAGTGAGGTCTGCGGGACACGGCACGACGGGAAATTAGAACGGAGAACACTTGCTAATGGGCTCCTTAGCTGCAGGGGTAAACAGATTATTTGAAAAGGCCCCGGCCCCTCCGACAGATCCACTCACTCCGCTCCACTCTCCTCCCACCCCTTGCTCCCCCCCGTCGCACCAAATATTAACCAAGCTTGCAATTTAATCAGATCTCTGAACTGTGAAAGGAGACTTCTGGAGATTTGATTTCAAGGCTTTTCCCTGTTAAGATTTGCATTGAGAAAATTAGATTAAAATCCTGCATGTAAAAGGAAAAAGGGTCTGGAGGCAGGCAGTGGGCATGGAGGGAACTGGGGAGGGGGAGAGGGGGCACAGAGGGGACCTCAAGTCTGGTAGAGGAACCAGGAGGTGACTGGTAATGGAGTGAGACAGGAGACACCCTTCCCTCCCCAGTACCCAAAGTTTTGGGCACAACCCTCCCCTGTCCTCCTAGCTGCGAGATGCTCCAGATCACTTTATACAGAAAAGTAGCTTATTTTGGGCTGGGCATGGGTGATGCCAGGAATGAGGCTGGGAATGGAGGACACCATTGTCTTCCAAGGATGAGGATCCCTCCAGTGCCAGTGAAATGGGAGAACATGATCCCATCCCCAGCACAGCTGCTCCCAGAGCTGGAGCTGAGCTCCTGGCACACCCGTGCCCTCAGGATCCATGACATCCTGGTGCCAGGAGGTTGTGGCTGAGATGGGGGGACCTTGTGTGGCCCCCAGCAGTGGCAGTGGCACAGGGTGTCCGTGGCCCTCCTGCTCTGTGCACACTTTATTGGGGTCTATCAACACCCACCACCCCAGCACCTGATTGGAGCCAGAGCCCTGCGAGGACCCTTGGCAGCAGCAGCCCTTGGCCAGGACTTTGTTTTCATTCCTGCTCTGTGGAATTTCTAATTGTATCAAACCAGAGAGCTGATTGCTCTGCTGGCCCATCCTGGCCCTGCCAGCACAGGGATGCAGGAGGGCTGCTCCCATCCTGGGATGGGGGACAGAGCACTGTGCCAGGGCAGAGCCAAGGACTTCCCCTGGGATCAAGGGTCCCAAAGAATGTGGAGCTGCCATTGGAGCCTCCACAATGGGAAATCATCCTGTTGTGTACAAGTTTCCTTGCCAGCTACTCCAATTCCACCCTTTCTGCCTTCATTTCAGTCACACTGAGATCTTGAAATTAAATTTTCTTTTTCCCAGATTAAGAACCTCCCTTTGACATTTCGACAATGGAATGTGTTGATTTTGCTCTCCAAAACCCTTCACTTTTTAAAAACACCCTTCAATCCTACTTTTTAAAAATCAGCACTTCAGAACAAACCAAATGTTCCCCTGAGAGTAAAATGTAACATTTCATTAAACCTGGATCAATTCCTTTTTTCTTTTTTTTTTCATTCCCTAAGCTTCTCCCAGCAGCAGCTCTGACCGAGTCCCTCTGCTCTGCCTGAAACATCCCAGCATGGGAAGCTCCAGGAGTAAAAGGTATTAGGGACACCCAGGCCAGCAAAATTCAGTGATAAAGGGAAAAAACCAAAAGAAAACAAAAGAAAAAAAGAAAAAAAAAAAAGGAGGGGAATGGGCTGAGGGAGGGAAATAGGAGCTGGTAAGGGAAACCCAATGTTCCGAGCACACGAGGGCAGCCACTGGACCTTCTGCTTCTCGGGCCGTTGAATCCCAGAGCAGAGTGGTTTCCTCTCCACCTCACCGGGGAGCAGCTTTTATGTTCCAGTGAAAAGGTATCCTGCCCAGACAGGCGGAGGCATAATGGGAGAGATCCATTAACCGGGAGGAAACGAGGGCATGTTAAACATGAAATATTCATGGGGGCTCTCGCCAGCTTGTTAATGCATTTGTGTTTGCAAAATACCTCTGGCTGGGGAAGCGGGGAGGGAGAGAGGGATGCGGCAGGTCGGGGGCAGCCTGGGCACGGCGCGGGCTGGAGGAGGGTGTGGAGAGCAGGCTGGAGCGGGGACAAAGGCAATTGTGCCTGGTGGGAGAGCAGTGTGGTCAGGGAAGACCTGCTCGATACTGCAGAGGGAAATAAGGGCAGCTGCCTCTCGATTTAGCTCAGCCCTCTCACAGGAGACGTCGGTTCTGGGGCTTGGGGGGGTCAGGAGCTCCTTTTCCTTCCCTGTGCACCCTTAAAACCCTGTTCCTCACAAAGGCTTGTCAGCATTTGTGCAGGCACCCCAGTGCTCCCACAAAACTCCCTTCCACACGTTTACTGGGACATTATGAGATAGTATCAATAATTAAAAATAAGCTGCAGCTGTCGAAAGGGGCAATCCCAGTGGATGAGGTGATGGATGACCCTGGCTGTGGGACGGGACTCTCTGAGCCACAGATTTCATTAACTCACCCCAGGTCCCCCAGTCATTTACTGTAGATTAGGGAAGCTCAATTGTATTATTCCTGTTGTTACTGTTATTGTTCTGTAACAAAGTCTCCTGGGTGAGTGTCGCTCGCCAGAGCTGCCCTCCCTCTCCAGGGAACAGATTGCAGGAGAATGACCTCTGGAATATGGACAAGTCCCAGCCCTGGGGTTTCTCCAAGCACTGCAGAAAACCCTGGGTTGGGAATTTGCCTCTTCCCAGCTTGGGCAGATTGTCCAGGTCTCTGACCACAGCTGTCCATCCTTTCCTTGTCTCTTGTATTGCCATTCATCCATCCATCCATCCACCCATCCATCCACCCATCCATCCATCCACCCATCCATCCACCCATCCATCCATCCATCCATCCATCCATCCATCCATCCATCCATCCATCCATCCATCCATCCATCCCATCTTTCCAGGATGTTCTTTGCCAGCATCAACACTTGGCAAAGCTCCCCAGAGGGTTCTGTCCCTATTGTGTGAGGCTGCCCACCCCTCTTGTCACCACTTTTGGTGACAGTGCTTGGAGGCCAGGACAATCCCCTGTCCCCTGTTCACTGTGGGAAGAGGAGCTGGGGAGAGGGGAGAAGGGAGGAGGGAACCAAAGGGGTCTTCACAGAGCAAAATAATGGGATGGAACAACAGCAGATGAGAAGGGCAGAAGAGAGAAATGGATAAAGAAACACTATTAATGATTGTTATTTTCCCCCTCCAAATTAATGAAAAGGACACATAAGCAGGAGTGGGGCAGAGAGGACTAAAGTGGCTTTGTCACTGATGTCACTGAAAGCAGCTGGTGGCTCCCAGCCCAGCAGAAAAAGGGAAGTGATATCCCACAGACCTGGGCTGAGAGGAGTGGAAAAATCAGCATGAGACAGAACTGTAAAAATGCTGGCTGTGCTGCTGCAAAAGTCTCTCACTCAGAGGAGGAGGTTGGGGAGGGCAAGGGCCCCACTGGGGAGCTGGAAGCCTGGGAGTCCCCTGGCCACTGGCAGGGACCCAGAGACCAGGTGACAAACCCTTCATAGGGTGAGCTTCTCACACCTCGAGACCTGGGAAATGGGACCAAAGTGTAAAGGGGAAAATGTTGACACAGATCAGGTTTATGCAGTGCAAATACATCCTTGCACTGGTATTTGGGAAATGCAATCCCAGCCGTGTCCAAAGAGGGATTAGCAGCAGTTTCAAAGGCAGCTCGGGCTGAATATTTGATCAGAAATTGTCTGTTTCTGCAGTGCCTGCCTGACTTTGCTCCCCAGGACAATCCTGTGTCCCCTGTGGCTCCACTGTGGGAAGAGGAGCTGGGGAGAGGGGAGAAGGGAGGAGGGACCCAAAAGGGTCTTCAATAGAGCAAGGTAATGGGATGGAGCAACAGCAGATGAGAAGGGCAAAAGAGAGAAATTGATAAAGAAACAGTATTAATGATTGTTATTTTTCTCTCCCTGAGAGTGGGAGTCCACCCGAGCCCAAGGCTGTGTACAAACAGCTTTTCCCAGGCTCATGCTGAGGTTCATTCTGCCAAACTCCAGCTGGAATAAAAGCCAGAGGGATAGAAATAGCCTGCAGTGTCCTGAGGAGCTGAGAGCAGCTCCTCTCTCAGCAGGGGACACCCCACATCCAGCCATGTTGTAGCTCCAGCCAGCCACAGGGCTCATCAAGACCCCAAATCCATCTCCAAGGGTTTCCAGCCAAGCTGAGGGCTTCTTGGGAAGCCCATCCTCAAATGCTGCTCACAAGCCTGGCTTCTTCTTCAGACACAGCCACATGCTTGGCCCGACAAAAAGTTCTGGGCTATTAATTTGTCTCCCCATTGCAAACTTCCCAGGGATTTGCTTTGTGAAGGGAAAGTGAGCTGATCATTCCAAAGTGATGTTTGGGATCACCAGCTGAGCTCCTTCCCACTGACAGTAACTCCAGCCAGCTCCTGCTCACCCCGTGGTCTCAGCTCCCACCAGTCCTTAGAGCTTTGACATCCCCAGGATGGTTTATCCCTGCACCACCCCGTGCAAACAAAAGCTTGATGGAACATTTATCTAAAACTTCTCTCCCTTTTTGGTTCCAAGGTTCAGGGCAATGAACTCGGTAGCTGCTTGGAGCAGACCCCAGCTAAAGGCATTAACAGTGACTGGGGAGTGGGCAGGGAACTGCAGGCAGAGCAAGGGGGGATGGATGGCTCCACCCACAGACTGTGAGGATCAGGACTGGGAGAGCAGCAGAGATGGGCAGGATGTTGTGACCCTGCAGCAGGACAAGCCTCTGGGCCATCCCTGAGCCTGAATCTCTGCTGGCCCTCCTGGACTGGAGCCCTCCTATCACTCCAGTGTCCCCATCCAGCCCATGGCATGTCCCAATCCCCCCACTGGAAGAGGCACCACCCTGGGGTGGTGTGCCTTGTGTGCCTGGACACCCCTGCTTGGACCTCAGATGGGGCTCACTGGGAAAAGCAGCTCCAGATGTACCTTCAGAGCTCATCCCATTTCCACCCAGGCCCAGTTATTTACCGCAGGGCTTATATTTTCTTCCTTTTTTTCTTTTTTTCTTTCCATTTTTTTTCTTTTCTTCCACTAGCATTAAGAGCCTAAAAATAACCTAAAAATAGCCATGCTTCTCAGTGCAGCCGGCAACACAAAACCAGGTTACCAGTGCTGCACAACAGCAGCCAGCTCGTTTGCTCTGAAATCAAATTTGTTAAGGCATTAGTCTCCTGTTCCCTCTCTCCTCCCTCCTTCCCTCATCACATCCATCCCAAGCTTCCCCTGCAGCCACTGCCACAGCTGGCTCTGGGCACAGGGGGGATGCCATGGGGTCAGAGAGAGGGACAGCCACTGCCAGGGAGGGAGTGGCTGCAGGGGACACAGCATGTCCACCCACGGGCATCTTGGGAGTGGGTGCCCCATCCAGCCCCATCAGAGCTTACCCCTCAGCTCTGGGAGCAGCCTGGGGGCGAGGGGATGGATGGATGGATGGATGGATGGATGGATGGATGGATGGATGGATGGATGGATGGATGGATGGATGGATGG
>JBBMKD010000194.1:6202655-6229455 GCA_037834095.1 Argya squamiceps
GACCCAGGGCAGATCCACACCCACGGACAAACCCACACCCATGGACAGACCCGTGGACAGACCCACACCCACGGACAAACCCACAGGCAGACCCACAGACAGACCCAGGGCAGATCCACACCCACGGACAAACCCACACCCATGGACAGACCCGTGGACAGACCCACACCCACGGACAAACCCACAGGCAGACCCACAGACAGACCCAGGGCAGATCCACACCCACGGACAAACCCACACCCATGGACAGACCCGTGGACAGACCCACACCCACGGACACACCCGAACCCACAGACAGACCCACGGACAGACCCGCACCCACACCCACAGAGGGACACACATCCACCGGGCAACCGTGCCCAGACACACAGACAGACCCGCAGCAGTTTGAGACAGACGAGGGTCACCGAAAGGGAAGAATGATGGGAAAGGATGGGAGGGAAATGCTGCAATACTGGGGGAGATTTACTTGGGAGAGAAGGCTGAGACTATTCAGAGGGTGGCAGGGCCCTGGCACGGATTTCCCAGGGAAGCTGTGGCTGCCTCATTCCTGGAAGTGTCCAAGCCCAGGTTGGACAGGGCTTGGAGCAATCTGGGATAGTGGAAAATGTCCCTTAACTTAAGCTTCTTGTGCCAGTGGGGATGGGATGAGTCCTATCTGTGCTGGAAACAGAACCTCCTGGAGTCTCCAGAGGCAGCCTCATCTGGATTGACCCTACAGGCAGCTTTCATGTCCCCCCAGCCCACACTCTCTGTGGGCACCAGAATCTGCTACGTGCCCAGGAGGGAGACAAGGACTGTCGAGCAGCCAAGGAGGGGGTTGAATGCTGAGGTCACCAAGCCTTGTGCAAGGCTCCACTGGCAGAGTCAGTGAATGAAGATTAACCATCCACAGGGAGTTGCTTCACCTCTTATCAGAGAGCTGCTCTCCCCTCCCCTGCAGTGACTCATGCTCTGCTGAGCCCTTCCCGCCTCATCTGGGACGTGTTACAGGCCTGGACCATACTCCCTCTCCATACAGATGGGGATTCTGGTGTAATGTCTGCCTCCTCCTTCCTCCTTCCTCCTCCTCCTCCTCTTCCTCAATGTTTCTGTTTCTCAGGTGTCTTCTGCCCAGGTGACACAGCTGTCCCCTAAGCAGGGCTCCCTTTGGCTTGTCCCCACTCTGGAAAGGGGATGCTCCCTGAAGGCTCCCCCTTTCCCAGAAGCTGTTCATGCCCCTTTTCTGCCTGTTTGGTTTGGCTGCCAATGCTCCCCCAGGCCAGTGTAACTCTGCCCTGCAAGGAGAAGGAGGCAGACACCCAGATTCCAGGGAGTGAACACAAATCCATGGGTTCCTGGTGATGAGCTGCCAGCTGACATTTCTGAGGAGCTGAGCACATGCCCCTCGCTTGAGTGAGGTTTAATTTAACCATCTCAGAAGCACACACGTCTTTCAGAGCCAGGGACAGTGGTGACTTGAGGAGGGAGCAGAGCTAAATCAGATGTCAAACAATGATTCCTGCACACATCTCTAGGGGCTGACAGCTGGAGTCACTCTCACCATCTGTCTTCCCACTGCAGCCCCCAGAGAAGACACACTCTGTTAGCTGTTCTTCCAGCTAACAATGGAGACAGCAAGAGAACAAATGCACTCATTTCCAGGCCTATGGATTTTCCATTCAGGGATTTTGGGAACACGCTGAGTTGGGGAATGTGCTCTGTTCTTCCCAGTAACAGGACACAGTTGCTGTGCTTTGCTGTTTCAGGGACATGGATGAACCACCTCCTCCCCATCCCCTGCCCAGGGCACCCTTCGGGCAGGTGTGTCTGGGCTTTCTGATCCTCAGAGGTAAAACCGTCTGAAAGATCATATTTATTGCTCCTCGTGCTCTCGTCCTCACCCCAGGCAAGCTTGGAGACCAAAGGGGTTGGCCAGAATCTTGGGACACATGATAAAAGCATTCTGTCTCTAGATAGGACACATCTTGTTGGGAATGAGTCCAGAATTAATAAACCATCTACCAGCAGCCAAGTGCGTTGTGTTAACTCAGAAGTAATGAGGTCCTGGTGAATCACCAGGAGTCTTCGATGCAGGGGGAGAAACCAGCTCAGAAGAACACTGGATTAGACCAAATCTGGATGCAAACCCTGCTTCTTTCTTCATGACTGAAACCACTTAATAGCTCTGTGTTCCTGTCATTAGAGATCCATCGCAAACTCCCAGGAAGGCAGAAGGGGAAAACCACAGGTACCAGAGGACCAACCCAGCCCAGGGGGGATGCAGGAGCTGGCGAGGGGGTGGGGGGCTCAAGCAGATCTGACCTCTGGCAGATCCCCTGGCAAAGGCTCCCTCGGGGATCCCAGAGTCCTTCCCTGGCCCTGCAGGGACCTGTCCCCACCCTGCCCACGGCTGGGGCTGTGGGTGATGCTGCTGTGTTGGATGAACTGGGAAGGAGGGCTGCAGGCTCTGCCAGCCCAAAACATACATCCCAGGGAGCAGGAGGAGGAGGAGGGCACCTTCCTGCTCTCTCGAGTTGCTCCCCTCCACAGCAACTGTTCCCAAAGAGTTCTTGTTCCTCAGTGGCAGTGCACTCACAAAATGTGGGCAGAGCATCCCTTTGCAGAAGTTTTCCAGGTTACAGGTATCTGGGGCTTTGGGAAAATGACTCCGTGGTGGGGTGACATCTGAATCAGAGTTTTCACATGGAGAGGGAGCTGCAGTGGGATAAACCCTTCTCCCCAGCTTTGCATACTCATTAATTATGATTTACAGGCTAATCCTGTGCCCCTCCCTGCACCTTGACAGCCTCAGCACCCACCCATACTTGAATCACCTTTTTCCCTGCAGACTTGGGCTTAGACCACCCACGGGAGTGCCAAGGCCTTCTCCTCCTCCTACCCCCTGCCCTCCGTGTCTCAGGGGAGCCACCTCCCTCTGAGAGTCACCCAAGGGTGTGGAAAGCACCTGGGAGCAAACCCAAGCCCTGAACATTCCTATGCATGGGGGGCTGAGCCTCAAACCCCAACCATGGTCCAGCCAGAGCTGGTCTCTGCTCTGCTGTGTCTCTGCCACACTCTTCCCGAGTCCTTCTTCCCCTGCTTGTGTTCTGGCAGGTTTTGCACATCTTCCCCATCCAGCCACTCCAGATGTCTCTTCCTCAGCCCCTGCAGAGGTGCAAGAACATCTCTTTGCACAGGCACAGTGATGCCTCATCTTCCTCCTGTCCTCCCTGTGGGTCTCTGACCCACATTCCCACTCCCACCCCCAGTATTTAGCTGTGCCATTAGTCCATGAATCTCTCAGGCATTGCCTACAGAAGGAGCATCATTCCAGGGCTGGTGAAAACTCCCAGAGCCTGCTGGACAGAGGGTTCCTGCCCTCACTCCTCACTGCCTTTGTTCTGGAAATGCTCTTGGGCAATCCCAACACCGCGGGGGTTAATCCAGGCTCTTGTGCGTGAAAACCAAGCCAGATGAAGTGATACATCAGCTCTTCAAGCTCCAAGAGACAGCAAACCCAGCGGACTGAGGGTTCAGACATGCCCCACTCGGAGCAGTGATGTTTTATTCAGCACTGATTTGCAGGCCTTTGCATTCACAACAGCGTTGAAATGGCTCTGGTTTCCAACAATGGCAAACAAGCTTGAGCAGGATGGGAGGGAGCTCATCCTCTCCCGGCAGCTCGGCTCCCTCAGCATTTCACACTAGAGCAGGGAACAATTCTGCAAACCGTGAGCTGAAAAGTGACACAATCGCCCTCCTTTCTCATCCATCAGCTCAAATTTTCCTCTTCCCTAGTTCCTGGAAGGCTCTCTTTGTAATTAACTTCCCAGGAACACGGGAGCCCCACCGTGCTGTGAGCTCCTCGGCTGCAGAGGCGGCTGAGCAGGACAATCCATGGGAAGCTGCCTCGGGAACGCCTGGCCTGAGCCTGGGGCTGCCCTCGCCCCGAGGCCTCCCTGGGTGTGCGGAAAGGGATGGGCTGTCTGGAGAGGGCAGGGCCTGAGCACACCCTGACCCCCGGGGGCTCATCCCACGTCAGCTCTGGCGGCTGCCCCCATCCCAGGGATTTTGTTCAATCCAGGTGCACTTTTTATTGGATTTTGTTAAATTAAACGTATGATCCCATATTATCTGACCCGGCTCTGAAGTCTCCCAGGCCCAGGCAAACTCTGCTGCCTCAGCTTTTCATTTTCATGTTTATTTACTGCCTTTCAGATCGCCTGGGCTGCACGGTGCAGCCTCTGATGAATAAATAACCGGTGCCCTTCCAGGCCAGATTGATTAGATGGATTTAATTAACGAGCCCAGCTCCCCTTGAGGACTATCCCAACTAAAATACTGGAACCAGCCAGTTTGTTACAAAGCCAGGACCTATTGATTTACGGGAATATGAACAAGGGATCATTTAGTGACTTCATCGATGCCATAACAAGAGGTTGCGAGGGGTTGGGTCACAGCTGGTTCATCACAGGGAGATTGTTCCCTCCCACTGCTGAGCCAAGTAGTGCCTGCAGACATCCATCCCATCCTCCCCAGCCCGGCTGGACCTGTGTGGCCAGGGGAGCAGGGAACCAGGGCAGCCGGCTCGATCTCGGTGGGATTGAGCACACACGGGCGCTGGAAACCACAGGGAAAAGGCAAAATCCTCAGGAGAGCACAAGGGTCAAACCTGGAGCTTTGCCGGGAATGGGAAGCAGGGCAGGAACATAGAACTTATGCTGGGTTGTGCTGGAGGGAGCTGCCAGGACCAGCCTGAGCCCCCGTGTGCCATCTCTCTAAAAGGGACAGAGGTGTGACAGGGCGCTCAGCCGAGCTGTCCCCTCCCCAGCTCCACGGCAGACGGCATCTCCCGCACGGACCCCACCCCGCCCGCCCCCGCAGCACCCCGGGGAAGGTGCCGCATGGGTTTATTAATTAGCCCATTAAATTATTGCAGAAATAATTGTGACCCACGTTTCTCCCCATGCCCGCCCGCCGTGTCACGGGCAGGAGCGGTGACACGGGATCAGGAGCGTGCGGATAATGAGCTGCCGTGGGGAGAGCATCCAGTGCTGTGCCACCTGCCCTGTCCCTGTCCCCGTGTCGCCTGCCCTGTCCCCTCCCCCGCCGCCTGGCACGGGCGGCTGCCAGGCTCGTCGCGGTGACAATCGTCAGGTTTTAATTAGTCTCCAACACGATTCCTGTCACAAACACTCTGCTGGGGGTTGTTTGTTTTAATTTGATCAGGGATGGGCACAGAGAGGGGGAAGAAGGAAGGTAATTAAATTTGACTAAAAATCTTGGAATGCCATTAAAAGCGGATGTTCTCATTTGCATAATCCGCTCCCCGCGGCGCCCCAAAGTGCCACCAGTTCACTGTGACTCTCCCGAGGTGTTCCACAGCAGCCTGGTGTGGATGGCCGAGTCCCAACCAAGGGACAAGGAAACACCGGGGTGCCATGTCCTGCTGGGGGCAGGACACCAGGGGCAGGGTGACAAGGCAAATGGAGCCAGCTGTGCCTCCAGATCCCAGCCTCAGGAATGCCAAAGCTCCTGGAGCTGTGGGTTCAGGCCTTTGCACAAGGCCAGCCAAGCAGGAGGTGGTGTAGGCTCAGGGAGGGTGTCTCTCCTCATTTTGTGGCCTTAAACACCAACTTTTGCCCTTTGGTGCTTCTCTTTCCCTACTTGTGTTTCCCTGTTTAACATGGAGAAAATGGTGTTCCCTGCTTGGCTGTCCATAGAGCAATTGCCTGTAATTAATTCTGCTCATTGGCAAGTTGTTACTAATGATGTTTGCTAAAGGTTTGGTTATTGCTGCAAACCCTGCTTCTACATCTGGAGTTGGGGCTGGAATGCTGGGGAAGTTTCTGGGAAAAGCAGGTTTTCCAGGGAGGTGTTGTGCTTTGTGGAGATATCTCAGTTGGCACCAGAGATTGTGGCACTGTTGGGGTAAGTTTTATTTGACTGGGGGGAGGGGGGGTGTGTGTAATATTAATAAAATAACAGATGTGATAAACTCACACCAGGTGACAAACAGGGGTTTGATGAGAGACAGTAAAAATCCCAGACAGGTTGTGAGGAAACATGAAATGGCACTAGCTCCTGGCTGGGCTGCAGAGGCAGCAGCACCTTTGGGAGAGCACCCACGGTGGAACTGCCTTTTCTAGGGGCACTGAGGAAACAGCCAGAGCAGGGCAGGGCCAGGGCAGCAGGAGGCACTCACCTGCCAGCTGTCCCACAGCACACACAACTTCAGCAGGTGATGTGACTTGTTCCTGCCCTAGAAAGCCTCTTATAGCCCCATCAGAAACAGGCTGTCGTAAGAATGAATTGCACTTGGGAGAAGGATCACATTTGTTGTTACCATGGAAGTGCCCTGGGAGTGCCTCGATGCTGCCCCAGCTCCAGCTGCAGCAGCCACATGCACTGAGGATGGGCCAGCTGGGGGTGGTCCCCCTGACCTCTGCAAACACAGCAGGGGATCTGCAGGGCATCATCACTCCAGTTAAAAACCAGGAGACTGACACAGTGACTGTCACTAAGAGGAGAGCTGGAGCATCATCTGAGCACTTCGCCCAATTATCTTTCCATCCTGTTTTGTAACACTGCCACTAAACCATCCCTGCTTTAAGACTTGGTCTTCTGCTTCTTTCAGCACAAGGGTCTTCCCCTTGCCACGAGAACTGTCTGATTCACTTACCTGCAGGATCTGGTCAGATATGTGCAATCTGTTTCCATCATGACTCTGCCTGTGTTCCTTTTTAACTTGCAAAGTCCCTGTTAAAGCAGTGTTATCTCCCACTTGCCCACTTCCATTTCTTTTCTGCCTGAAGGATCTTCTCCTACATCTGAGGACAGAAAAGGAATGCAGGGCCCAGTGAGGTGCCTCAGGCTGGGAGCTGCAGATGGATAATCTGTGCTCTGAAGTGGGCTGATCCCTTGGGATTCCTGCTGGGACCACTCACCATCCCACAGGACACATGGCAGGCCCTTCTCCAAGCTGGGTGTGTGATCCCAAGAAGAGCTGTGTCTGTCAAGGTGCCAATGCAGTGCTGGCAGGGCCAGGAGCACTGCACAGCTTCATACCCCTTTCTTTTATGTAAAAATGGTTGTGTCCCAAGTCTCCATCAGTGGAGTCAGGCAGCGAGGATGCCTGAATTCCCACCTTGTCCATGACCAGACAGTGTCTGTTCTGCAGGGATGGTGAAATCAGTGTGCCTGTTTATGTGACTGCCAGGCTGGGCAGGTGGTGTGGTATTCATCCAGACAGGGGGGGAAAAAGCTCCAGGGAAGCCAGGCCTGAGTGAGAACTGAAGGATCATCCCAGTGGCAAACAAAGCAAAAGGAAAAGCTGGCTTGGTTTGTTCACACACATCCCAGTGGGAAGGAGCCTGCGCAGCCGTGCTGGAGAGGGGGCTGGCTGGGACATGACTGCAGAGCTCTGCCATGGAGGTCACACCTCTGAAATCCTGGGATATAAATCTATGCCATGAGGTTGCACAAGCCTTCCCCAAGCCCCTCAGGGTCTGTATTGTAATATTTGCTGGGCTGCACAGCCCAGAGGCTGAACCCGTGTGGGGAGGTGTCCAACAGCCCTACATCATCCCAGGCTTGGGAGGAGATGCAATCCCAGGAGCTGGATAAGGACTGCTGCCAAGGGGTGGGAAATTCTTGGACCACTAACAAAGCTCATGTTGAGAAATACAACCAGAGTGTAAAGATGCTGTGACAGCGGGGGGTGGGTGATTGTACTGGGCATCACTTGTTTCTCCTGAGTTTTATTTCTCTCTCTTCATTAGCATTATAATAATTTTTTGTATTAATTGCTAAGCTGTTCTTATCTCAACCCACAAAGTTGCCCTTTCCTTTCCCATTCTCATCCCCACATGGGGAGTGGCGGGAGTGAGTGGCTGTGTTGCTGAGCTACTGCCTGGGGTTAAAAACCCAATCTGAGTGCAGGAAGAGAAATCAGTTCACTCCTATTCCCTGAGAAAGTTATTCCAGCCCACTGGAAGCCCCCCACCATGGAGATACTGCTTAAATCCCTTGAGACAAGAGGCTGTCTCCTGGCTGGGGCTGATTTAGGGCAAGGGGAACATTCTGCCTATGAAGACAGAGAAGTTGTGGAGCCGTGGGGCTGTCCTGGCACAGGGTGAGGTGTATTTGTGAAGGTGCAGATTTGGTAGGTGGGGTGGGGGGAAGGTAGAACTCCACCAGCCAGGTGCTACCTGTGCACTGAGAGCTGTGGTTTGAGCAAAGCCTTTAAAGATCCTTCTGCCAGGGCTGAGATAACAGCAGGGATCCCAGGGATGGGCAAATGGTCAGGCTGGATAAGCATCAGTCCTGTGCTGAGGATGGCCCACACAGCCAGCTGGGATGGCTGCAGCTTCTCTTTGGAAGGAGAGAATCATCATTAATTTTCCCCAGATGCACATTTTCAAGTACCTGTAATGAAAGACAACTGTGCATGTTCCTCCCTGTAATTGGGCTGTTTACACTCTAAATACAGTACAGCTTCTACCTGACTGGCTAATAAGGAAAGATTTTCTCTCCTTTTATCTCTAATTAAGCCAAACTGAGCCTGGCATTGCTGCTCTGCAATCATTTCCCAGTGCAGGAGTTTGCTAAGTTGTAGGGATTGGCTTTTATAAGGTTTTAAAAGATTAATCTGTAACAATGTGCAGGAAAAAAAAAAACACATAAATCTCTGTTAATGAAACTTGGAGGATTTCAGTAAGAAATTGGTTTTAAATGTCAGTGTCTGCAAAGCAGGGGTTGGAGAAAAACACTCTTGGACTGATCAGCTGACAGTGCTGAGCAGAGGTAGATTTGGGAGCATGGCTGGGGGGTGACTCCAAAAGCCCTGGGATGGCTCCAGCCACCTTTGCAGAGGCTTTGGGGTGTTATTTAGTGTCTGCACCCAGCACAGCATCGTGCAGAGGGGTGAGGAACCTCTTAATTCAATTTGCTGGGGACTTGGGACCTGGGAATAGGGATGATGTCAGGCAGGACAGGGTTCCCTGTGGGAGTGGGGGTCCTTGAGAGCTCACACCCCTCCATCAGTGGGATGCCTGGGTGGGTCTGTGAAGTGCTGCCATCCTGCTGGGGCCCTGGAAGATAAGATGCCAGCTTGGCCTCCATCTCAGGATGGAGACGGTACGCTCTGCATCTCAGTGCTGGAACCCTGGCCATGGGTGGATTTGGGATGAGCCAGGGCTGCCCCAAGTCTCTACCTGTTAGTGGTAAAAGCCAGAGCAGTCCTGCTGCTGCCAATCTCACACTTTAGCCAAGCTCAGAGAGGGATTTCTTCCTCTCCAGGCTCTACTCTTGCAACCTTCATCACCATCATCTTCATCTACTCCAGCATGTTCCACCCCATTCCCATCACTACTTCCAGAACGGCGGCAGGAAGTGTCTCCTCCAGGGAGTTCAACAGCACAGTGTGGTCCTTCATCAGCACCACTGATGCTGGATGCTCCTCCTCCTCCTCAAGGTGCTCTCCCTGCTGCAGTTGGCAATGCCAGGAAAACCCCAAACCCTGGCAAGGCCCTGGAGCACAGCTGGATGTGGAAAATGCTGGGTTTGAGTCTCTTCACCCATGCAGGGGCTGCCCTGGTGCTGGAGAAGCCCCGAGCAAAGGTTCCCTCATCAGCCAGCAGATCTTGTTAGTACTTTATTAATTGCACAGATGGGACAAGCAGCCCCAATCCAAGTCAAACAATTGCTGCAGTTTCATATGATACAAAACAGAAGTCCCTTAAATACAAAATACCCAGGTCTAAGTGAGCATCACCTGTTGCTGAGCTCTGCCACCAGAGTTATATATTAATATTCCACCTGTACAAGTATTTATAGATAGAAAAAAAGAAACACTTTAAAAAGTATCAAGAGAAAATTCATATCCCCACATGTTAGTTATATTTTTTTTATATATATATATATAAAATATATATATATATATAAAAACACAGACTAGAGGCTGATTTGTGCTTTTCTTTTCACCAAAAGACAGACAGACAGTTATGGCCAAACCGACATTGGGGGTCCCCAGCTCATGGGTCATGTTGCCTTCCAGTTGGAACGACGTCTGGGAATTTGGGTCCCTGCCTCAATGGAGAAACCAGGTCATCTCCTGGGTGCTGACAGCTCCAGTGAACAGTTCCTTCATGAAGGGAAGGAAGGGGTGGAAAGGGGGGAGATGTCTCTGCAGGGAGTAGGTGGGCAGTAGGTGGGTACAGGCCCCCCACAGCTGCCCAAAGAGGAGTGAATCCCAAACAACTGCCCCTCCTTGCCATCCCTCCTCCCTCTTCAGGTACAGGCCCCAACACAGAGGGCAGCACAAAGGGGGAGCTGGTCTGGGGGGTCTCTCTCTAGCATGATGCCTCTTTCCAGGCATTGCCCCTTCCCACTGAGGCTCAGCTGCTCCGGGGCTCCAGCAATGTCCTGCTCCATGCAAATAACAGGTCAGCCGGTAGAGGGATGGCCTTGGCTTGGAACGTGGTCCATCCACTCCTCCTCTCAGTGACATCCAGTGCAGAGAAAGGGTTTTTAGCCAAGGAAGAGCAAAGCAGGGGAGTACAGGGCTGCTTCTTCCATTAATCCAGCACCAGTGCTGCAACAGGTTCCATCTGCCCCTCAACAGGGCTGGCACTTGAGCTCTACCTATGTATCTATAGGCAGCCCTCTCCTCCCAGAACAGCAGCCTCTTCCACTACCCCACAGTGTCTCCCTGGCTGTCCCCAGCAGGTGACACCACACACACAACGCCCCCCCTCACTGCCCACCCTCCACTTCCCGACCCCACACTGTGACCTGCAGACACGGCCCCATTTTCCCCCCTCGCTCCTCCTGCCTCAGTCCATGCTCCTGCACCCCTGCTGTTGCTCCTGGCTTGTCTAGGGAGCCCCAGCTCCTGCCACAGGCTGCATTCAGGGGTCACCCCATGGCCACTCTTTCCCTTTTGCTCCCCCACCTCTCCTATGGACACCATGGCTTCCCCTCTGCGGCCACCCTGCCCCACAGCACCTGGGCCGTGGGGCGGGACTGCCCAGCCTGGGGTGAAAGGACGTTTATAAATATGTGCCTCTGTCTTCCCCTCCACGGGCACGGCATCACACCGTGCTTCCTGCTGAGATCCCCAGTCCACATCCACTGGTAAGTCCAAGTCTGAAAGGACAGAGCGTCTTCCTGGTGCCTCAGATCTTTGTCTCAGGGCCGTTGGGACTCAGGGCTGGGAAGGAGTCTCGGATCCTCACCAGCTCCATGGCACAGAGGTGGCCAAAAACCCTGTTATACCACTCGGGAGACCGGCCCCTGGAGAAGGGAAGAGGCAGAAGGGGGTGAGTGGGCAGAAGACACACTGGCAATATCACGGAGCAGCACATCCTGCTTCTCCATCCCCTCCCCAGAGGGTCCTCTCACCTGAGGTCAGCCCTGCAGATGTGGGTCACCCGGGAGCGGCCCATGGTGCTGGGCTCGATGAGGTACTGGGACGTCAGCACGATGGCCTTGACACCTCCCTCCACCGGCACCTTGTCGTGCTCCACCGAGAGGGAGCTGAGCAGGCAGGCTCCCCGCGGCAGGTCCGTGCGCCAGCGCCTGCGACAGAGCCGGGGTCACTGCGTGCCCACCCGGGGATCAGACACTGCAGGACCCCACACAGCCCGGGAAGGAGGAGATGGGGCTGTGTCCTGGGCCACGTAACCAAAAAACCATATATTCTATTTCATCTGTTGGGAAGATGTTTTTCTTTATCTCTTGTAACTCCAGGGGGGAGGGGGTGGGTGCCTTCTGATAACAGACCAGCTGTTCAGACCAGGGGGGGAATTGTTCCTTATCTCTTTCCAGGACCTCTCCTCCCTCCACGGAGATATCTTCTGTTAATGGGCCATGAAGGCTCACCAATAACATGGCACATTACATCATCCCATTGTGAGATGCTCCACCCAGTGGGGAGAGCCAAATCATTTCTGCCTAGATAAAAACTGAGATGTAGGAACACCAGATATCCAGTGTTCCCACTGGATTTCCAGAGGAAGACTGGACCCATCTCACTATTACTGAACTCTTTTTCTATCAGACCATCTATACACCAACAGAACCACATCTGCCACTCCAGGAGGGACTACTTTGAACTCTTCCAACACCTTGACCAACAGGGTGTCAGGTTGTATTTCTGACTCTGTCAGGATTTCTAGGATTTTCTGTGGAAAATCTGTTTTGTTTGCTTGTTTTGTTTTGGTTTTTTTTTTTTGTACTACTACATTTGCATTCTTAATATTTCTAGTAAATAAACTCTTATTCCTATTCCCAAACCTTTGCCTGAAAAGCCTTTAATTGCAAAATCATCATAATTTGGAAAAGGGAGCGGGGAGGGAATTACATTCTCCATTCCAAGGGAAAACTCCAGCTTTCCCTGGCAGATACCAGTCTCACCAAACCAAGACAGGCTGGAGCAGAGGGGAAGCACAGAAGTGAGCCCAAACCCGCCTCACCGGAGCACCATGCAGTCCCTGCGTGGGTGTGGGGCCATGCTGTCTGTCACGTAGTGGTACACCTCCATGTCCTTGTCCAGAGCCTCCACCACCCGGCTCTGCAGCAGGTCCTCGTCCCACAGGTGACGCTCCCGCAGCACCCGGTGCAGCACCGTGGCAGGAGGGGCCTCAACATCCGTGGAGACCTTCCACAGGCGCAGAGGGTGCCCGTCCCCAACCTGAGGGGACGACGTGAGGGTCACACAGACTGTCCCACAGGACCCCCCTGAGCAGCTTCACTGATGGCTCCTGCTGCCATAGAGCAGCACAGTCCCATCTGCTGGCTAGTGAGGGATGAGGTGGGACCTGCTCCGGCTGCTGGAGAGGTCACCCCATCCACATTTCCCTGCATCTTCTCAAGCCCCTCCACACAGTGGCATTTACCTTTTTGCAGGACAGCTCTGTGTTCAGGGGCCCCGGCGTGGTCAGCCACCCCTTGAATTTCTCTGATGACTCTTTGAGCAGGTTCTGGACACTCTGCTCGAAGTAGGAGTGTAAATCCTTGCTCTCCCCCTGGCACACCAAGTCAGCCAGGGGGTGGGGATAAGCATCTGCAGCCATATAGGAGTTGCTCAGCTGCAGCAAGATGTCATGGGAGACCTGCAAGCCAAAAGCACACCAATGTCCAGTGAGACAGAGAGATCCTGTTGGGACTTTATGAGTGGTTCTGGACAGAAAGAGACCCCATAACCCATTCCCCAGGGAGTGGGGAGGATGGACATACAGCCTGCACCACTTCCTGCCCCAGGACATAGCTGGGCTTGGCTCCAGGATGAATGGCTGGTGGCTGCTGTCCCACTGAGGAAAGGGTGCCCTCAGCTTGCCCTAGGACCAGCAAGGTCCCACCTCCCATGGGCAGCACTGGGCTGAGACACCATTGCCACCCACCTGGAAGAGCTTCTTGCAGTCGGTGATCATGTGGGAGAGCCCCTGCGTTGCGGCCATGTTCTCATTGAGGTCTTTCTGGTCTGGCTTCCCCATGGTGCCCCTCTTGTGTATGGCCCTGTGGGGGATCAGGTAGTGCTGGCACTGCTGGGCACCTCTAGACCCCCATGGCTCTCATTTGTATCACAGAGCAGAGCCCCCTCATGTCTTATCATTCCCTTCTGGCCCCTCCCACAGCAGGGAGGGAAGGGGCAACCGGGGAACTGGGGCCTTACCTGGGCGATGTGCTTTCCTTCTTGGACACGTTGAGGTGGAAGATGGAGGGGGCCAGGCACACAGCCAGGTTCCCAGCCGTCATCTGGTTCTCCTCAGCCGAGGCAATGTCGCTCAGGAAGTAGAGCAGGGTCTGCAGCACCTCCCGGTTCTCGTCCGGCATGAGGATGATGGCGGCCTGCACCGCCTGCAGCCGCTGCTCCTTGGACACGACTGCGGGCACGGGGTCAGCAGGGTGTCCCCACGGCCACCACCCACCCTCTCCATCCAAAGAAACCCCCTCCTCCCCAAAGACCCTGAGCTGCCCCCAGCCCGGCCCTTACACTGGTAGATCTGCAGGAAGGTGTCGGTCAGCTTGCTGGTGAAGATGGGCTCGGGCAGGTCGCGGAAGTATTGCTTCAGCAGGTCGGCCACGTCGTACGCCGACTGCCCCGAGTAGTTGACGTTGTCGGGGCTGGTCTCGTTCATGTGCCGGAGCGCCTGGATCCGGGACTTCACCCCGGACTTGCGGAAAATGCCCACCTGCCGGGGCAGAGCAGGGTGTGAGCGGGCATCTGTGGCGCAGGCAAAGACATTCCCTCCCCAAAGGGATCATCCCTGAACCCAGAGCAGTTCAGAGGAGTTGGCCAACCCATTGAGTGAGGGATGGCCAAGGGGATGCCACTGCGTTCCCACAGACAATCCCACCCTCCCACTTCAGCTCACACCACAAGAGGTGAACAACAGGACCCCTAAAGCTCTTTTTATTCCCCAAATCCCAGAGGTGCTGCCCAGCTGCTGCAGCCTCACCTGGTCCAGGCACTGGCTGCGCAAGTATCGCATGGCCTGCTGGATGCTCTGGGGCAGGGGCTGACCCGTCCGCTGCACATTCACGATGGGTGGCACCCCAAAAACCATCTTGTCCCTGTAGTCAGGGACTTTGCTCCGCTTCATGAACTTGGGGACAGTCCTGCAGAGTGAAACAGAGAGACACTGGTGACCTCAGCACTCCCTCATGGAGAGAGAAGGACCCTGGGAACACACACACACATACAAACAGGCACACTCATTTCTGCAGTATTTGCAATACAAGCAAGGCAGCTTCCCACCAGGAATGCCAGCACCTTTTATTAAGCTAAAATATTTTGATATTTGGCTATGAAAAAAAATCACTCTCTTATATTGCTGCAGCACTTTTAATGCCCCACAAACACCTGCAGCCCCCACAGTGGCAGATGAGGCCAGGAGACCCCCTGGAAACCAGGATGCTGCCAGGAGCCTGGGGTTCATACCTGCCAGAGCAGACAGCCCTTGGTTTAGCTTTTCCCTCTCCACACCCCAAAGCTGCCCTAGCATGAGCTACAGCATGTGGGCCCCATCCTGGTCCCCCTGACCCCATCTCACCAGGTCCAGGCCTGCTTGTGGGGCACAGAGTACTTCTCCATGATGGCTGTAAGCCGGAGCAGAGAGCACTTCTGAAGCAGGTTGAGCTGGGCCGACGACTGCCGGTTGATCTCCAGCGAGGCCGAGTTCAGGCTGGGCCGGTGCGAGTTCTGGAAGCTGTGCCAACGCAGCTTTCTGGGGACACACGGGACATTCTCAGTAAGGAAACCTCCACTGCTCTCCACTCCTTCATGGTTACTCCCACATCACCCTCCAGCACCAGTCAAACTGGGTGAGGGAAGCCACAGAACCCGGCAACAGCCGCAGCTTTCCCGGGGAGAGCTCCAGGGAATACTGGCACAGGGGAGACACGTGCCCCCTGCGTTTACACGTGTTATTAGTTAGTGAAAAAACTTTTAATCACGAGTCTGTGCAGGCAGACGGGGCCGGCAGTGGTGGCAGTGCTGAGGTGCTGGCAGCGGTGGCAGTGGTGTCCTGCGGCCACCAGAGCGCACCAGCGCCCCGCGCTGCGTTCCCCTGCCCGCGCCGTGCGGCTCCGGCGGCACTCCCCTCCCTCCGCCCGCTTCTGCCTCCCGGGAAGGGACGATCATCCAGCCCACAGAGGACGGGATCGGGCGCTGCTCCCCAGACCCATGGGCTGTGCACCCCTCCCTGCTGCTGCAGCCCCGTCCCCGGGAGTGTTCACGGCCAGGCTTGGAGCAATATGGTTTAGTGGAAAATGTCCCTGTCCATAGCAGGGGAGCATGGAACGAGATGGGCTCTGCGGTCCCTTCCCACCCAAACCATGTCGGGATTGTGTGATACCTGCAGGGTCTTGTGAGTGATGCTCCCACCCCCGAATCCCGGCGCTCCCGTGTCTCCATCTCTTCAGCCTCGTTGAGGGAGTTCCCAGTGCTATCAAAGTCACTGGCAGAGGTGCCAACATCCGACATGGACTGTTCTTCGAAATGTAGGTTGGAGGGTTCCCCTCCCGAGTCCGACTCCTCCTCATCCTCCTCTTCCTCGCCCCCTTCCTCCTCATCCAGACCAGGAGAGACGGCTTTACACCAGAGCTCCACCTTCTGCTGCAGCCCCCACATGTCCTGCAGGATGTCGTCGAGGTTCTCGTAGATGACCTCCCTGTCCTTGCAGAAATCCTCGGTGCTGCCGAACTCCGGCACGTTGTCGTAGACGCTGACGCGGCTGCCCAGGGAGCTGCAGGAGCCCCGGCGCCGGCGGGCAAAGCCCCGCGGGGAGGACGAACCCTCCACGCTGCTGCTGCTGCCGCCCCGACCCAGCCCCACGGCCGCGCTCCCTGCGTTCCAGTGGGTCAGGGAGCTGCCGGCCAGGGGACACAAGCTCTCAATGGAGAGGGATTTGGGGAAGGTGCCGGGCTTGTGGTCACAGGGGATATAAACCAGGCAATCGCCATGGCGAGCCCGGCGCTGGCACTCGGCAGCAGCCCAGGCACCGCCGGCGGCAGTGGCTGTGTCACAGTCCTCCAGGTAGACTCCGCTGCGTTTGGGGTCAGAGCTCCCCTTGGTGCCCCCGGGGCTGAGCTGGCGGTTAGTCCTGTATGATACCGAGAAGAAGTGTTTTTTGCTGTGTAAAGAGGCAGCAACGTTGCCTCTTTTAGAGGAGTTGGTCCTGGTGGCTGCAAGATCCCCGTTACTCTTCAGAGAGCTCCATCCTGGTGGGAGGGTGGCGCTGCATTGCGGAGCCACCCTCCTCTCTGGGCTGGGCTTCTCCTTGTCCTTCCATCGCAGGGACTCGATCCTCTTCAGGAAGCTGCGAGACCGTCGCTTCTTCAGCTTCTCCTTGGAGCCCTCTCCCTGGCCCGAGGGCTGTTCTGGCGCAGATCCCTCACTCTGGCTGCAGCTGGAGGCGGTGGTGGTGGCACGGAGGGGGGACGGGGGCTCGGGTGGCATGGCCGCAGTGCCCAGCGTGCCACCCGTGCCACCCACGCTGCCCACACTGCCCGTGCTGTGCAGGGACGTGGCCTCGGGGTTGGTGCTGAGGTCTGTGAGGATGCTCTCGTGGCTGGACACCGGGCACATGGTGCAGCTCAGGGCCTCTGAGCCCTGGGACAGGACGTCGGCAGACCCCACCCGTGACCACCTTTTGCTGTCCCTCTGGAAGGCCCACCGGCTGCTGATGGCACACTGGACTTCCTCCTCAGAGTCTTCATTCTGTGGGCAGTTGAGAACAGGGAATGATCAGTTGGTTGGAGCCAAGGACGGTCAGCACATCCCCCCACCTCAGAGGGGCACACCCAACCAGCATGGCCCCAGGTGGGGAGGAGAGCAGCGTGTTCATCCCCTTAAACCAGCTTAGGACTCCTTTGGCAGTGGAGGCCTCCAGGAGCCACTTTGTGCCCAGAGCTCACCAGGACACTGCCCCACCATCAAGCACATGATCCCCTGCACCCCCTCACCTGCCTTGAGCATTCAGGACTTACCTGCTTGCGCTGAAAGTGAACATCCAGCTTCATGGAGGCACAAGTGTTCAGGGTCATCAGCCTCCTGCAAGAGACAGAGTGGCTTTACCCTGGTCCCAGCCCCTGTCCCAGCCCTGCTGCAGTCACAGGGATGGCTTTGGCTTATTTTGATTTTCCTGCCTTAGAACTTCGGCTGTGCCTGTCACTTGTCACCCACTGCTGTGGCTCCATGGTCAGAGGGACACCTGACTAACAAGGGGACAGTGCCAGCAGATGGTAGCCCAAGCCAGGTCATGCCCATGCCAGCTGCTGGGCAGTTCTGCAAGTGGGCAGGGGTGGTGTGCTCCAGGCTATTAAAGCAAAATCACCTCAGAAGCTCCTGTGCCCCAGACAGGGAATGACTAAAGAACCTGAAAGCTCAGAGAGGGAGGGACATGCAGAGATCCTCCCATCACCTCCTGCCTCACTGCACCCAGGTCACAGTGCAGGAATCCCCTCCTGCCCAGCACAGCAGCCTCTCTGCTGGGAAACAAATAGAAAACAGACCCTGTTCCCACCTCTTCTCTGTTCTGTGTGGGAGGGACAGCGTGGAGCCAGCGCAGGGACATGGGTGTGATGACGTGTCCTGAGAGCCAAGGCAGGGCTGAGTCACCCGCAGCGCCGAGTGACACATGGCCCACCCAGACAGACCACAGGGTCAGTGCCCTGCTTTGGCTCTGGCAAGCTCTGGTTTGCTCTGCCTGAGTCCCCCACTGGCTGCTCCCTGCACACCCCTCCTGAGCAGCTCCCAAACCTGCAGATGAAGCCCAGGCAGAAACACACAGCCAGGCTGCATTGCCTGGTACTGGGATGGCCAGCATCACATGGAGCATTAAAACCTGTTGGTTCCCTGGGACCACACACCACCAGTAATGTTCCCTGAACAACTGAGTTTTCACTGTAGAGGGAGTGACAGTGCTGGAGTGGGCTCTGAGCCCAGCCAAGGTGCAAGGCAGGCACCCTACTAAGCCCATCACCCCATCAAGCACCTCCTGAGCCCATCACCCCATCAGCCTGGGCTGCTGCCCTTGTCTGTGGCACATCCCTGTGCTGATTCCATGTGCAGGATAGACAAGGGAACGTTACCTGCACAGGGATTTGAGGGAATCCTGGTCCAGGAAGCTGTGGTCCTTCTTCACTGCACTGATGTCAATAGGGAATGATGACTCTGGGGAGGGAAGTGACATCAGTGACAGATCCCAAGCCAGCTGCTCCATCAGGGACAAAGGGCAGCAGCGGGCATGGGAAGAGGAGGAGAAACCCAAGTGGCTGGAGATGACCTGGAGGTGGTGCATGCCCAGGGCTCCTGGGCACAGCTCTTCCCAGGTACATTAGGTGAGGGTGATAAGGTACCCAAGGGCCTCCATTCAGTTCCCTGCTCATCCCTGTGCATTCAGAGACAGCTCTGCTGGGATCATGCATGTGGGACCTGGACCCTCAGCCCTAAGGATCTCAATCCATCTGCTCATGAAGGCATGCAGCATGATCACCACGGGAAGGGAAACACGTGGAGGACGTGGGAAGTTCTGTGGACAGAGGCTGGAGAAGGTTCACTCACAGACTCCAGCACCAACACCACTCCTCATTACCCAGCTGTGAGCACTGTCCGGGGCCAGCACCTGGGGCTGTGTGCCCCAGCAGGAACACAGCCTGTCCCTGCTGCCCCCCAAAATAGTCACAGGCAGCAAACAGGCTGCTCGTAAAGCCATCACCGGGGAGCTGGTGCTGCGGGGGGCGGGGGAAGTGCCCGGCAGAACAATGGCCGTGGCTGTGGCCGCCGGAGCTCCGCTTCCCCCTATTGTCCAGCCAGACGGGGCCGGCTGCAGCCGCCGCTCCTCGCACCAGCCGGGACCAGCATCCCACCGCGGCTTCCAGGTAAACACAGCTGAGCCAAGAGCCACCACCACAGCCACCCTGACACCGCCCTGGGTGCCCGGCACAGGAGCTGGGAGTAGGAAAGCCCAGCGAGGCACAGGGATATGATCTGCTCCGGGCAGGGCTCGCTGAGTGCTCAGGAAGGACAGGCTGGAGCAGGGCAGGGGTTGTGGGAGTGGGGAGAGGCAGGAGGAGGGAGAACAAGCTCGCTCTCCACGTTACTTACTTACACTGCCCCTATGCTCCCACCCACGACAAACACTCCCTGAACCTCTTCAGAGCTGATGGCTCTCCAAAGCCTGGCTGCCCTTGGCCAAAGCAGGATTCCTTAGAGCCCTGCCTGAAGGGGAAAAGTTCAGGAATGCAAGGAAGTTAACTGGCTGGTTCTCCAGGCTGTGGCCAAAGGCTCAAAGTGTAACAAACAACCACATAATCAGTGAACAACCCCCTCTGTCCTCTCCTCTCCCTGGAGCCGTGGGCGCTGTCCCTGCAGCCCCCCCTTGGAATCTGGATGAGATCAGGCTCTGAGCAGGTACAGAGCAGGGTCAGTGGCAGGAGGCAGCTCTCACCTTCGTACAGCTGGGCATACTGGGGGAATCCCGCTGCCCGGAGCCAGTCACACGCTTTCTTGGCTTCAATTTCTGTAAGAAAGCAAAGAACCAGCCTGAGCATCCCAGCAGCAGCAGCAACACCCCAAGAACGCAGCCCACTCCCCCCAGAGCCCTGACACCGAGCCCACAGTCCATGTGCACAGAGCAGAGGAGATGCACAGCTGCAGAGCCAGGGGTCCCACCAGCAGCAGGGTCCTGGGCAGACACAGCTCAGCCTGAATGACAGGGCCACAGGACACAGTTTTAACCTTCTGATGAAATGTTTTGTTTCTGGGCCCACCAAACCAAACACAGTTCTTGGCCAGGCAGGAGAGGAAGATCTTTCTTTGTAATCATGAGTTCAGAGCTCGTCAGAGCTCAGGGCTGATCACTTCTGCAAACATCCCTGAGCAAAGGCTGCCAAAGGAGCCCTTCCTCCCCCACCTCCTTCCCATCACCCAGCCCTTCCCACCTCTTCTTTCATGCTGGTGTTCGTCCCAATTGGCACCAAATCTCTGGTGGGGTTCTTCACCCCTCGCCCAGCTGGTTCCCACCCCTCACAGAGGGATCAGCCATGGCCCAGATGAGCCCATTCAACAGCCAGCAGTATTTCCTGGGAAATTCCTCCAGTTTAGAGAACTTGAGGGAATACAGCCCAGAGCTCCTGCAGCCGCAGCAAGTCATTGCCAAGTGTCAGCACCCATTGGCCCGATGACATTTCTGCTGCTGAGGGTGACAACATTTGACCTCAAGGGTGGAAAATGCCTTGGCAGCCTCGGGGTCTGGTCTGTCCCTCCCAGAGGCACCACCCGGCACAGAGTGGCCTGAGGCCAGACCCACCCAGCACTGGAATACCCTGATTCCATCCTCATCCACCCACTGCCTTGGGTCAGAACTCTGGCTACACTTTGCATTGCCAATTCCAAAAGTACAACAGAAAAAAAAAAAAGCGTCCAAATAAGCAGCTCAATTCAGGACAGGACCAAGCCAAGACCCTGGACCCAAATACTTGGCAAGTTTTGGGAAGAAGTTTTGGAATGAGCATGTGGATCTGGATCCAAACCTCACAGCTGTCATTAGCCATGCCATCAGTCCTGCCAAAACCCAGGGTGACCCCTCCTGCTCCCAACAGGGCTCAGATCCAGCAATCCCAGCAGGGAACTGAACCCTGGGGCTATCCTGGGTCAGCTGGTCCATGTGGAGCACCACATCCCTTCCAAATAACCCAACACCCCGTGGGGAGGACACCCCATGGCTGCATCTGTCCAGCAGGAGGGCACCAAGACTGGTGGTCCCTGGGAATGCTCTTTGGCCATGCCAGCTCTGGAAGCAGATCCCTCCCACACTCCTGGAGTGGGCAGGACTCAGGGACAGGCACTTCCCACAGCTCCTGCCAACCACACCTGCCAGTTCCCACTCCTGCCCAACTCTGCTGCCCCTTTGCTCCCAGTGGAAATTCCATGGGGCCAATCCCAGCCAGCAGCTCCGTGTGCCCCCAGCCATAAGCAAAAGCACCAAGCTCCCACCTGCGCCATGGATCCTGCCCCAGGGATGGGTCTGGAGGAGGGCAGCAGGAGCAGAGTCATGGCTGAGCTTACCCCTGCCTGCAGTGGGGCTCAGCTGGTACCAGAGCATGGCTGGGCACCCACTGGGCCCACGCTGGAGCCCGGTGACACCCAGAGTGACCACGGCCACCCCACCAGGCCAGGAGCAGCCAGGGCCCAGGGCAGCAGCAGGATGCTCTGAGCAGGATTGGGCTCAGCCACCCCTCATCATGGTGGAAATGCCGAGTCAGAGCACGACATTTCCTTCCCTCCTCTGCCTCCCCCACACACGGGCTGGCAGGGGGCCAGCGCCCCAAACCTCCACCTCTCCTCTCCTCTCTGGGAGCCAGGTCCGGGCTCTGCCTGTTGTGGCAAGTCCTGCATTCCCCCCCAGAGCCCCTCAAACAGGGAGAAGCCCCCTAAAGCCCCCCCGCCCCAGGCTGAGCCCTCCTTGTGGAGAAGTTCTGTCACAGAAAAGGTTTCCAAGTGTCCTGTCCCAGAGGGAGCCAGCAGCCAGCTTCCTCCTCTTCCCGCCCTTCCCATGGACGTGCTTTCCCAGGGAAGTGCAGGAAAGGCTGGGCAGGCAAACACTCCTGCCCTGGGGCATGGCCGGGTGCTGGGCACAGGGTCACCCATTCCAGCCGTGTCCCAGCCCTCCCTGTCACCTCTCAGGAGCCTCACTGTCGGGCAGGGTGATGGGACCTGAGCCCAGCACACATCCCTGGCAGCAGCCTCCACTGGGAATCCAGCCTGAGCCCAGGGGTTGCTGCCTGGAGACCCTCCACCCTCCACCCAGCTCAGCCTGAGCCCCAAGCAGCAGCAGCAGAGATAGGTTTCTGACATTTCCAGATGCTAGGAATTTCTGGTGTCTAATCTGGGCTCATCAAACACTAAACCCACCCTCAGCAGGGCACAAAGAGGGTCTCCTTGCCTCCACTGGTCAGAAAACTATTTCCAGGAGCTTATGCAACTCAATATCTTTGAGATCTGTGGTTTAAACGGTGCAGAAACCACCCCACTCCAGCTGCAGAGCAAGAGGAGCACGCACAGGGTACAGGCAGAGTCCATGCATCCCTGAGAAACAAGGGGATAAATCCCACCAATTTCCTGACTGCAGGCAGGGAAGGTAGACCAGCAGCCCCGTTATGTTTCATGCTCCAGAGGAAGCTCTCCATGGGAGATGAGCCTTCAGAAAACACCTGGACAACCCCACGAGGGAAACCAGCACCAGCACCTTCAGTGGAAAAAGCTCCAAGTGGTGCACAATCCTATGAGCCATCAGAGAATCCTCCCCCAGCAAAGAGCTTCTGCCCTTGTCCAGCAGCTGTTGAGGCTGGACATGTTGAGGCTGAAATTTCCTTTTCCCAAGGAAAAGGTATCCACAGTTGTTCTCCCATCCCCTGTACCCAGCTTGGGGCAGAGACTGTAACACAAGTGCCACCGTGGTCCATCAGAAAGGCCCTGAGGGGGTCCAGCCCCTCCAGCCTGGACCCCCCCAGCCAGGGAACCCTCATGCCCCAACACCCCCAGGAAGGGGTGGAGATCAAAAACGAAGGAAGAGAAGAGGCAGCCATTGTTCCAGACAAAAAGGATGAAAACCAACACTGAAGTGGAAAAAAAAAGAACAAAATTCCCCAAATCCCCTTCTTGCAGTCACTGCACTGTGGCATTTCCCTGGGGCAACCCACTGGTGGCTCCAGCAGGAATGGCTCATAGCTGTGGGGTGGCTGGAGCCTGATAGCTCTCTCTCAAGTGCTTTTGGTGCTCCATCCACTCCACCCTGGCCTGGAACAGGTGTGGACAGGAAAAAGCCCAGGACATTCCACAAAAACTCTAAAATGAGCAACCTGTAACACTGGAGCCCAGCAGAATTACAGGCAGGAAAGCCACTTCCCAGAACCTCAGCACTGCACTTTCACTTTAACAATCAAAACTGACAAGAAGTCCCAGGCCAGGCTCTCAAGCTTCCCACAGCAAGGTTCCAAGTCCCCATAAAACATCCCACACAGCCAATTAGTGAGTGAGGAGAAAACCCCACCACAAAATCGCTCGCATGTTACCTCATGGAAAGCTGGAAGCAGCTGCCTGGCACTGCGGGGGAAGCTTCAAACCCAGCACCAAGGGGAAAAAATACCTCCTCTTTCTCCCTTTTTGGTGTGATTTCTTTCCATCTTGCCTGAAAGTAAAACTGCCTACAACAGGGACTTTCCTTCCTGGCTATAAGCAGAAGTTTCTTGCCTGCCTTTTACAGGAATGGCAGAAAGTCCCAACAGCTCTCCTGAACCAGGGGGATGTGCCTTCACTACTTGAGAACATGAGGAGCTGAAGCAGGTGTCCCATGGGAAAGGTGTACCAGAGACAGAGGGACTGACTCTGCCTGGAGAAATCAGAGCTGCCTTCCTGAACAGAGCACCATTCCCACAGCAGCCAAGGGAAAATCCCAGACCCTCCCAGTCGGCTTTGGAGGAAGCCCCCACGGTGCCCACTTGGCACTGGGCACAGCTGGGACTCACTGCCCACACAGCTGGCTCTTTGGGGCAGGAGGCACACAGAGCTCCACACAGCCACAAGGATCTGCCAGCCACGGGCACCTCCAGCTCCCAGCTCCACTCAGCAAAGTGCAGAGATTTTGGAGCTGCCAGCACAAGGCATGGACAGGGCACATGGACAGGAATGAGGAATGCTCTTGGATGCTCTCCCAGACACAGCGCTTTTCCATAATTAACCTTCACACACTAAATAGGTCTCACAAGCTTTGGGAACTCCTCCTTGCTATGTCACCAACCAGGAATTGCTCAAATGCCTCCGTCACCTCCAGCCCTGAAATGTCTGCTCCAAAGGCATCGTTCCCTGGGCATGGCACCTGGCAGAGGGGATGGCAGCAGAGCCCTCTGCCACCCTCTCCTGTCCCAGACAGCTGCTGGGAACACAAACACAAGGGACATCCAGGGGTAAAAATGATCCTAGAAGTTCCACAGGAATTGCTGGATGGTGTCTGTGAGCACTGCTGGTACAACCCAGACAGGAACCCTTCTGGCCACCACAGGGCAGGGAGACTGTAGCTGCTGGGTGTCTAGATCAGATCTGGATCCTAATCCATGCAGGCTGGGCATGGAGCACCCCCAGCAGCACCATCAGAACCCCACAGAGCACTTCCCCACCTTATCTCTGCCCCACTCATCCCTCAGCTGGTCTCCAGGGCTGTGTGTGACCATCCTTATCAGCTGAATGGGGTAATTCTCATTTCCTCCCCTCAAACGAGCCCAACAGCAGCCTCAGGTCTGGTTTATTCTGTTCTAAAAGCTCCACCAGCCCTTTGCACCCTCAGTGTGCAGAGCTTTGTGCTGCACAACGCAGGAATGCAGCCACCAGGAGACTGAGGCCATGCTGCAGCACCTGTCCACCCAAAAGCAGCTCCTGCCCTCTCAGGCTGGCACCTGGGAGAGGAGCTGGGCCCAACCTGCACAGGGAACACCTCTGCTTCCACAAACATCATTCAGAACAACCTAAATTCAGGTTTGCAGCCAGTGCTGTCTTCTAATAAAGACAAGAGGGAAGCACTGAGGCAGACATATTAGCCACAAAAAAAAAAAAGAAAAGATGAGTAGGATCATGGAATCATGGAATGGTTTAAGCTGGGAAAGCCACTTCAGATCATCGAGTCCAGCACTGCCACGGCCACCACTAACCCAAGTCCCTTCTTCACACCAAAACATCTTCACAGACCCCACAGGGCAGGGTTGACAGCCATGCCCAGGGGCATGGGATGCACCAGGAGGGAAGGACCAGAGGGCTCTGGGACATGCCATCCAATGGAAATTGAGAGCAGGACACAGTGGGGTGGCAGAGACCAAGTCAGTGTCCCCTGGCGCTGCTGTGGCAGCTACAGGAGTGTTCTACAGCACATTACAGCTTCCCACTCCCCCAGGCAGCTCCTCAGAGCCCTGTGGCCCCTCTGGCCTGCAGAACACCTCCTCCCAGCAGCTCCAGAGCACTCGGGAGCAGGAGCTCTGCGGCAGCTCGGGGGTTACACGTCCCACTGCTCGGGCTGCAGCTGCAGAGCAGATGTCTGGGGAGAACAAGGGATGGAAAAAGAGAGGAACAGAAACAAAAGGCCAGGAAGGTGAGGACCCTGATCTGTCCTTGCCTCTCCCACCTGCATTTCTGCAGCTGCTCTGACCCCAGAGGAGCAATAGAGAGGGCAGGACCGTCCCACTGTGCTGGGAGCACACAGCAGCAGTCCCCCCATGTTTGTGGGGAAGTCCAGCATGAAGGGAACCTGGGGTTCCATCTCTGAAAAGGCAATGGCAGAGCAATCTCAGTGCAGAGAGAGTCTCTGGCTCCAGCCCACTCTGTGCACCACCCCAAGAAGGTCTATCAGCGCCAGCACAGCCACCAGCCACCTCTGTTGGGTTTAAGCTTGGGGGAAAGTTTCTTCCTTCTCTTTGGTGTCTGCTGAAGCCAGAAAGAAAAATCCAGATGAGAATCCCAGAATAGTTGGGGTTGGAAGGGACCTTAGAGATTACCTCATTCTGGCCATCTGCCATGGGCAGGGACACCTTCTACTACCCCAGGCTGCTCCAAGCCCCATCCAACCTGGCCTTGGACACTTGGAGGCACGAGGCATCCACAAGGAGCAAGATGAAAACAGCTACTCAGATGCTGAAGAAAACTAATCCACCTTGCCCATCCTGTGGTCCACCCTTTCTAAAATTGCACCGTTTTCCTGTTGACCATCCCATGGATCTCACGCCCACTTTGTTTGGACAAGCGGACGCCGTCGCCCCGAGGGCAGCCAGCAGTGCTGGAGCTTTGGCAGTGCCCTGCATCCATCACCCACCACAGGTACCAGCCAGGCTGCACCTCCCAATGAGGAACCATCACATCTCACGTTTCTTTACATGGACAACTGCAAAAGTCCAGTTTTCACCATGTGGAAGGGTGTTAAACCCAGCACTGGACTGAGGTGAACGTCCACAGTACTGCATGAGACCCAACAGCAGCCAGCACCAAAGGCCAAGGAAGGCCAAGTCAAAGGAAAACACCCCGAGTTCTGCTGAAAAACCAGAATCAGCAGCAACTCTGGCTCTGTTCATGTCCAATCACCCACTGGAGCGTTTGCATCTCCCATGGATGTGACCTGCTCCAGCTGCTCTCCTGCTTCCCACGCCAAGGAACGACCCCCAGCTTGTTGCCCTGATGCAGAAGTCTTTTGTTGTTCATACTCTCGAACTGGAGATTCTCACGAAGCTTCACAAAAACAATATGTATTTTTAGAATTTATCTATTGTTTACATT
>JBBMKD010000194.1:6229555-6248203 GCA_037834095.1 Argya squamiceps
CCTGTGTGGCCAATCTCTTGACCTCTGTACAAATGTATATATAGAATGGAGTCAGATAATTAGAGGAGAATAAAGAATCACAGCCTTCCCTTGACCTGCTGCGTCTGCCTCGTTCCTCGGTGCCCCTGAAATTGTTACACCAGCTCCTACTGCTAAATCCAGGCACTAAAGAACAGTTACTTCCTTAATACATGAGGGAATTCCCTCCTACTTTTATGCATTTATTTAGCATAAACATGTGCGTTACCAGAGGAACCCATGGAGCAGAATTCCCTTGTGGTCTTGCTGCAGCTTTTTTCCACATTGTACAGATTCACAAACCCACCCTGTTCCTGGCTGAAGAATGCTCAGGCTCCAGCAGCTTTGGTGGGAGCCCTACACACCCCCAGGGACAGGGAGCCCCAAGCATGGCTGTCACATCCATGTGGTGGCCACTGCCACAGCCCTGGCATGGCACAAGCCCTCGCAGGAAGGAACAGGCATTGGATTCCCAGCAGGGGCACAAAGGGTTATGTTAGGACTCTCTTCTTCCTTTCTTAAAGGCTGCAATACAAAAATAACCCCAAATCAAGTATTTCCCAGCTCAGCACAAGATCCTGCCTCCTTCCCCACCAGCCTCAGTCGTGGTTTGTTGAGTGGTCTCTGCAGCCCAGGCAAAGTGCAGGTGCCTGTATGGGCTCCTTGCTAAACTCCTGAAATGCCATTCCACATCAGAAAGACCCGCAAAATTCAGGAGTTTAATACCAAGGAGTCCTGGATGTGCAGCCAAGCACAAGGCCCCTCTCAGCGCGTGGGGGTGCAGGCAGAGAACCCTGTCCGTGCAGGGATCCCTCCAGCACAGCCACACATCGAGGCATAACCCAAACTCTGAGCTTCAAAATGCAGCCAAGGGACTTTTTTTAGGGAGACACAGGTCTGTGTGCACAGGGGAAGAAGGACTGTCACCGGCTTACAGGTCCCTCCCATCGGGACCCCCTTCTGCTGCACCCCACACCCAGTGGCACCGCTTGGGCGTCGCTCACCACAGCTCCGGGGGCACTTCCACCTCCACCCCCCAGCTCCAAACCCCGCTCCTTTCTCATTCCTCCTCTCCTCCTTCTCAAGGAGGAGTCAGTGATGAGGTGTCCGCAGGTGATGCCATATCCCAGAGCACGGCTGGCCACCAGCACCATCACACCCGTGGCCATGCCGGCTGCCTCCCTCACCGCCTGGCAGGGCCGGGGGATCGGGCTCACACAAAAGGGTTTTTTAGCTCAGACAACAATCGGAGGTCAGGAAGGGCTGGCATGCCGCGCTCCCCGCGCTTCCACCGGCTTGGCTGGCTCTGGCAGAAATAAACCCGAATATTGCCAGGGCTGCGGGTCTCTTCTGCCTGCCGCAGCCTCAGTGGGGAGCGGAGCGGGGAAGGAGAAGCCCCACGAGGTGTGGCTGAGGCCACCCGTGCTCTGTCACTGCCATCTCTGTCACTGTCAGTCTCATCCCTGCCCCGCTCAGCCAGAGCCGTGTCCCAGCAGAGCACAGGACTCGCTGCACACCCCGCTGAGCCCCTCTCCGGGAGCACGCTCCCGCAGGGCGGCAGCTGCGGAGCACTTCACGGGGGAAAAAAAAAAAAGAAGAAAAAAAGAAAAAAAAAAGAAAAATAAAAAAACAAAAAGGTGAAGGAAATTCTGGTTTTCGAGAAAAGATTAGCAAAAAAAAAAATTCCCCAACAACTTAACAACAACACAAGCGACTCCTCTGAACCCTCTGCCCTCGCCCCGCTGTGTAAAAGCCAGAGCAAACCGCCCTGCTGCACAGGAAACGCTGCTTCCAAGAAATCTCTAACAAGAAAAAAGGTCATTTTACAGCCTTTCCCACCTCCCCCGAGAGCGTTTGCTGGCTGGAGCCTCCCAATCCAAACACGGAGCTAGGACACGAGCAAGACTCACCATGGCAGGAGCTGTTAATCCCGGCTTTGTTCATTGGAACCCGTGGACTAAAAGCCGAAAAAAGTATCAGCATGACCCCCGGGCTCCTTCACGCCCTCCTCGGCCACCCAGCGCTGTCCACCGGCGGCGAGAGACCTTCTCCATGGCAGAGCTGCAGTTTTTCCCCGCGCAGGGCTGAGCCGAGCCGACGTGTCCCCGCCGCCCCGGCAAACAGGACATCCCGGCCCCGCAGGGCTGAGCGCCACGGCGGGGGTGGGAGCGGCGGGGAGGGCTCCATCCGGGACCGCTCCCAGCCCCGCCACTGCAAGGGCAGCCGGGGCTGTCCTGCCCACCGAGGGACCCTCGGTGCCGCCAGGTGAGCCGCAGCTTGCCGTTCCAACCGGAGGAATAAAGGGTGGAGAGCAAAGCGTCCCGCAGGGCGGCATCGTGCCGAATCCAGGCGCTGGGAGAGGCGCCGGTGGGGAGTCTGACACTGTCCGGCGGTACATCGGGATGGAGGAGAGGGATGGGTGCCCCAAAAGTCCCTCTCATCATCAGACATCAACTACTGAAAGCACTGGCCGTGAGCCTCAGCTGAGGCTCCTCTCGGGAGGAGCTGCCAGCAGGTTCTGAATGCAAGGGATGGGAAAAGCAACAGCCAAGGCTGGGCTGTCATAAATTTCCCAGTCCCTCAGGACACCAGAGAGGACTAAAAGCTCAAAAAGATGGTTCAGGGACAAGAACAGCAGTGCCTGAAATCTGAGATATCGAGACTAAATCACCCAATTCCTTTCAAATTTCTGGTTTGTGCTGAGCCCAGTGTGCTCCACCTGTCCAAGGGAATGTTTCTTCCCCATGCAGCAGGAGACAGCTCACCTCTCAGCCCAGAGCAGAGGGTTTGGCACTGTCCAAGCAAGAAGCTGTGGCTGGCACAGGATTAATCTCCACAATGAAAACCACATTCCTTGTGCCTGTGTTTCCCAAACTTTGGCACAAATCATTCCCAGAATGAGCTGTGACATCCCCAGAGCTGAGCATCATCTCACCTTGCTTCTGATTCCCAGTGAGAAACACCAGAGGTCCCTTATCCCTGTCCAGGAATACAGCACTGGAAAATATCCTGCCTGCCCTCAGTTCACAGCTGGCAGGTCAGACCCTGCATACCCAGGGGGGACCCCAGGGGGGACCTCAGCCCATCAGACCTGGCTGTCCTGACAGGCTGTGACAATGATGGAAGCTCAGGTAACAGGCCCAATATCATCCCAAAAACATGGGGGGCAGTGAAACCTGCACACAGGGGAGGAAACACAGCAGGAACATCAGGTTTAGGGAGTCAAACAGGAGCACATGGTCTGCCTCTTTCTTTGTTCCCCTTTCTCCCAGCTGGAAGGAGATGCTGTTGGGGCTGGAGTTGAAATTCAAGGCTCCCTGTTCTTCACGGAGCTAACAGGAGATGCCAGGAGAGCAGGACAGCAGCTTTTTGAAGAAGTCTTAAAGGATGTCACAGTTTTCCAAAGAGACGAAGGAACATTTCAAAAAAATACAGAAGTCTCCTTGCCAGGAATGTGGGGAATGTCAGGGAATATTATAAAACAGGATGCAAAAGCTGGCCTCAAGCAACATTAGAGACTCTTGTGCTGGTCTGACAGTCAAGATGCTGAATCCCAATGGAAAACCAATCATGGCAATGGCAGAGTCAGCTTACATGATCCCATCCATCTGCCTCCCACCAGAGAATCCAGCAGAGACAGGTCTGCCTGTGCCACTTCCCATAGACAAGCCCACCCTGTGCCTGGGCATAGACCAAAATAGGGCCCTTTATGTAAAAACCAGCATTTCTGAGGAGCCAATGCAAGAAAAGCCTTGAGGGACACAGAGGAGAGCCACAGATCAGGAAGAATCCAAGGATGCACAAAGGAATCTGAGCTGGTCCATGGCTAAAAGACAGTCCCAAATCCAAGACCTTTGCTGTAAGCCAGGTGGAACGCTTCCCAGACAGGGGTCAAACAACTCTTCTTCAGTTTGGTTAATTAACCAAGCACTTCCCAGCCTTCTGAGGGATTTACAGGCACAGGAGCTCACACCCCTGGCACAGCTATTCCAGCTCACGGGAAGTTATGACTGTGAACACACCGGAGCCAGAGTGGTGGCTGCTGACAGCAGTGTCAGGAGCAGAGGAACAGCCCCCAGGGTCAGGGCAAGGAGAAGCCCAGGGGTCAGCAGGCAGCAGGAAGCCCCAATTCCACACATCAACCACTTGCAGTAGGAAGCAGAGGCCATTTACTGGCAGAGCAGTGCCTTTGGCAGGAACGGGCATGTTTGTTCCAGCTTCCCTTCCATGTGAAAGCCCCTCTGTAAGGAAAAGATTTGTCACAGCAAGACTCAATTGGGGTTTTCTCATCTGGGCCTCACTGCACAACAGCCTTGCTGGTGCTCACAGCTGGACAGGGTGAGGATGGGGCTGCTCGTGGGTGACAGACTCCCTCCTGATGGTGGGCTGATGCCAGGGCTGGCAAAGGCTCCAGCCTGTGTTCAGAGTTTCCCAGGGGTGATACTAAGAACACTTTGCCCTCAAGAGAGTCATTCTGGAATAGCCACTGCAATCACACAAGGATGAACCTTCCCAGCCAAACCCCCACTGCAGTAGCTGTGCACAGTCGGGGAGCCATCCCCAGCAGTCAGGGCTGTGTCCTTCAGAACAGCACCCTAAAATACCCATCTTTCCCCAAGCAAACATTCCTTTCCAGCAGTGTGCAGCAGCTGCCCCACTGGTGTTTCTGAGGGAGGTTTTACCTCAGCAAAGTTCTCCCCCAGTGCTGCTGGCTGATGTGTTTGTGGTCAATCAACCAGCTCACACCCCTCTAGAACTCTGTCCATCTAATTTTATGACTTATTTTTGACTCACATGTGGGTTTTCAGAAAGGGACCTAAAGCCCCAGCTCACTTTAGCAACCTCAGCGTCTTCAGGGACAAACAGCACCTGCACCCAGCCCCATCCAAGACAGCCCATGCCTTGATTTGCCCAAAATCCCAGTCCCAGTGCCTGGACATGTGGCTGCTTAGCCAACACTGCCTTGTTGAGCTCACAGTTGTGTGCACACAGCCAGCCATGCTCCACTGCCCTGCCTGGCACGTGACAGGTGACACTGACCCGTGACCACGGCACACAAGGACTCGCTGCTCTTCCCTCTGGCTGCTCACTGAGTGTTTCATTCCCACCTGCCCACAGGACTGTGGAGTGTCACAAGGTCCCTGTGGGCTGAGAGCACCAAGAGGGGCTGCAGGAGCTGTGATCTTTGCTCTCCTCAGTCTCCAGAGCATTCCCAGAGAGAGAGGTGGGATATGGCACCTCCTCCCCCTTCCACTGCAAAACACCCCTGTGCCCATCCCCAGCCAGGACCTTAGCAGAGCTGGAAATGAACTGAAGGAGAGCAGTGCTGGAAAAACAGGGAAAGCACTGACAAAGCCACTGGTGCATCACTCCATGCCACGATGGGCTGAGGAGCCTGGCCAAGAAACACAAATGCTTAATAATCCATGGAACCCAGTCTTACACAACATCCTCCATGCTGCCAGGAGCCCTTCACGGCTCAGTCCCTGCTCAAGGAGCAGCACGAACCACCTGAGAGCAGGTAAATCCCAGGTGAAGCAGTTGGGCAGGTGACTGGCTCTGCCAGCACAGCCAGAAAACAGCCCAAGAACGGCCAAGATCTCTGTGGCTGCTGGCAGTAAGGAGACACTGGGATCTCCAAGGATTTGAGTTTCATCCCAAGCCAGCAGTGAGCACTCAGGGGGGGATGTGGCCCTGCCAAGACAGATGTTCTTAACTCAGAAAGCTTCCTTCTGTCCTCGGAGACCACTGATAAAATATTAGTGAATCTCATCAAAACCCAATCATTGAAACTCCTGACCTTGCTATCTCTGCCTTCTTCAACCACTGTCTCCAAAGAAACAGACACAAGACTTGGGCTCCTTCCCCAGGACCCTGCCTGGGGGACCCCAGCCCAACCCTCAAAGCAAAAATTGGCACCCAAAGCAGGGAGGGAACAGGGGCTGAGGTGGGGAGGGCCACAGCACAGCAAAGTGAGTTTGTGTTGCTGAGAAGGGCAGGAAGGAAAAGCGTAAAACCACGAGCTCAGCCAAGGGTCTAGCACTGCTTCCTGCCACAGTTCTGCTGAACTTCATTAATGAGCCAACAGCTGCAGCTCCCCAACCTCTAACAGCATTCACAGAAACAACAAAATTAATTAAAAAACAATCCCTGCTGCTTGTGCAGGTGGGAAGGCCGCGGAGAGCAGGGGAAGAGAGGCACCCTCACAGTGTGGCTGCAGCACGGCGGCTCTGCCTGAGCTCCAGGGACAGCATGATCCCCAACACAGCTTCCTCAGTCAGAGGAAGAGATTTGGGCACACCCAGCTCTTCTCAAGGCAGGCTCTGCCGGTGGGGAAGGACGATCCACCCAAAACTCACTGGGTTCCAGCCTGCTCCTGCTGCATCTCCCCATGCCTGGGAACCTGTAGCTACCCAGAGCCGGCCAGAGCTGCAGCTCCAGACACTCACCCAAGGTCAGGCTGGCAGAGGCCACATGCCCAAGGCACAAAACTGCAGCTCACCAACACACTCTGACTGTTACCACTTCTTCAATCCCCCACCACATTCCACACCGCCACAGGGATTGCAGAATCATAGAATCTTGGAACTACAGGATGGTTTAGGTTGGAAGAGATCTTTCAACTCATCCAGTTCCAACCCCTGCCATAGGCAAGGACACCTTCCACCAGAACAGGTTACTCCAAACCTCATCCAGTCTGAACACTTCCAGGGATGGGGCAGCCACAGCTTCTCTGGGCAACATGTGCCAGGGCCTCACCACCCTCACCGGAAAACATGTCTTCTCAGTGCCTCAGAAGCACCCGAGGGTCACCTCTGAACCCTCTATTTGCATTTAAACACTAAAAAAACCCCAAAACATTTAGAATTAAAAATGCGTGCTGCTTCTTTTGTGCTGGGAACTGTCCTCACCACACCAACCAGCACCACCTCGTTTTCTTTACCTTCTCTTCCCTGCTTCCTGCCATGCAGACACCATCCGTCAGATCAGTGCTGCCTCTGGCCTAGCCCACAACAACCCCAGTTTGCAGGTGATGTTTGCAGCCACCCTGCCAGCTCGCTGCCTTTAACCTGAGGAGGAGGCTAGGGAGCCCCAGGGAGGCCCCCAGGTGTTTTCAGAGGCTGCACCAGTGCTCCCAGTCCAGCCATTCCACGCTGGGACCACCGCTCCTCCGGCTGCCGGAGCGGAGCGACACCCCAGCGCTGCCGGGGCCAGGAGCCAAGGCAAAACAATGGGAACCATTTACAGGGCAGGAAGCTGCATCTGCTGGATGAAACGCTATCTTCAAACAAGACGTGTTTGGATAACTCCAGTTTCATAACTCGCCTCTTCCGATGTTAGGAAATCACGGTAATAAAAAGAAAACAAAATGGGGGAGAAGAAATTTGGCACGGGGAACATCGGGGGCTCGAGCTGCCTGGGGGAGCCCAGCCTGTGGCATCGGGGTCTGGCTGCAGCCACTGCCCCCAGGATCAAGGTCTGATGGAATATCCTCGGGGAAAGAGTTAAATCTGCACTACCGACCCCGGGAGCACAGGGAATGTTGATGATTTGGTGCATTACTACCTTGGCTTGTCTGACTTTTCAAAGGCAATCAAAGCCATCCTGGGGGAAGGAAGGCAGCCACACCAAGCACACGGGGTTCAGCAGCTCTTATCTTCATCATCTTAAAGATAACGGGAGGGGTGGCCTGAAAGCACCCTGCACACCCCGTGGATGCCAGCTCAGCCCCACCACAGCAGCAGCAGCAGCACTGTGGGGCACACGTGGGACCCCGCAGGACCCCCTCCTCACCCTGCTGTGACAGCCGGGCCGGCCCGTGCCTCCCACAGCTGCCACCTCCACAATTCGGGACAAGGAGCCAAAAGCTGAGGTCACCCAGCACGGCCGCGGACCCTCCCCAGCACCCACCTCCTCCTCTCCCCACCCTCCCCTGGCCAAATATAAACTTGCTTACAGGAAATGCCTTAAAGAAAAGGCACCTCCCTGCGTCCCGAAGAATGCCCAGAAAATAAACTGTCTCTGGACATGAAGGAAATGGCTTTTTTTTTTTTTTAAAAATCACATTGCAAAGCAGCTTTAACCCCTTCAGTCCCTGCTGCAAATGCAGGCCCTGTGTGCCTCAGGGAATCTCGAGGTGCCTGGACTCTGGATTGGTGACGTGAGAGGAGCCTCTTGCCAGAGGCTATCTGTGGCATCGCCAGATCCTGAAAAAAATGCCACAAAATCCAGAATCTACACATTAACTCTCTGTCTGGCAAGGAAAGCACGGGACCCTCGAAAGGGGCTCATAGCTGGGGACCCACTCTTGATTTCACAAAAAGCTCTGGCTCCATTCCCAGAGCCGTTGGGCAGAACGGGAACTTGCACAGCTGCTGGCATTGCTGGAGGTCCTGCAGTGCAGCCAGGGGGGGCAGGGGGCTGCACCTGTGCCCCCCTCCCCACCCAGACCCTTTCTTCCAGGGCCCTGAGTGGGGTGTGTCAGTCACCCCCCGCCTCTGAGGGTCCCTCAGGGGTGTGCTGGGATCTCTGGCAGATGAAAATCTGGCTCCCAAGTTTCCTGTGGAGGGCAGGGATGGGGTACCCCGGAGATGCAGCCCCCTGCAGCCCCCCCAGCCCTGCATTGCAGCTGCTCCAGCCCAGCAGGGACACACGTGGAGGCTTAGGAAGCACAAATGCTGCCTTCACACCAACGTCCTGACACAAAGCACAAGAAAGCAAAAAGAGAAGAAATGCAGGAAATCCAGGACGTGGAGAAGCAGCTGCCTCAAACAGTCAGTCAAGGACAGAGCAAAGCCAACAGCCCCGTGTGGAGAGGAGAGAGCTCACTGTCCCCAGGCCCTCCACCACGGGACACCACAATAAATAAAACAATAAATAAGCTCAGTGCCAGGATCTGGCAGTGTTCCCGTGCACTCACAGGTCACAACCACACAGAGGGTGATTCCATTCTCTCTGTACAGCAGAGGACACCAAAGCAGGAGCAAGGTCAAGGTCACAGCCAAAGCACTCCCTGTGTCACCAGCCCCCCAGCACCGCCCTGAATGCCCCCTTAATAACCAGGCACTTGAGGCTTTCAGCCTCAGAGGCACTACGTGGTTTGATCCAATTCAGCTGCTGCTGTAAAACGCCTCCAGTGCCTGCTGTGGTCTGGAATTTCTCGGCACAGCAGCGGCTGGAAGAGCTGTGTGGAGGTGTGAGGCCAGGCGTGGGAAAGGGAAGCGTGGGGTCAGCTGCCACTTGGCTGGGAAGCAAATGTCTGTCCTGAGCAGCAGCCAAAGCTCAAGGTTCAGCAGGAGATCACCTGCCTGGAGTAGAGAGGCAATTTCTGTCTTGTCCCTGATTTTGTACTTTGTGTATCTCCATTATTTTTAGCTGGGGGAGAACCAATGCTCCCTACATCCTTGCTGCTCCTGAGAAAGCAGCACCACAGCTCCCAGGACTTCATCCCAGGAGAAATCACACAGCCACAGTCCATGTGTGGCCCCCAGTGTCCAGGAGGCTCATGCCAGTGGCTCTCACCATGAAACAGCCATCCTGTGATCTGCTCAGGAAAGTGTCCAGAGCCCATGGGGCAACCCTCTGCTTGGAAAAATAGAGCTGGAACACCAGCCCTGGCTGCCCAGACATCCTGCTCTTCCCCAGTGATGAAATGAGGTCAAGTGCACTCTGCGTCACCACTGTGGTGACATCCCACAGCCTTGTGACACCTCTGCCCTCCCCTGCCCAGGGTCAGTTCCAGTTTCAGCAGGAGCAGCAGAGGGAACCAGCCACCAGCCAACCTTCTCAAACCCCACAGAGCAAACCCCCCACCTGCAGCCTCAGAACCACCCCTGCCCCCAGCCTGGCCCACTGCCCCAGCCCAGCCTTCAGCACTGACAGCAAAGCCTCATCCTCTTCACTCCTTTTCCTTTTTTCTTCCTTTTTCCTTTAAATGCCAACTCTTGTCCTCTCCACCTGCAGGGCAGGAAATCCCCCAGCTTACTCAGGCTGGGGCACACAGGGCCCCTTGGGTTCAGCACCAGGACACCCTGGGAGAAGCTGCCAGCTCCTGCTCTCACTCAAGCAATGAGACCAAGCCTCAGCTGCAGCACCCATGGAAATCCAGATGTTTATCCCAGGACCACGCCATAAGCCAGGTGTCCCAGGACTTATCCTGACCACCCCACCAGCCTCATCGCCCCTGTAGACCCCCATGCTTTGACACTGCACCCCTGCTGGGATTCCATGTGCCTCCAGTGCCATGGGATAAGAACTGGCTGAGCCCCTGAGCTGTTAAAGTTGTTCCCAGCACCGGCCGTTAACGTTTGCTCTGCCTGTAACTGGCACGGGGTGACAAGTGCCCTGTGCTGATAAGGGCTCTGCAAACAGCCAGGCCAGAGCCCACGTGGCACAGGGACCTGTCAATGATTAACCCAGCAGCTGCAGGGGACAACAGCAGGCTGGGGACATGGCCACACATGGGTGTTACAGCACCCAGTGGCAGGGGACACATGGGTACCCACGAGGGGCCACATCCTGTGGGATCACGGTTACACCTGCATCATCAGGCAGGGGGTAATGAGCATGGAATGAGGGCAGCACAGCTTGACACTGACAACGATCCTCATGCGGAACGTGCAGGTAACACACCCAATGAATCAGAAAACAAACAGCAAAAATCCAGAAGCCATCACCTTCCAGCACCAGAAAAGTACCCTTTTACTGGAATTGTAGGGACAGACCCTGTCTCTTTAAATCCCCACGCCCTGCCCTGCAGCCTGGAAAGGTTCACATGTTCCCGAGGTGCCTCTCCAAATGGCAGGAACCAAAGGGCCACAGCAGCTCAATCATTAACCCTGAGGAGACCCCCGGCCTCGCTGGAATGTGCCGCCGCTGCCGGTCCCCTCCAGAGCTCTGCCCAAAGGTTCACAGGCACTCCTCTGCCCTGGCCACCAGCCCCTGGAGGCTCCAGCTGCTTTCCAGAACAGCTTTCTTCCAGTGCTAAATCCCCCTGAACGCCTCTGTCACACATCCCAGCAGGGCTGGAACACCCTGTGCAAGAAGGGAAGTTGAGAAGTAAGAAATCCCAAGTTCCAGGGAGACATTCTTGTGCTCAGTTCACCTGCGACATGGTTTGGGGAGCTGTTACTCCCCGTGGTTCCTCTTGCCTTGGAGTACCATTGCTGCTGCAGCAGGACCAGTGTGGGCACAGCACGGGATGGGAAGGCTGGCAGAGCAATGGCATCCCAGCTTTAACAGCCTCCACGCCACTTCTAAAGCTTTTTACATGCACAAAAACAGCTCAGCTTTTATCCCTGGTAATCCTTGTCACCAAATCCAACGGGCAGAAGGGAGGGAGCAACATCTCTGTTATGGGGCTGGGGGGAGGAAAGGAGACCCCCGTGTTAGGGGATGCTCTGGTGGGCCAGGAAGATGCGCCTGGCGCAGGGCAGGGGTCCCACCACACCACAGGACCCCCCAGCTCCCCATACAACAGGGTCACAGCGACCACTCCAAAGGCATTCCCTTCCCTGTAACCCCACTGCCAGCACGCTGCCTGAATTTGGGGATTTAACTCCCACAGACACCAAATGCAAAAGCCTTTCCAAAGCCACACTGAGGGCAAAGGCAAATCCCAAACCCCTGCAAGAGACAAACTGTCTCAGGCTTTTCACGGGGTGATCACTTGAAGGAAGGAGACTTCATTCTTCTCTCTACTGGCAGTGATTCACCCTCAGCACTGCCTGCACCCTTCAGTGCCAGCCAACTTCCCAGCTTGGTCCCTCTGCCCAAAGTCACGCAGCAACCTCAGCATGCCCTCGGGGAAAGGGCGACCTTTCGTTCCCCCACTCACTTCAATTGACTTTGAGAACCTTCAAATCTTTTTGAAATTAGTACAAAACCAAAGGGAAGTACTGACGTGCCCTTGGGCACAACCACATTTTGTTCTCTTACGAAACTGAACCGCTGGCAGCCTGTCCTGTGAACACACACTGGGGCTTGGGCATTGGAGGCGAGGCAGACGAGGAATGCTCAACGGAAGCACGGCTGGATTTATGCACTCAGTCTTTTATCAGAAAAGGATTTCTTGGAGGAAGTGTGAGCAGATGGCATGAACGTGAGCTGCTCCTCAGAAGGAGCTTTGATACCTGTTCTGTGCTGGGACTTCATGTTTTGCTACACACAGAAAACACTGAGAAGCTTTCAGGAGGAGGGTGGGAGCTGATTTCTCCCCTGCAAGAATGGAGGGAGACTGATGGGATGCGAGCTGATCCATGGCCTCTGCTGCTGTTGGCACACGTGTGCCAAGAGTGGCAAGGGGCAGCTGCACAGCCACCTCCCCACATGGTCTTTGGTGAGAATGCAAACAGAAAAAGGCACAGCCATTGATAACAGTTCACGTACACAAGTGGAAAAGAGTGTGGATTTCTGCCAAAAATTCACGATATGCACTCCAACACCCAGGAGCTGGATGTACAAAGGTCTTTAAGTAGAAGAGGCTCTACTGCTCTCAGCACATGGAGCATTTCAGAACACAAACCACAAATCCAAACGTACAAAGAGCTGGTGTTTGAGCTCGGCACGATCAAAGAGCCCCTGAGGAAGCAGCCTCTCACCTTGGCAGCACGCTTCTCCAGAGCAGGGCTGGGTCGCAATGTGATAAATGACACATGCACAGCAAACCCACTCATCCCTACCAATGACAAAGGGCTCCAAAGAAGCCAATCCCCTGCAAACATGAGCCCATGGCACTGAAAGCCAGGACACAGAGCCCACCCTCCCCCCCTGCAGTTAGAGGGCCTGATCTGGAGTCTCCTGACAGCAGCACAGTTTCTCTAAGAACTCACTGACTCTCTGAATCAGATGGCAAATCCATGTTTTCCCAGCCACTGGGTTACCTGCAGTAATCCCAGGTAGAGGAGGTGAGGAAGAGCCCTGGGAAAACCCAGGTGGCCCAAACCCCACATCCCTCCTGAACCCTGCCAGCAGTGTGCAGGTCAGCACGGCCGAGCCAGGAGCTGAACATGCTAAACCCAAACCTGGCATGGATTCTCACCCCACACACTGCCCTGAGTCAGCCCAGGAATGACAGAGGGGGATCCAGTTACTGCACGAGGCTGTCAGGAGCTGTGTACCAGCTCCAAGCTTCTCATCCTCCCCAGCTGCAGCAACAGCCACCTCATCCAGGCACCATGTCTGCCCCAACGCGGACACCAGTGCCAGAGCACACACATCCTGCCTGCCAGCATTCTGGTGCTGCTGGAGGCAGCAGGGCTGAGCAGCATTCTCTGGAGCCACAGGTGAATCCCAGAACCTCATTCTGGGTTAGAAAAGCCCACTGAGACCACCGAGCCCAACTGTTCCCCCGGCACTGCCAAGGGCACCACTAACCCGTGTTCCCAATGCCACAGCTACACAGCTATCAAATCCCTCCAGGGACAGTGACCCTGCCACTGTCTTGAGCAGCCTGTGCCAGGGCTGGACAGTCCTTTCAGGGCAGAAATTGTTCCTAATATCCAACTAAACCTCCCCTGGCACAACTTGAAGCCACTCTATCTCTCCGTCGCCTCCTGTCTACTTACTCCATTACACTCAGAGCTGTAAGCGATTTCAGGAAGGGATTTTGCCATGCGTGTGCAACATTCAGAGCACAGCAGAGCCCGAGCCAAGGAGCAAAGCCAGCAGATTGCTGGGTGCTTTCCCCCAAAACCCACCTCCTCCTCTTCTGCACTCACTCCCCGCACCCAAACCGCAGGTCCCCGATTTACCTTCAGGCTATGCCCCGTCCAGCCGCGCTCTCGGGGAACCTGTCAAAGGACGGGGAGGAGAGATAGGGGTCTGGAGGAGGATGGAGGGTGCAGAGGGGGATCCTCGGTGCCCGGGCCAGCGGGCAGCGGGCGGGCTCGGGCAGTGCCAGCCGGGGCTCCGGCTGTTGTCGGTGTGAGCGCGGCCGCGGCAGGTGCGGGGCTGTGCTCGGGGCTGTGCTCGGGACCGCCCCTCCTGCCAGCACCGCCCGCCCTGGGATCTGCTCGCCGTCCCCGGGACCGCCCCGCGGTTACAGCCCCCGGCCCTGCGCTGGAGGTGCTGCGGCTCCCCGGTACCGCATCGGCTCCTGCCGGGGAATGCGCTTGGAGAGGAGGGGCATGGAGATGCTCCGAGGGCCCGAACCCCCCTCTGCCATGGAGCCAGGCTGGGAGAGCTGGGTGTGTTCACCGGGAGAAGAGAAGGCTCCCGGGAGAGCTCAGAGCCCCTTCCAGTGTCTAAAGGGGCTCCAAGAGAGCTTGGGGTAAGGAATGGAGGGACAGAACAAGCGGAAATGACTTTTCACTGAAAAAGAGAAGGGTTAGGTGGGATATTGGGGTGAAATTCTTCCCTGTGAGGGTGGGGAGGCCCTGGCACAGGTTGCCCAGAGAAGCTGTTGCTGGCCCATCCCTGGAAGTGTCCAAGGCCAGGTTGGATGGGGCTCGGAGCAAGCTGGGATAGTGGAAGGTGTCTCTCCATGGCAGAGGTTGGAATGAGATGAACTTTAAGGACCCTTCCCACCCAAACCATTCTGTGATCCTGTGTCACATGTGAAACCAATGGGACCCCAACCCCCATCCATGTCCTGCAGTGCCCCAGGCCCCCGTGGCCCCCAGCTCAGCCATCCCATTCCCTCTACTCCCAGATTGGCAGCAGCAACTGCAGGGCCTGGCCTGGCCCCTGGGACTGCAGGATGGGGACACCAACAGCTGCCACCTCCCTGCAGGGCTGAGCACCCACAGGGATCCCTCAGGCTGCTCCCCCCACAAAGAGGCACCCCAGGACAATGTCTGGACACACCTGGCTGTCCCCAGCTCTCCCTGTCTGTCACACCCAGCAGATGGAACAGCTGGGGTGGAAGCCACAGCGAGGCATTTAGAGGATCAGTGGGGCTGCTTGCAGGGACTTGTGTCCCCAAAAATCCCCTTGCACTGCTCTGTAGTTACTATTCCAACAGCAGAGAGTGAGGAGGAGCTTCTTCACAGCACACACACCTCACAGCCTGGCTCTGGACCACACACTCCTGTCACACCAGAGTGACACAGCCACAGGTGATTTGCAAGAGGGAAAAACAGTGCTTAAGATGGACTTGAAGGTGGAATTTTTTGTGAGCAATGAGAGGTGAAAGGGCTGGAGGTCAGGAAGCACCAGCCCGAGCATGGAGGGAGAGGCAGAGGAGGCAGAGGGTGAGATGGAGGCAGGCAGCAATCTGAGGTGGCATGCCCAGAAGAAAAGCAGAAGAGAGAGCAGGTACGTTGCAGGGATGCCAGAAAGCAGCTTTCCCCTAGAAATCACTGCCTGGAGGGATGCCCAAGCTCCCAAAATGGGAGAATCAAGTTAAAAAACAGGATTTTTTCCCCATTGTTTTCATAGCCTGAGAGGCGCATCTCCTTCCTTCCTTCCCAAGCTCTTGACTCTCCTCCCACCAACCTCCCTCCTGCCTCTGCCCCGCCGCAGCTCCCCCTGCCCTGGCTCTCACCGCGGAGGGAAGGGACTCCAGCACACGCAGCTCAATGCGGCTCTTGTTGGCTACAAAGTCCTCCCGCAGCTTTGTGCGTGAGAGCCCCTCCCCAGCTGGACCCAAGGGGCGGGCAGGGGGTGGCAGGGGGGTGACAGCAGGCAGCCGGTGCCCCCCCTCGAGGTCAGCCCCAGCGAAGGGAGCAGCTGTTGATCTGGGGGGGATCACTGGAAGGTCATTTAAGTGAGAAGGGCTGTAAGCCCCCGCGGGCGGAGGAGGGGTCAGGGGGATCTGGGTGTCAGGACCCAGCCGAGCCTTGACCCCCACAAGTCCCAGCCCAGCCGGAGTGCAGCCCCCTGGCTCATGGAGAGGGGAGAAGAAGGGACAGAGGGTGAGTAAAGCCTCTGGAAACATGCCCAGGGTGCAGAGCCTGGGCGTGCTGACTGACCCCCAAAACCAGGACACCAAAGGATGGTTGTTTCACCCGGGTGGTCCCAGCACGGTGACGGCCACTGGAAAAGCGGCGGGCTCAGAGGTTTCAGGCGTTTCTCCGCTCGTTCCTTGCGTGAAGCAGGAACAAGAGAGGGTGTGGAGGCAGAGAGCAGGAGATCTGGCGGAGATGCTGAGCTGGAAAAAGGCGGCGGCGGGGCCAGCGCGGGGCCCGGGGCTCCCAAAGCACGACCCCCGCACGGCCCCGCGGGACAGAGAAACCCCCCGGAAGAGTCACAGCAAGAAAACGGTGGAAAGGGACAAAAAAACCTACCCCGAGTCCACAGGAAAAGCAGCTTTGCTCCAGCTGGGAACCCCCCGCAGAAGGGGAACCCACACACCCCCAGCGGACGCATCCTGCACCAGCACACCACGGTCTTTTCACTGCTGCTCTTTCCCCCCCGAAATAAATGCGGGAGGGAAAGAAAGCTTACAGTTTTCTTTCAGGTATATAAATACAAACAGAGCCCAGAAAGGCACCCATGGGGTCCGGGGATGGGGCAATGGGGTCTGGGGCATGTGTGTCACACCCAGCTGCCAGGGAACTCCTGCTCTGCTAATGCATTATCCATGGCTCCTATTTTTCCACTGCTGTGGGTGGAGAACAGGAGAAACTCGTGGTATTTTCACACAAAGGGTGTCACTCTCTGGCAGAGCTGGCCCAGCCTGTACTGACACCCTTGCCCACCTTGGGATGCCCCATTTATCTCTGTCCAGCTGCCCTAGTGCAGAACACTTGTTGGCTTCTCCCAATCCCCAGCCCTAAAAGCAGAACCCAGGTGCCACTGCAGCCCTTCCAACCACTGGGTACCCAGAAAATCCCACAAGGAGCCCCAGACCCACAGGGCATCCCCAACACCCCTGAGAATGGTGAATCTGCAGAGCCCAGAAACCACCTTTGCCCCATCCACCTGGAGCTTCCAGACCCACGGGGATGTTTCAGCCCCTGGCCTCAGCACTGAGCCTCACACCAGCAGGAAGTGAGCAAACCAGCTCCAGCCAAGAGGAGGAGGATGGCTTCAGTGTCTTTCATGAGAGGAAAATCAGGGGAAGGAGGCCGACTGGCAGACCTGAAATGGCAGCTGGAGCCATGTGGCCAGCTGCAGGAACACAAGCAGGCAGGATCTCACCAGTGCTGAATTCCCCAGCTTCCAAAGGAGGAGGGCGAGAGGGAGGAAAAGAGAAGCTCAGAGACACACACAACAGCATCATTCATGGGAGCTGGGTTTGTGCAACAAGGGTCCTGTGTCTGGCTCGGAGCTCCGGGCAATTAAAACAGCAGCCACAGATTTAGGAGAAACAGCAGGAATTTATCCCAGGAATCCAGATTATGTGGCCACTGCTGAAGCAGAGCAGAAAGCCTCCAGCTCCTGGAAGGAAAAATGCTGGCAAGTGATGAGCAACCAGCTCCATTATCCAGCTGTTCCTGCCTCACCCACCCGAGTCAGAGCCTCCTCTTTTCACATCGGGGGTGGGGGATTACTGCTGCTGGCCCTGCCTCCAGACAGTCCCACCAAGGGGAGGGTGAGGACCCCAGTTCCCAGCCCACACGTGGACCTGGCTGTAGCAGGCAGGGGAACAAGGGGCTCAGTGCTGCAGGGGTGCTTGGGAGACACAGGACAAGCCAAGCAATCTGGGGTCCCAAAGATAAGGGTGGTGCTGCAAGCCTAAGGATGTGGTTTTCCATTCTGGTCCATCCTTGGTAGCATGCACAGGGTCACCAGCACATGCGAAAAGAGACAGGAGGCTGAGCAATCCCATGAAAATCTTCCTGGCAGGACTGGCTCCTGGGAGCAACCACAGACCCTCCAGGAGATCCCAGAGAGGATCTGTGCTCCCTGCTCTCATGTGGATGATCCGAAAACAATCTGTCCCCTGCAAAGATTTTGTCCCCTGATCCATGGGGCCAACAGCCCTTGGCTACAACTTGCTCCCTGTGCCAGCACTGAGCCAGGCAACGCACTGGCACAGGATCCAGCAGTGGGAGATCTTTAGAGAGCTCCACTACCCCCTCACTTACAACAAATTAAGCTTATCTTCTCATCCCTGAGGAATAGCCCTTGTCCAATCAGCGTGTTTTGGGCCATTCCTGAAGGGATCATTTATCAGCAGAAAGAATGAGTCTCCAGGTGTGAGGTGGAATTGTTCACTAAGCATTACAGCCGATGGAGAAACCAGCCAGCAGCAGTTCCTCCTTCACACAACCCAAAATAAATGGCTTTCAAGATCATTACCCACACCCTGTTATCACAGGCATCTTTACAAGCCACATCAAACCAGTTTTAGCGCTGGAGTTCCAAATGAACAAAAACTCCTTAAGCATTTTCACAGCCTTGACAAGATGACTGATACAAGCATCATTAAAACACTATCAAATACAAAATAATGCTCTTTCTTTGATAAAAAGTGGAAGTTCTTTTCACCTGACCGACCCTCGGGTGGATGATCTGCTCAGAACAGTCCCCCCACTCGGCTTTGGGACAGGCATCACTCCGACACGACAGACAGCCGGGCATGGCCCAGAACACCACCAAAATCGCTCGCGTTTGGAAGGAAAGCAGAGCCCGAGCCTGTCAACCGCGTCCCCGTCCTTTGCATCCACCGCACGGACACGCACGGAGCCCACCGTGCGCCTGCCCCGTCCCTCTCCTCGCCGCGCAGCGAACGCGACGTCCCCG
>JBBMKD010000194.1:6275436-6320730 GCA_037834095.1 Argya squamiceps
AGTTCATCAAGGAGGTGATCAAGGATGGCAACGCGCTCATCGCCGCCATCCGCGGTGAGCGGGCCGGGGCGGGGGTCCGGGCGGGGCTCGGCCGGTCACTGGGGTGTGTCCCGGTCCCTGGGCATCGCCTGCAGCCCCGTGCTGGAGCCGCTTTGGGCCCGTGCCCTGCATCGCTCCGGGGAGGGCTGGCGTTCCCCGGGCAGCGGCCGCCACCCCCGGCGTGTCCCTGTCCCTGCACTGCCACCCCCGGGGACACCCGCAGCTGTCCCCACGCAGGGACAGGCCGGATCCCCCGTTCCGCTGGGTTGACACCGGCGGTGGGACCGGCCGAGCTTTCCCAGCCATCAGCCTTGCTCGTTTGGGGACGGTGATTCCCCGTTGGGGGAAGGAGGAGCTCCGTTATTCCGCATCTCCCGAGCGCGGGGGGAGCGCGGCGGGTCCGTCTCTGGGCATCTCCTCACCCTGGGGGCCCGCTGAGAGCGTGAGAGGGGCCCTGCAGCGCCCCGCTGCAAGTCCTCCTTTTGTTGTCGGTGTTCTGTCATCCCTTAAATCGCGATGAGCATTTTTCCCAATGAAATGTCGGTTTCAATGTTGACTTTGCGGGAGTCGCCCGTTCAGAAGTGCTGACAGATCGCCGGAGCACCTGGGCCAGGTTGTGTCACCTGAAACCGCCAAGTCCCACGTGTTTGACACTGACCTTCTGACTGTGTAGATTTGTTTTCTCTCCACGTCTGTGGATACACCTTCATACATACACACCTTCCCTGTGTTTTCTCCCATGCCTTCCTGGACTCCATGATCTTAAAGGTCTTTTCCAATCCGAATGATTCCGTGATTCTCTGCTGTTTGCAGTAGAATCCAGGCCCAGGCCAACAGAGCATCCACGGGGGCAGTGGAAGGACACAGACTGGTCACACACGGTTTTCCTGCCAGCTGGTTGGTTTCAGTTGGTGTTAATAGGTTTAGCTGCTGCCCTTTTGTTCAGAATAATTCAGAGCTTCCTTGTTATCAAGGCCGTGGCTGGAATAGCCCATGTTTGCCCATCTGGAAGCAGCAGAGACAAAAGCTGCTGTGACTGAAACTGCCAATGTCACTGGGCTGTGAGACCTAGTGTGGGTGCAAAACCCCAAATCTCTGCACAGTCCAGGGGGGAAAAAAAAAAGGCGCAAAATGGGAATCAGAGGGATTAAAACAAACCTGCTTGCTAATGGAAATGCTTTTCTTCATCACTTTGTTCAAAACCATTTCCCTTTTCAGTGTTTGTAGTGCACAGGGATGTGAGGGATTTTGCTGGGTCAGCAGACCCGGCCCAGGGAGATTGGCCAGGGAGGAAGGGCAGAAGCAGAAGAAAGGAGAGCACACGCAGACAGCACCGAGAACCCCCAGGGCTGAGGATTTCTGGCCCAAAATGCTGTGGGGTGTTTCCATAGCTGATCCAGCAGGCTGCCAGGGAGGTGCTGGCGACAATCCTGCCTGGGCTTCCATCAGGTCCCTATGTTTAGCTAACAGATAACTTAAAAAAATAAATCTACCTCTGAATCCTGTCCATGTGGAACTGTGGGTGGGAATCTGGGGTACTCACTGGCCGTGGCCTCACCACAACCAGACATTGGCAGATCCCAATGTCCACTCAGCCAGCCATGGCTGACAATCCCTCTGTGCCCCTTGACAGGGTGGGGTAGAGGTGCCCTCAGCTGCTGGGATGCAGAAGAGGTGGTGGTCCCATCAGGAGAGTGAGATCCAAGGAGGATAGAGGGTGAACTACCTGAAGGGGCCTACAAGAAAGGTGGAGAAGGACTTTGGACAAGGGATGGAGTGACAGGACAATGGGGAATGGCTTCAAACTGAAAGAGAGCAGAGTTAGATGGGATAATGGGGAGAAATTCTTTCCCTGTGAGGGTGCTGAGGCCCTGGCAGAGGTTTCCCAGAGAAGCTGTGGCTGCCCCATCCCTGGAAGTATTCAAGGCCAGGTTACCTGAATGGGGGGGGCGGGGTGCTTTAGGAGGCTTTAAAATCCTTTGCCCTTTCATGGATTAAGAGAAACTGGTTCCATGCCCTCCACCCAACTGATACGTCACCAGCTGGAACAAATAAAATTCTGGGGTGAAGCTCTTCCAGGGTCCTGCAGCCCACCATGTCCTGGCGAGGGTCATCCTGCAGTCACAGCCCTACCAGTGCTGCCTTTGAGGGTGTTATTTTCCCTTGTTGACTGACTCCCCCGAACAGCTGAGTAGTCACAACCACGTGGGACACCATAAGAAAACAAAGTATTTGATATTGCCAAGTGGGGGAATTAAACTGAGGAGAGCAGAGAGTACTATTGTTCATTTGCAACAGGCTTGGGTGTGAAAGCCAATAATAGAAAATAATACTTTGAGTCAGAAATGGAAATTATTTCTGTTGTAAAGTTGGCTGCATCCCTTGTTTTTCATGCCGGGAGTGTGGAGAGTCACTGGCAGTGCCAAGTGACAATGCTGGTCCCTCCCACATGTTGTTCTGGTGGTGCTGAGACCACCACAGCCTGATCAGGAAGGGAGAAGGACTGGGAGGTGTCTGTCCCTTCATGTTGATGCCCGTCCCCTTGGGATGGCCAGGATCAGGACCTGATGTGGGCACTGGGGATTTGTCTCCAACAGCAGCCTGTCCATGCCCAGAACTCACCATGGCCAGCACTGGTGTGGCAGAGGAGCCTCACGCAGGGCACATGTCCCAGGCCACCAGGGTGTCTCCATGTTGTGACTCCATGGCACCACTGTGGCTGTAAGAATGGCTCCTTTACAGCAGTTTCTTTCTGTGCCTCAGTGTGGGTTCCTTTAATCTCTCCTGCTCACTGTGCTCTGCTGTGTGTATGATAATGCAAAACCACCTATTTCCCCTGTCTTTGATCTTCTCCCCCAATTAAATGGAGTTTGAGAAATGTCAGATGGAGGCTTTTCTCATTAGTACCTGTGAGTGCTTGTGATGGTGAAAATTGTCCTTTGAAGCTCAAAGAGCTGTGAGCTCTCATGCAAATGTTGTATATGTGGTTTTGCACTTGATTTCTGTCCAGCATGGAGCTCTGCAGAGTGCCTGGGACTGTGCTGGCAGTTTCCACTCTCCCTCAGTGCTGTAAGCACTTCATTCTGAAGGATAACATGATAAAGGAATGTGTAGGGACTGTGTGAGCTTTTCCCCATCAAATGGGGTCCCACCATCATCATCATCATCCCTGCAGTACTGTGTGTGGGAACTGGCATGTCCCCTGAGGGACCTCCTGTGTCCCTCAGCATGGCAGACCTGTTCTGGGCAGGTTTCTGTGCTATCATTGGATGTGGTGCCTGGGGGTTTAATGCTGTGGAGTGTGGGAAGCAGTGTGGCATTGGAACAGGTTATTTTAATGGGATTGAAGCCACCCAGAGTAGCCTGTCTGCCCAGTTCCCCACAACCCCATGTCCTGGTTCATGGGAAAGCTGTGGGGACAATGGCTGGAATCTGTTCCTACAGTATGTTACAGCCAGATCCTGGGGACTGTGTCCAAACAACCCTACAGCTCCTCTGGAAAATGGGGAAGAAAAAGGAGTCTGTCCCACACAAGGAGAGGCTGCAGCTCTCCAGGCAAGCATCAGCTTTGCTGGGAGGCACAGCTGGGCATTGAGATGCTGCAATAACAATATCCTGTCCCACAAAGACAGCTCAGCCATGAGACAGTATGGATCAAGGGTTAAATGACCTGCTGGAAAATGCATCACTCTCCTCCGGCAATAATGTGATCTCTTGTACTTAACAGCTCCTTGCTGGTCTTCCTGATCTCACTGGGGATTTCAACCAGGAAGGGCTGGTTACCAGTTACTGCTGGTAACTTGTAAAATTGTGTCCTGACTTCCCAGCTCTAATAGTCTCAAAAGATATCATATCCAGAGCCAGACCCCAGCTCTCCCTGGGAGCATCTGCGCCCTGCAGGCCTCCTCAGCACAGGTGGGCAGAGGGGGTCCTGCAGCCAACAGCTGCTGGTGAAGCAGCTCCTGCTCCTGGGCTGCAAGCTCTGAGCACACGAGTAGGGCCCCAGTTGGTGCAAATCTAAACCAGACACGCTTTAATCAGAGTCTAAAACACAATAGCAGAAAAAAGAACAAAAACCCTCCCAAAAGCCAACTCACCCCCAGCGCCAGAGCTGTATCCTCAGTGCAGGCAGGAGAGACAAGGGGCCAGCACGGGATTTACCAGATCCAGCTGCAAGGCAGATCCCACCCTGTGTTCCAGGGCTGAGGGATGTGTTTGCTGGGTTTTGCTCACCCTGGAGCAGCTCTCTGGCTGGGCAAATTGTTGCTGTTGGGGTTGCTTTGCCTGTAGCTGAGGCACCAGGCTGGGCACAGGATGGTTTGGCCGTGCTGTGATGGCCCCAGGCCTGGCTCCTTGTCCCTCACTCCCTCCCTGCTGTAGTCCTGAGCTCCTCAGCCTCCCCACCAAGAACCAGCTAGTTACAGCTGCTCCATCCATGCCCAGGTGTGCCCAGGGCTTGGTTTGTTTTAGGAAACCCAGGGCAGGAATGGCTGGCAGTGGCACCAAGCCAGCCCTGTCCCTGCCGGTTCAGGGGCTGGTGGGAGGGTTTTTGTTTAGGCTGGTCCAGCTTAAACAAAAACCAATGTGCAAAATTTTGTGATAGCTTTTTCCAGCCCAGATATGCTTCCCAAGGACTTGCCTGCATCCTTGGAGCACAAGGGGCTGAAACAAGAGGTGAAGTAATTTTCATGTGTTTTAAGGATGTTTTTTCTTGTGCTGCACATGAAGCATGCAGGGAGGTTTTCATCCATCTTCTACTGCCTTTTCTGGCTCCTTCCCTGGGAGGATGTGGGGTGTTATCCATGTTCTGTGTGTCTCACAGCCCACGGCTCGCAGCAGCGCTGCTGCTGACCTAAGAGTTTCCTCTTGAGTCACTGTATGAAGACTCAGCTTTTCTGGCTTTTTTCTTGAGATATTGTTGGGATATTTTATTTCCTCATGCTGTCGGTGGCACACTGGTAACTACAGATATGGCATCCCATGCTTTTCCCCAGGCTTTTCACAGATGGTTTCTGTCCTGCTGGGTGCCAGCCTGGCTCTGTGGAGTGACAGTGGTGTGCACACTCTGTTCTGCTGCAGCACGCAGCCAGACACCTGTGGCACATCCTGGCCACTCTGCATTGTCCTGCCTGCCCACAGCGTGGCTCTGGCACTGATCCCTGGCTGCCCAGCCATGGATCTGGGCTGCAGGGAGGGCCTGCAGTGCCAGGTTGGGCTGTTCTCCAGGGACAGAGGAGCAGGTGCTGCTGTGGGAGCTGCCATGTCCAGAGTGCTGCTGTGCACAGAGGTTTGGAGAACTGTGGCTTCATAGAAAAAAACTGGTGAACAATCAGCACCGTTTACAGGGACTGAGCACCAAAATGCAGCTGCTTTGGAAGTGCTGGAGAAGTTCAGGAGGCAGCAGTTATTTTTCCTTACTCAGCATTAAGTGAATCTTCCAAACACGTAAAGCTTCTGTCTGAGGTTCTGACACGTGTGAATGAGAAAGCTTTTGGAACCTTGTTGTTTCTGTTCTGGGGATGGTGGATTGTCCACGCTGGCCTGTGTTGTGTCTCACAGCCTCCTCAGCACTGCTGGGAGTCAGATCCCAGGCCGTGCTGGCTTTTTTCTTTTGGGGCACATTCAAATATGTCCTCTCTGCCCCATGTCCTTTCTTGTCACTGAATTCTCCATGCAGGTGAACGTGCAGTCATGAGTTGTTCAAGTGATGATAAGAGCAGCAGAATAGCCTGAGATAAAGTCTATAAATATAAGCGCAGCCCAGAAGTCAGTTGATCTCTCAGTCTGGTCTCTCTCCTTTTTATCCTGTTCCCCCAGTCAAGCCTGATTTTAAAGAGCCTGAGGATGTTAAAAACAAGAACAGATTTACTAATGTTACTAAACTTTGTAGCTGTGAGAATGGCGCACAAGGGACACAACCTGTTACTGTTCAATCACAGGGCGAACTGGTGACTTGCTGAGAATTGAGGGACCCTTTGAGGTGGGAGCACAAAGCCAGACCCCCAAGTCCTTGCAGAGGTGCCCAGAGTGGGGGTAGCCCTTGGTAAAGCCCCTCTAAGTGTGCTGTGCAGGGGGAGCTGCCCCAGTGTCGGTCAGGTTGAGGGTGCCCCGGGAGGTGCCAGCTGGTGCAGGACAGGCCATGCCCACGCTGGCATCCTCTCCCAGCCTGGATCAGGAGGGATGCGCACTCCTCCCCGCACCGAACCATTTCGGATCGCTGGTAAGCCGCCGGCGATCCCTCCCTGGTGTGCTGTGTGACTCAGCTGGCCCCTTGCCCGGCCCCGCTGCGCCCTTATCGAGGGAAACTCTGAAATCATCTGTGCTTGGAGGGAGCGCGGCTCCCTCGCCCGTCGGAACCTGCCCTGCCTGGGAAGGGGGGGCTGCAGGGAGATGCATGGGAGGGCTCTGCAGATCATGGGATGTCTCTGTGGGGATTGCTCGAGCTCTGCCCCGGATAAGAGTCCGTTGTTTTCATGTTTGTTTTCCCTGTGTCCGTCCTGCCTGTGCAGCGGGGAGCCGCGGATCTTGGAGCACACCCTCTGCTGCCGCTGACGCCAGAGCACCGTGCCAAGAGCCTGCTCGGCTGCTCTCGGAGCCGGGGGCTCCGGTGGCCTGGAGCACTGCAGGGATTTCTGCAGCTCTGCCCTCGCTCTCCTGGTGCCCCTGGGAAAGCGGCTGCTGCCTCTCCCTGACAGCTCACTCCTCCCAAAGGAGGAGAAAATCTATTTGTTTTCCATGGCTCAGCTTTGTGTATTTTTATTTTTCAGAGAGTCAATCCTTCATTCCCCAACCCGAGGACCTGTCCCCAGGCCGGTATTCTGCAGGCAGTGACTATCTTCTGTGGGACAGTGATGTAAACAGGTGCATAAATAGGTGCAGCAGCCAGAGCCACCTGCCAGCCTCACCCTACTTCCAGATGGATGCCTGCTTGGCTTCCAGCCCCAAAGTATCACCCAGCTGCTGCAGCCACAGCTCACCTGGCAGTGCCATCCCCATGACTCACCTGGCCACCCTTGCTGCAGGGGCAGGCATCCAGCAGCCTCTATGTTGGGAATTCTCAGGAAAGCTGCTGAGTGCTGTCGTCCTTGGAGGCTCCCATGAGGGATTTGGGATCTGCTGACTGCCCACCACCTCTTCCACCAGCAGCACTAGTGCCCACAGAGCTGGTCACTGTCCCCCAGCTGTGGCTCTCCCTCCTACACCCAGGTTCATTGCTCTCCAGGGCAGTGCTGGGCAATTCCCTGGTGTGCTGACAGTCAGATTGGGACACAGGGTGATCTGAAATTCCTGCAGGTGTGGCAGCACCAGCCCCATGATTGGGCTTGGTCTGTGGTGAATCAAGGAACTGTGATGGCGTTTTCTCCTCTGTGACACTTCTCTGCCTCTGCGACCCCGGGAGCATTTGTTTAAAAAACAGTTGCATTATTTCTTACTGCGCATTACAGCACTTTTGCTGATTTCTAAGGCCCCTCATCTCTTCTCAGCTTCCATTTCAGTTGGCCACGTGTTCTGGGCTGGCTGCCCTGTGTCTCTTTCCAGTTTTGCTGAAGCAACTCATCCAGCTTTGCAGGGCAGCAAGGTTGATTTGAAAGGCCGGCAAAATGCCAAAGGGGAAAAAACTATTCTCTGAGAAGTTCAGGCTTCCAAAGTGCAGCTTTTCCCATAGCTCATCCTGAGGAGCACTAAGGGAAGTGCTGATGCCAGTGGGAGTTTTGCTGCTGTGGGGAGAGCAGGGGTGCCCTGGCTGAGCTGGGCCAGGCAGCAGGTTGTGCTGCAGCATCCTGTGCTGCCCTTGTATTTCGGAAGAAAAAAATCATTTAAAAAATTCATCCAACACACTGTCTCTTATAAAAGTATTAAACATACAGCCCAAGGTGCCACTCCCTAGGAAACCAGTTCAAGCCAGTGAGTGTCACTGGGAGAATGGTGTGTTCCATGTCTTTGCTTTGAAATGTGGCTCTGCTGCAGGATTCTCTTCCTGCTCCATGGATCTGTCACTGTGGAGGTCTTGGGAAGAAGATGCTGGATAATTTAATCCAAGGGAGGGTGAGAGTGCATCCTTCTCCCAGAAGCTGTATCCTGCATCATTCACTCCTAGTTTTCTCCAAAACAGACCAATATACCCCAAAACTTTCTCGTCCTTCCAGTGTTGCTTGGTTGCTTTGTGTTTTGGTTGGGATTTCAGGCTGATCATGTTGCCAAACTTCTAAGTTGTTTGTGAGGAGACCCATGATCTCCTTGTGCTCTAGCCATTCAGGAAAGCCCCTCTGTGTGTTTAACTGCCTTGAGCTTCAAGGTGTAGCCTCGTAACCTTTGGCAGTTTTTCTGGAGCATGACAGGTTCAGCAGAGCCAATTTCCTTCAGGCAGTGAGGGAGATAAAGCAGGCGTGAGAATTATATGATGACTGTGAACCATTTGCTGTCTGGGTCCTTGGGTATTTAATTTAACAGTAAATAAGAAAATAAGCCTGTCAAGCACGTTTAGGCACTTCCCACAAGGCTGGCTGGGCAAGGAGAAGAATTCATGAGAATAAATGATTGAAGTTTAGGACAGGAAACAGAAACTGTGGAGAGTGGGGGGAGAGTGGGAGGGGGATGTGTGAGTGGAGGTGATGGTCCAGAGGGCAGGTAACCAGCTTGCAGAGCAAAAGATCACTGGTTAGGGAGAGGTAGTGAGAAATGTTTTTTTTTACTGGGAGCACAGCCCTGCTTTTCTGCCTGGAGCCTGGGCTGGACTGGCTGTGAAAGGGAAGTGGCAGCTTATGAACAACTCAGTCAATGAAGGGCTGATTAGGAGAGGTAAATGTGTGACAGAGTGTGAGACACCCAGTAAATTCCTTCGCAAGAGATTTGTGAAGCACAGCTAAATATAGCAAGTTATTTTTAGCAGTTCATGCTAGCCACTTACTCCTGGCAAGTGGAAAACCCGTGTCAGTGTGGGAAAAATGGCCTTTGTCCAATGTGTCAGGGTTTCTGAGTCCCCACAGAGCCTTCAGGGGCACTTGCGGACAGCTCACCCTGGGCCAATGCCAGGCACTGCCTGTCCTGGGCTGCTCTGTAATTCCCTGGTCGTGACCATCTCCCCTCTGTGCAGCACCCAGAGGGCTGGATTCCTTGCAGGATCCTATGTGGATTTGGGACTATCTAGAAGGGTGATAACCAGAAGGGGTTTTTTTTTATCCTCATCTGAGAAAGTCAACTTGTTTCTGTGTTTGAGCAGCTGTAGAGTATTTGGGAGTGTTCCATGAGTCAGGGCTTGTTACTCCTGGTCCTGATGGCACATCTGGACTCAGGGAGGGGGAGTTCATGTCTTTCCAAGGCTGAGGTATTTTTGTAGGACTGAGACTGGGGACTTCATGCAGGTAGTATACACAGTGTAAATCCAACAACTCAGAGCAGAGTCTGGCCCCTTGACCACTCAAACTCTGCTGCAAGGACAGAGAATTCCCGGGAAGCAGTGGGTCAGGTACTGTGTCCAAAACCTTGTCCCCAGGGTGGTCATGGTGATCAGCTCCATCTCCTTAGTGCTGCAACTCCCTGGGGGAATTCTTTGGCGGGAGTTGGTAACAATGGGCACATTATTTTCCCCTCAGGAATCACAGCCCTCTCTCTGCATGCTGGGAAAAGTGGCATTTCTCGTGCTGTACATATGCCGTGCACAGCTCTCCACCAGGGAGGAGAAAATCATCCATAGGGACCATTAGTAGGAAATGTAGGTGTGTCCTCAGCTGCTGTGTGTCAGGGTCTTGCAACGTCTCCCTGACAAAAATGGATTTCCAGGGTTGAGATCCCAACTCAGAAAATTCCATGTCTTAAAATGTTCTTGTTTAAGGGCAGAGTGAACTTCTATTGTCTTTTGTTTGCTTGTTTGAAAGAAAAGTGTGTGGCCGGCTGTGATAGTTCTGTTTTCAAGTTGGAGAAGAAGAAAGCAAAATGCAAAGATGGAGCTCCTGCTTAGCTTTGCTCTGGTTATTTGCACTGCCACGGTCAAACGCGGGCTGTGTTTTCCTTATTGATTCTTTACTGGTTTTATTGCTGAAGCTGTGACTGAGTTGCTCTGGCACTGCAATCTGTGGGTCAGGCAGATGCAGAACCTCAGGAATTGCTTTTTCCCCCATGGAAATCTCTGCTGGCTGCTCTTCCCCGACCTGCCCATGCGTAGGTGCAGGCAGGGAGACCAGTGAAAGTCACTTCCCACCTTCCAGTGTGGGCTGGGACATCCTGTCCCTTCCCAGGAACAGGACAGGGATGTTGCAGCCCCATCACTGCTTCAGCTGGATCAGATTAAACTCAGGACTGCCCTTCAGGAAGTGTCACCAGCCAATGATTGCAAAGATGATGGGGTTGGGGATGATATTTTTATTTTGTTTTTTTCCTCCATTATTTGCAGTGTGATGCCCTGGGAGCAGCGTGTGATGGGGATTAGCCAAAGGGCTGCTGAACCCACTGCTTGCTCTGCCCTTTTGCTTCTGGAGAAGCAGCAATCTGGCTTTTTCCTGGCTTTTTCCTAGGAAGAAGCAGGGTGATGCTGTGTATACCAGCTGCTGCACAGCCAATGAGGGTCATATAAACAAGGGTGTTTATTTGAGTGTGGATGATGGGGGTGAAGGTGCTGGCAGCCTGGCCCTGGCTGATGTGATGTGTACCCTCCACACCTACTCTTCTGTATAGATGGAGATGTTCTGTTGGTTTTCAAAATGTTTATGTCTAAAAATCAGGCTGTTTTTTGCACCTGTGTCACACCAATGTCCCATTGTGTCCCTGTGGTGTTAAATAAGGCAACCCAGGCAGGGCCCTCTTGTCCTGGCTCAGAGATTCTGCTGGTCCCCATAGATGTCACCGCTTGGTTGTCACAGCCACTTCTATTTCTGTGTGCTCAGGGGCATGGTTTCCTCTCTTGGGAACAGAGGACCATTACAGTCACACAGACTGTGACCTCTGAGCTGCAATTAGTAAAGCTAATTAAGGATGTGCACCTGTGACACCTCGAGCACTGCAGACCCTCGAGCAGCACCTCTGTGCCCCATTCTCTGGCTATGTCTACTCACCCTGCTCCCCCCTGGTTCTCACCTGTGGTGATGGTTTCCTTCTGGTTTAGATTCTAAGAAGTGGAGGAAAAAGCAGCAGCACAGCCTGGTTTGGGGCTCTGCTTGTGTTTGTGTTTTGTCAGGAACCTGTGGCTTTTGCAGCGGTAGCAGCACTTTTTTTATTTGTGGTTTTTGGTTACCTGTGGTTGCTGTCAAAGGTAGAAGTGAGAACCGTAGGTCCTTTCTGATCAGGCTGTGAGGCACATCCTTGCAGAGCTGCTGGCTGTGGAGGTGTGTTTATCCACACATAAATACAGCCCTGAGTTCTCTGTGTCCCTCCTGAGGCCAGCACAGCTGGCACTGGTGCTCCTGCAGCCCGGCTGGGGCCACTCTGTGCAGGGATGGAACTTCATTTTGACTAGAAGAGTAAATTACTGCAACCACAAATGGTGAAACTTGGCATTGGTTCCTGACGCTGGAAGGGAGAGGAGTGCTTGAGGACTCCTGATCAAATTCATTTTGGTGTGTTTCCATGGGAACAGGCTGAGCAGGCAGGGTCCTTGGGGTAGTGCTGAGCCTTAGCATGCTGTTTGCAAGGATATTCCAGCTTGGAGCGTGGCATTGTTCTTTGATCCTTGCATCCTGGTGCTGGGGGAGCAGGACAGGCCCTGCAGGCACCTCTCCCTGCTGCCAGGCTCTGGGGGTGCAGAGCAGGAGCCTTTGGCAACTGAGTGTTTGTGCTGGGTGGGAGAAACATTTCCAACGGTAAAAACAAGGGAGAGCACAGACTTATCTCTCCTGGCGTGGGATGGACCCCTGTTTTTCCACACAGCAAATCTCTTCCTGCTGGCTCCTTCCTGTGGTCAAGCCTCTTTCCTGTGGCCGTGGCTTATCCCTTTCTCCCCAGCCCCCCTCCCCTGACCCACCACTGGTGTCACCACGCTGCCATTCGGGTGCCACCAAGGGAAGGGGCAATGTCCCACCAAATATCTCTGAGCACTGACACCAATTCTCTGCTGCAGGGCCTGGTGCTGGGCCCTGCAGGGACACAGCCCTCGACTGGGGACATCCTCTGTTCCTCTAGTGCCAGCAGTCTGTCAGCCCCATATTATTTCCCAGTCACACCCCAGAGCTGTCCCACGGTGCCAGCAGTCAGTCAGCCCCGTGCTGTGTCCCAGTCACACCTCAGAGCTGTGGCAGTGCTGCAGCAGCAGCGATGCTGTCCTGTGCATGCACACAGGAGCTCTGTCAGGAGCCAGTGTTCAGCCAAGGCTTGCTACGTGTGGGAGTCGAGCTGTGCTGGTCTGGAGAAGCCTGGTTTCCATTAAGAGTTCCTCCAGAGCCCGCCAGGCACACATGGTACAGGCTTACACCCCCCTCCCCCTCTCTCCCTCCTTCTCCCCTGGCCTGACAGGGACACATGGCAGATGGAGACCCTCTGTCCCTGGCAGGTACCACCTACGGGACCTGCGTGTGCTGCCATGCTCCTGGCTCATGGGTACACACTGGAGCCAGGGTGCCTTGTCACCTGCCCCCAGCCAGCACCCGTGGAGGGGACAGACGGACAGACAGAGGGACAGATGCTGGCTGGGGGTACTGCTGCTTTCAGGGGACAGACAGAGAGATGGATGCTGGCTAGGGGTGCTGCTGCTTTCAGAGGGGCTCAAGGATGCACACTGGGCTGGGAGGGGAGTTTGGAGGGAGGGATTGAAAATCACCTTCCACCAGCAGCAGGGGAGGGGCTGGCTGGGGCCACAGCAGCATCACGGTGACGGGGATTTGCAGGGGGATGAACAAAGATTCCCCTGAGCGAGGAGGGCTGAATGAACCTCTGGCCTGGCCTGAACGAGCACTGGGGGACTGAGGGGGAATTATTTGCTGAGGTTTTCCATCAAGTCAATGACATCGTTCTGTGTGAGAGTTCACCCATTTACGTGCTCCAGCCCCTGGCAGCTGGGGCTAAATAGCGACATTCAGGCCTGAATCTGCCCATTCAGGAGCAAAGGTTTGACCCATCGGAGGGAGCTGCTGAACGAGGTTTTTGAGGGAGAGGCAGGGACTGCACTCTGAGCCTGCACCGGGGACTCAGCAGTTCCCCCACCCCTGCCTGCCCAGGGACCTTGTGGAGGGTCAGGAGCTCCTGACCTGGGGACAGGGAAAGCAGGACATTCTGGGAACCTGCCAATATCCCACACAGGCATCTTGATTTCTTTTCCCCAACATTCATTTCAATGTTGTCCAATTTTCGCCCCCCACCCTTCACAGTAGCATTTCAGAACATCCCATGATTACCACCACAGTGGTAAGTTTTATTTTCAAATAAAAAACCCCCATCCATGTACACGAAGTTCCTACATACAACAATCGTGGTGCTGGTTTGGCAAAGTAGTGGTGGGAGCTGGTTGCCTGTTAACTTCTGTGCCATCACATCTTTTCCACATGTAATTTCATGAATTTCTGAAAGTGCCATCTCTGTGCACTGCCACAAAGGAGTACAGCCTGAGACTGTGCCTGTAGTTGGAGTCCCAAATTAGGGAAAGTGGCAATGTTAATCAGAGTCTAACATTATTCCTTTGCTTTTCTTTTTGCCACCTAGATCCTACTCTCTGAGGTCAAGCAAGTGCAGCCTCCTTCTGTTTGTATCTCAGGGATTGTTGTAGCTTTGTGCAGGATGATGTGGTCAATCCAGTGAGTGTGCTGTCCCCACTGTCCCCCCTGGGTCGGGCTCTGTTGTGGTGTCACTGTCACGTCCCAGGGCCTCTCTGCCAATGCCAGCAGACACGTCCTGCAGCCACACAGGGTGCAAAGACACAGAGCTTCCTTTGGGCCAGAAACTTCTCTGGAAGATCCAAAAATAATTTGGACTGAGCCACAGAAAACATCAGGCAATTTTTCTGCTTCCAGCCAGGACTGTTCCTCACCAGCGGGAGCAGCAGGTCCCGGGGCCATCTGTGGGTGCCCAGGCAAGCCCAGCTGAGCCCCCTGGCTCAGCTCTGTTCTCTGTGCTCTGTCCTTCCCTCAGGGCCTGTCTGTGTCCGTGACCCCACAGAGGGACAGTTATTTTTAGTCCTGCCTTTTTCCTCACATTTATTTTCTGACTCTACAGATTTTTCTCCCATATTATGAAACCATTCCTGTGAACAGTGGCCAGCCTGTCCGACAGCCCCTGTGCTCCAAGGAGACACGGAGCCCTGGAGTATCTCCTGAATGTTTTCCTGCAGGGAAGTGTGTCAGTGTCCCTTCCTGTATGTGGCTGGACACAAGGCCATTGATCAGTTGTTGTACTGTGTGGTGCATCCATTAGTGCTGCAGAAGCTTTTTTCAGAGAGAGAAAAAACACAAACCCAATGCTCTCTGCAGCCTCTGAGGGTTATTAATGCTTCCGCATTTTCTGCAGGGCTGAAATTCCCAATGCCTATGGATTTTCATAACTACCTTCCTATGGTCTTGTTCCATTCAGGGTGAATTCCTAAGATGTGCAGCCTCTATAGAACAATTGCAGAAACCCCCAGCTGATTGCTCTGTCCTTTTCCAGGTTATTCCTCAGCAGTGCAGAAGTTCTCACAGACTCTGCAGTCTTTCCAGTTCGACTTCATCGGTGACACACTCACAGATGATGAGATCAATATTGGTGAGTTCTCTGCTTTTTGAAGCTGACTTCCAGTAACTGCAACAGTCAACCTCTCTAGGAATTAGCCTGCCTGATGGTTTTTAAGCAACCTCAGGAGCTGGGTTCCAGGCAGCTCTTCCAGAGCTTATTTTATGAAGTTGAACAGTCACGGGTCGAATTTCACATTCCCAATTCAGCGGATAATTTGCAGAGGTTTTCCATGGCTCCAGGCCTGCTCTGTGCTGCCAGGTGCTGGGGAGGAGGGGTGGTGCTGACCTCCCAGCCAGCCCCTCTTCCCATGGAGGCATGCTCCCAGAGCTGCCTTCGCTGTGCTGGAAAAGCCTCACAGGAACAAACTGCCCCACACTGCCCTGCAAAGGCACCAGGCTGCAAACTGCTGGGAAAAAGGGTTGCTGGATGTGTCTCAAATGGAAAACAATGGCCATCTGTGCCCTGAGCAGCCTTGCAGGGCTGTTCCCTTGCACATCTGCTTGGGGATTAGTGATCCTGGAGCTGTATTACATCCCTGCCCTCCCCCAGCACAGCTCTGGGAGTCACTCAGCATCCACAGCCTGGGGAGCTGAACCACAGGGCCTTAATGCCCCAAACCCTGCACATGAAGCTGCTCTTGGCTTAGCAGGGTGAGTGGACCCTGTGGGGGTGACAGGGGGCTGCAGGAGGGAAAACAGGGGATCCTCAGCCCCGAGGTTCTGACTCTGCTTCGTCAGACAAAAACACTTGGGCCACCTGCCTGGGCCATGGGGCTGGGGCTGCCCATAGGCTCACAAGGCATTCTCCAGCCATTCTCCATAGGAGAACAGGAATGGGGCACAGGGTATTTTTCAGGCTGCTGCCAAGGGCTGCACTTAGGAGAAAAAAGGATAACCAGCTTTTGTCAGGCAGCTTTTGAAGAGTGGCAGCAGAGTGACATTGCTGGTGTCAGGTCTCTCGGCCGCTCTCAGAAGGGGAAGGAAGCAGAGCTGGTTCCTTGGTCTGTTGTATTTAAAGCCACATGAAGCAGATTGCAGCCTGCCCCTCCAAGGCTTGTTTCCTTTATGGAAAGTCTCTGGGTGAAACTCGCTGGAAATGAGTCAGCCTCCAAATCTAATGGCAGCAGAGGTGCTGAGCTTCCAAACACACGTGGGTCAGGGAGGGGAGAACTCTGCCATGTAAATGTCCCTCCTGGGAGCTGAGGGGTCTGAGGCAAACAGCCATGCAAGGAAAGGAGTGTTCCTCCTCTTGGCTGGAAGGGACAAAGCTCCAACAACCAAGCAAGGCTGCTGGGAATGAGAGAGGTTGAATAAAGGGATTGTGGGATGAGGGGGAGCAAGAAGAGATCGCAGCAGTTGTAAAACCCAGCGGTGAAAGGAGCATGTTTCCCTTCAGTTTTGCTGGGGAGTATTTGTTTTGCTTTTTCAAGAAGAGGTCCCCAGTTTCCCTGTGGAGAAGGCTGAGCTGTGTTCCTCCTCCCACCCAAGCCCTGGTGTGCCTGCAGGGGTTGAGGCTTCCTTATTCCTGACACAGCAGTGGGGCGTTGACGACTCTGTAGCAGCTTCCAGCTCCTGCCAGGGTGCCCGGGATCTGCGTGGGAGTGCAGAGCTCATTTGAAGTGCAGGATATGGGAGTGAAGCAGAACACTTACAGGCATTTCTTATGCTCTGCAAGAGAACGTGTTTGGGTTGTAAACAGAGCTAAAGTCATGCTGCTTTCTTGCTGTGTGGGCACAGAGCAGCCCGGCACCTGAGCGGGTGGCAGCGGGGACACTGCAGGTGGCAGTCAGGACACTGGGTTGATGTTGTCTGTCGTGAGCAGCACTTTTCCCTGGAGATGTGAAAGGTCATGGATGCACCCGTGTTACCCCCACAGCTGCAGCCCCTCCTGTGCTCCCTCCTGCAGCTCCTCCACTGTCACCTCACAGGACTCAAATCAGCAGCTCCTGCAGAGATGAAGGAGGCAGTGAAGTGGGATGGCATGTTCTTCCCTCCCAGGCACAGGAACCTGGAATCCTCTGGCTGTAAGGACCTTCCTGGAAAGCTTCTGGCTGCCCAGCAGAGTTACTCTGGCATTTCCAGGTGTTGGTTCCCAGGTGGCTGCTGGTGGTCCCCCTGATCCACACTGCCCTGCAAGGGCTGGCAAATTCTGACCCAGACCAGGTGCACAGATCCACCCCACTGCTCCCAGGCACTGCTGGGCTGGCAGCAGGATCTAAGCCTTGTGTGTGTGGTGCAGGGTCAAACTCAATGGGCTGTTCTCTGACTGGAGCCAGGAAACATGTTCCTGGGCTCTTCCTGTAGGGAAAAGGGGAAAAAACAGCTAGGGAATGTTTTAAGGACTGACATAATTCCCTGTAACTTTGGGGCTGGATTCTCTTTCTCCCTGTGATAATTCTTTTCCTGGCTCAGGCCCCTGGTGTCTGTGCACTCCATCATCCTGGGGAGCCTCAGGGACAGTCACGTGTGGCCCTAGGTGTGAGCACCATCAGCTGTAGGGCCATTGCATTGCTGGGTGCTGGAGCCCTCACGGGAGGAGAGCTCAGAACTTCCTGGCTCACCAGGAAGGTCTGTTGTGCCACTTCCAGCTGAGGGCCTGTGTCACAAGGCTGCAGTTGTTCCCTTTTGTGTGTCTCAGCAGCTGCAGAATGAATCCTCACGCTGGATTTTAGCAGGACAGGTACTTCTCCCAAGGTGCTGCTGTGGATGAGGGGAGAGGGCCCTCAGCTTGCACAGAGAACACAGGAGCACCTTCTGCCTGGCCTGTGGGACAAGCTAATCCTGTGCCTTCCTTGCTGTACACCTGCTGTGCTCCCTCGTGTGCTGTGGCCCCCAGTATGCTGCAGGGAGGGAGGGTCTGAATTGCAGAGCTCTGGGGTCTGATAGAGCCACTCTGGGATGCTCCCACCAAGGCAAGAAGGAGCCTGGGACTCACCAGACCTGTCCCACGCTGTGCTGAGCAGGCTGTAACTGTGGGAAACCTTCCCAGCTAACTCCCAGGTAGTTCCCAGGTACACTGGGGTGATCAGGTTGTTTCCCCAGGCATCCAGCACACAGTCACACTACCTGCATGGGCAGGTGTTTGCCCAGCCTTGCCTTGCAGCCCAGAGAGATGGGGGTTTGGCTTGGCACTGTCAATGCTCTGCTGCTGAGGTTTCCTCTCCTGTTACAAATTCTCCCTCTTCCCAAATTCTCCTTTGATGGGCAGGGAGATGGGCTGCATGTTCCCCCTTGGTGTGGAGTCAGCTACTCCCACCTAGTCTTTTATTTCCCCAGGCTAAATTATTCTTATTTCAGTTTGTTAAAGGAAAGATTTCATGCTATTTTTATTGCAGTTGGACTCCAACTGCTTATTGATGAGGTATTTTTGTTTCATTTCTAACATTTTGGGGACTGGTGTCAGTGTCAATGACCATGTCTACACCTGCTGCCTTTCCTCCTGCACATGGCCTTTGTGCTTCCTGGTGCTGAATGTGATCCTTGTCATTCCAGACCATTTTCATTTGACACGCTTGTCCTGGTCCTGGCAAGCACCTGTAGCTGTTCCTGGGACAGAGGTGCCAGGCCCATCCTGGTGCTGCTGGCAGCTGTCCAGGCAGGCCAGGTAGCCCTGTCCTGCCCACAGCTCCCACTGTGGCAGGGCCTGTCCTGCTGCAGGCCGTGGGGATGGCAGCTCCCCTTACCCCTGTTTGGCCTTTTCCTGCATTTTCCCCTTCTCTACCACCTGTATTGCCATCTCTATAACACAATTCCTAAAAAAAAGCTAATTAACATCCTCTTATCTTCCCAAGGCCTTCACTCCTTCATTGCCCTGGGCAGGAATCCCTCCTCTCCCTTGCATAAATAAATACCTCTCAAGGCCAGCCTGCACCTGGCATTGCCTCACGCAGTTTCTGCCAAAAAAGGACAGCTCTTCTCGTTTTCTTTTACAGCCGTGCAGGGGGTGCAGCCACACTGGGGTGTCCCACACTCTGGTGCCACATCCCAGCTCCACTGACCAGCCTCTTCTTTTCTTACAGCTGAATCTTTCAAGGAGTTTGCGGAGCTGCTGCAGGAAGTGGAGCTGGAGAGGTCCATGATGGTGAGGAGATGGGAACTGGGCTCTGTCATTCCTGGCATGGCTAGATGCCAAATCACAGCCACAGCACCTTGGTGTGAGGCTTTTCATCAGAGGGAAGCACTGGGAATGTGCTTTTGTTCTCATCTGGTCAGTGTTCCCATGGCCGTGGGCCCTGAGCATGGGGCAGGCACAGCCTGCAGGTGTGAGGGGCTGTGTCTGTGGCTCTCCCAGGTAGTGCAGGCAGGCACAGACCCCCAGGCCCTGCAGCTCCAGGGGATGCAGTTTGTGCAGGCTGCTCACCAGCTGCTTCTGTGGTGAAACCAAGGGTTAAAGAACGAGAAGTGGTTTTGCTCAGTTTTTGCTGGCTGCAGGAAGGCAGGTGTCCCTGAGCCCATCTGTGCTGCTCCAGCTCCTCCAGTACAATGCACTGCCATCAGCTTCCTGCTGCCATGTACCCTCAGCCTCTCCAGGGCTTCTCCAGAGCCAGTGCTGGCTTCCCAGTTCACTCCTAATTCCAGGAAAAACATGAAAGTTAAGCTCGGTGGAGAGCTTACAGCTTGCCAGGAATGTGCTGCTTGGCTCTGTGTTCCCCTGCCTCGTGCAGCAGCAGGAGCTCCTGCCAGGCCAGAGGGTCCATGGGCAGGCAAGGAACAGCAGGAAACCAGGAAAGCACTGAGATACCTCTTTATTATTAATTACATCCCAGGTATAGCGGCTCCTTCAGCAGTGGGGGGCAGTGGAAGGTATTGTTTCAGGGATTATGAGCACTGTCCAGTTTTCAAAGGTGGGGTTTTTTTGCCCTGTAATTGTAGGACCAGTTCTGCTTTACAGCAGCTCCTTCAGGAGGCTTCACACTCACAGTGTTCATCAGCTTTAAATTCCATGAAGGTCTGTGCCTGTGTGGTGTCCTGTCCCCTTCTGTTCCCCTCTCCCTTCTCTGGAGCTTGGGACAGAGCCTGTCAGGGAAGTGGGGATGGGAGGAGACAGCAGGTTGGTCCCAGGGCCAGGCTGGAGCTGGAGCCAAACTGGGATGAGTTTTCCTGTGGATTCATGGCAATCCAAAGTGTGCAGAGCATCTCTCAGACATGAGACAGGAGTGGAAGAGACACAGGCAGGCTTTCCCTTTTCCCTAGCTGTTCCTGTGACAGATTACCTTCTGCTGAATCTCAGGACAAGGGAAGTCCATCCTTTATTTGAGAGCAGCCTTGTTAGGTGGGGGCCAGGGACACCCCCTGTCACCCACAGGATGCCCCCAAAATCCTCCTGAGGTGTGGTTGGGGTTTGCTGTGTGTTATCAATGGGGAAGAGCAGGTACAGATAGTTTAAATGAATTCACCTACAGAGAGAGAAGAAGTTTCTAGTCAAAAACAATAAAATTTCAGAGTTCTTGGCTTCTAGCCCTGTTCAGCCGCTGTTTAGGAGAAAATTGATCAGCGCTCTGCAATTAAAATGCTTTTCCTTTGCACTGTAGGTGCAGAATGCAAGTGATTTGCTGATCAAACCTTTGGAAAACTTCCGGAAGGAGCAGATAGGGTTCACCAAGGTAAGGCTTGTTTGTTTGTTTTCAGTGTAAACAGATTTGTTTACTGTGTTTGAATTCAGATTTTTCTCCTGTTGTTGTTGTTAACAAGCAGTTGCTCTACTACATTCTGACTTCAGGCACTCAGAAACTCCCTGTTCAATGCTGGCTTTCAGCTGCTGGCATGAGGGTTCGTGCTGTGACTTTTAGTCTGATTTTCCAATCATAAGAGGCTCCAAAATCTTTTCCTGAATTCTTTGGGTCCTCTGCTGGCCTGATTCCAGCACCGCCTCTGTCCTGAGTAAGGAGTGCTTGTTCCAGCCAGGAGATCCTCCTTGCTGCTCTCTCTCCTCTCCCCTTTGTTCAATCAGTGCTATTGAGAATAAAATACTTTCTGCAGAGAAGTGTGTGGTAGAGTGGGAGGGAGGGAGGGAAGGAGGGAAAAAGGGAAGGAGGGAAAAAGGGAAGGAGGGAAAGCAGGAGAGGCCAGCAGGCAGAACCTGATTATAGTCATAGGGCTTTTGTTATGAAATATTTACATAAAGTATCTAATGAGTCTTTCAGATGGACCAAACTTTTAAAGAAACAAGCTATAAAAAGCAAATTCTGCACATGTGGAGCACAAAAGATCATTTTTCCCTTGTCTGCTATCAAGAAGTCCAGGTTCCATGTTACTCAGCAGCAGCTTAAAATGGGTCTGGCTCTGACCCAGCTCCGAAATGGAGATGTTTTGGAGAACACTTGAGGCTTGGATTCAGCCCAGCCCATCTGGAGGCTTTGACGTTTAATAAATACAGGGTTTGAGAAGAGATACTTGATGGCCCTCCTGCCCTTTGCCATGCCCTGAGGGCTGATGTGTGGATCCCTCTGAAGAGCTGCAGCCACGAGCATGGCAGAGCTGCTGCCCACGGCCTCTGTTCTCATGTTCTTTGGGCTGTTTTCTTCCCAGAGAGCCCTTAAGCTGCGTAAGAACCACTTTGCCCACAGCCCAGAGCATGCTGTGCCCTGAGAGCCGAGCTGCCTGCACACACAGGCTGTGTGCCCATGTCCTGCTCTGCAGTGGCTGTGCCTGGCAGGCAGGCACAGGGCTCAGCAGGGCAGGTGCCATAGCCCCAGCACTGACACGGATTCACCTGGCAGCCTGCAGCCCTTCCTCGGTCCCTGTGGGTGGGCAGGGCGCTCCAGGTGGAAGCACAGGGTGGTGACAGTGGCAGGACACTGCTCAGAGCAGCTGGAGAGGTGGCAGAGGGCAGGGGGTTGTTGCAGGTGGCTCAGCCATCATCGTTTGTTTTGGGGTTTTGTTTTTTTGTGAGGAACATGAACTGCAGAGGTGCCAGGGCACCACGGTGGGATGAGGGCTGTGCTGTGGCTCAGCACAAGTGCTCCATACAGGAGCTCACAGGGCAGCACCTTGCACTGTGCCAGGATCAGGTGTGCCTGCACTGACAGGGATGCATAGGGAGGTACCACTGTCCCCAGTGCCACTCCAAAGCCTTGAGAGAGTGTGAGTTTGGGAGTGAGCCCCAGCCACTCCAGCCCCTTGTCCTCAGCTCTGATGCTTCCCTGACAGGACCCACACTGCTGGGGGGCTGCACACTCAGGTGTCACCTCGGGCACAGAGCCTTCCTTCACCTGCCAGCCTGCAAAGCCTCGCCGGGTCATCCCCACCTGGCAGCAGAAGGCGTGAAGTACAAATGAGGCTCCTCACAGCAGTGCCCTGTCAGTGTGGAGTCCTCTCATCCCTGCTGGGCCTGGCATCATCCCGTGGACCCTTTCTGATCTGCACCAGAGGCAGAGGCTGAGGCCTGGCTGTGGAACAGGCTGGAGACATGACACAAGGAATTTGTGCCCTCTGCTTGGTTTCCGTATTTTGGCAGCGTCGCCTTCTGTGAGATGTTTTCTGTTCCCTTCACGAGCTGCTGGAGCCAAATAGGAAGAGCCCTTGAATCGGGGCTTTGTGATGCCTCTGGCTGGAGCACAGCCAGTCTGACCAACACATCTGAGTCTGCATTCAGCCCTCCTCCCGGGACCAATGGAGTCTCCTCGGGAGGGTGTGCTCCCACACGGGCAGCCCTGGGCTGTCCCTGGGACCCCCTCCAGCCACTCCCTCCTGCCACAGCCCCATGGGGTCACTGGTTTTTTAATGTGATTTGCTATCAGTGTGATCAGAGTGACTTGCTGTGCTGTGATGTGCCACTTTTATTCCATTTCCCAGCTCTGGCACTCATGGCAGGGGGTGAGTGTGGAAAGGAGCTGGCGCATATGGAGGCCCCGTCCCTCCCTCTCCATAGCCCCGGGGGCTCAGCTCCACGCTGTGGGGCTGGGACACTTTGGGAAGAGCCTGGCCACACTTACTGAGTCGAGGAGGATTTGAATAGAAAAGTTTAATTCCAGTTTCACTTGGAAGGAGACAGCTTTTTTTTTAAAAACACAAAGCCGACCAAAAAAATCAGAGGGAAAAGCTTGTTTGGATGTACTGTAAGGGCAAGAGGAATGCTGAATAGCTGCAGTGTTTGTCAAAATTTCTTCCATAGGAGATAACATATTCCTAAATGGTCTTAGTTAATTCTGTTACTGATTTCATTAGTTATAATTTTAAAAGAAAGGGAGGATAATAACTTCTACTTGATTTCATCTCTGGGGGAGCAGGGCCTAAGGGGCATTTGAGAGAAAGCAGTGGGTGAGGGAAAAATGCCAGGATGAACTGACTGTGCTTTGATAGAACTGGTCTTTCTACACCCCTCAACTTTTTAAAAACTGTTTTTGAATTAACTACTGATGCCTCATAAAAATGAGTTATGATGGTCCTCCATCCACTGCTCCTGCACCTGAACCCCTCAGGTGTGCATGGAGGTGGGGACTCCCAGCAGTAAAAGTGTGTTTAATTCCTTATGGAGAGGAGAAGTGGCCCATGAGCTGGGCTTCTCACTTTCCGCTCACTTCACCTCTCTGAAGATGGGAATTTCAGAGGATCTTAATTAGCAACTAGTTGTTAAGAGGGAGTTTTGGCAAATTTGTTTGCCTCTTTCTTGCTGGTGACCCAAAGCTGCCAAGGGGCTCCAGTGTCACCCCAGTGCTGGCAGCAGTCAGGGTGTGGGCAGGACCCAGCACACACAGAGCAGCCAGAGCTGCTGCTGGATCACCTGCCACAGCAGGCAGCCAGGGCTGTGCCACAGGCTCCTGCTCATTCCTGGGCACAGCAATGCCTGTCAAAGCTCCCAGTGTGGGGTTTTTGCAGAGCACCCTCCTGCCTGCAAGAGGAGCTGCTTTGTTGCTCCCAGTGAGCAATAAAAGGAAGGTGGGTGGGTGGGTGGCTCTTGGACTTGGCAAACCTTAATGGGAACGTGGTGCTGCCCTTTGCTGAATATTCATGAGGAACTAATTTGTGCTCATGTTTCCAGTTTGTGCTTCAGTCTGGGTGATTTTTTTGTGTTGTTTTTTTTTTGTCTTGGCTTGCTCTGTTCAGCAGCCAGCTCAGAAGGATTTGTAGGTCACCCTTCTGCTGTTCAGTTATATGCTAATTAGCCAGAGTGGGAATGACTGGCAAGCTCCCTCTTAGTGCCCCAAAATGCCATGCTGCACTGTGGTCCTGGTGTACATGGGTCTGTCTTGGACATCATTTCCAGTCCCTTCAATCCCCACAAAGAGCTCAATGCTCCATGTCCCCCATTGGCGCTGGCAGAGGAGAAGGCACTCCCCAAAGGACTTACTGTCTGGCTTCCCAGCTCCTGCTGCAGAAGGAGCTCCACTGCTCTCCCAGGCTCTTCCTTTCTCTTCACCAGCCTTTCCCTGAGCAGAGGTGACCCCTCTTCTCAGAACCCACCATGTCTTCACCACAAGCTGGTGGCAAAGCTGCTGCCTGGTGGTTTGTGGTCTCCCTGTAGCTGCAGGCTGTGGCCTCCTGAGGTCATCTATGTGGGCACCACGGCCACACACAGCTCGTGGCCTTCTCCATGGGTTCTTGTGGCCATCTGCATGGGCACCACAGCCTCCCACAGCAATGTCACCTCTCCTGGGGACAAGCCAGGAGCCACATGCTCCCAGGCTGCTGCATCCAGAAGCACATCCCCCTGCCCATCCCATCCTGCTCCCTGCCCATGGGATCTGCTGTGCCTGGCCACAGTAGCAGCAGGCTCTGGTGGGCAGCTGTTCCTTTGCTCCATTTCCCACATCTCCTGTCAAAGGTGAGCAGCCTCCTCCAGAGAGAGGGAGAGGTTGGTCCCAGCTCTGGCCTGGAGTGTGGCTGTCTTCCCTGGTGGTCTCTCCACAGGGTGGGGACAGCTGAGTCACCCTGTGTGTGCTGCTTGCTGGTGGTGAGAGGCAGGAGAGGACTCGTGGAGTGGGCTTCAGCCCCGTCCCTGCTGCACCTTCAGCTGCTCAACCACAGCTCTGCTGAGGAACAGGGATGGTACCATCCTCTGCACACCACCTTGGTGGAGACAGTGGAGCTCTTGGTTGGGTTTGGAGCTAGCATTCCATGGCAGCATCTGCTTTTCTATCTCAGGACCTGCTGCTGGCACAGCCATTTCCTCTGAGACGTGAGGAGGTGGCCACAGGAGCGCTGTGCCTGCAGCCCCACAGCTCTGCTTCCCTGTACTTCTGTGGCCTTGGGGTTTGGAGGCTCCTGTTTAGGGAAATGGAAACCAGGCAAGTTCCTGGCTGCAGTAGACAGAGCATTAATGGCACAGACAGCCCAGGAGTGTGACCTTACAGACACAGGAACTGCTGCTCCGCAAACGCTTTCGCTGCGCTGGGTTTGGATTTGCTGATCAGGGCATTAGTCACGAGGGTGGTGGTTTGTTTTGGTTGTCCTTCCTGGCCTCAGCCCCACAGTTGCTGAGCTGCTTAAATTAGAATTCACCCTTGGAGGACTCTCCAGTCCTCTGGATTTGGTGTAGATCTTTCTGTTCTGCTGTGTGAGGCTGCTAACACAGAGTCACAGTACCTGATATTGCAGGGGATGATTCCAGAGGATGCACTTCCCTTCAGGTGTCTGTAATCCCAGGGTCTGTAGGGCAGGAGGTATAATTGCTGAGGTGAAAAAGTTTGCTGGGCCAAGCCTGTCGTGCTCCAGGCAGATACATATAAGCAGGGGTGGTCGAGTTGGTGCCATTTCCTTGTGGTAATTGTGCTTTCACCACAGCCATGTGGAGAGAGAATCCTTTTTCCTGGAAGGCAGCTGGCAGGAAGGCTTGTTACTGTCATTGGGAGCCACGTGTGCTGAGCCCAGGGGTTTTGGGAGCCCCCAGGCATCCTGCTGCAGGGCATCCTGACAGACAGATGGAATAGTCTGTGCTAGTGGAATGGGGAAGCAAAACTTCAGGCAGGGGAAGCTGTGGTCACTACTGAATTCATGAGGAAAGTTCCTAATACCCAGCAGTCTAGAAGAGTCCATCTGCTCTAGTTTGTGGTAGCACTGGTGTATACTTGCTTATCCATACATTTCTGACTGGGGGCAAGAGAACAGGATTCCAGGGCTTTCAGGAGATAGACAGCAGTTGAAAGATACCAATAATTCCCCTGGAAGCTGGAACTGCTTTCCACTTTCTTGAGCTTTCAAAAGCCAGACGGAGGATCTTGGCATCCCATACATACCTGCACTGTGTGTACACCAGCTCTCAACTGCTTGGACCTGGCACTGAGGCTCCTGCCAGGCTGGAATTTCCTGATTTTAGTAATTTAGTTGCCTCTCAGGAATCTGTGATATGTCAGATACCATCTGAAGCAGGTATTTGTCAACCTGGCCCCTACTCTGGTTGTTTTGTGATCATCAATGTCACAGTCAGTGCAAGGCATGAGCCAACAGCCTGGCGCTCAGTTCTGCTGCTCCCTGCCTGCTCCTGAGGGCTCCTTCTCGAGTGTCTGTTTGCTGCTCTTGTTCATTTCTGCTCTCTTTGTACCACTGCTGACAGTGATGGGGATTTCCTGCCTGCCTGTGGACCTGCCAGGCTTCTGCTTTCCTTATGGTACTCTTCAGAAACAAATGATAAACTCTTTAGAACAGAAAGTTGCCAAAATCCAATGAACCTTTTCTTGACCTTGACGTGTTTCTGACATTCCAGTGTTTGCCCAGTTGTTTCTGGGGTTTGTGAACAGCACGTCAGGAGATGGTGAACAGGTTTTTGATGTAAGACTACATCTTCAGTTTACTGCATATTGAAAAGATTGAGAGAGGGAACAGCACCTCCCCAAAAGTGGGGCTTTTGCCATGATGTTGGCATGAAAAAATACTTCTCGTGCCACAGAGTATTGCTGGACTGGGTCTTGAGGTGTAATTGCAACCAAGGTAGGCAAGGGGCTGTGAAAGCAGAGCAAATGAGAAGTGGCCTTTCTCTGCCCTGGCTGGGTTGACCAAAACTTCTCCATGGGAATACAGAATTGCACAAAGGATCTTGGTGTTGATGCATGTTCTTGTCTGGAAAATGCCAGTAATTGGTTCTGCTTCAACCTCTTGCACCTACAGGAAAGAAAGAAAAAGTTTGAGAAGGATGGTGAGAAGTTTTATTCTATGCTGGATCGCCACTTGCATTTGTCTTCCAAAAAGAAGGAATCTCAGTTACAGGAGGTGCGTATGGAATTTTTTTCTCAGAGTTAGGTCCAGAAGCAACAGCACCAGCTGCTCTAGGTCTTAAAAAGGGGGAGAGGAATCATCCCTTCCAGTAACCTGTTGAAACTCATAATCAGTTAAATCTACCCAAAGCCTGGATTCGCTGTGAGACCAGGGAAATCAGGCATAAAGTTCTCCTGTGAGTGTTGGATGCTGATAGTGGCCTTAGATATTATCACCTTGTTGTCACCTTGATGGTGAAGGGCAGTGACCAGAGACACCGGCACAGCTGGGGAATGGCCACCATTTCACCTGGGGAATGGCCACCATTTCACCTGTGAAAGTGCTCTGTCTGAAAAGTAACCAGTTATTATTCCTTTTGCTGGTCTGGTGTCCTGCCTTGCTGCTGGTGCTTTTGTGTGGCTGTGGGGGCAGGCAGAGGAGGGGGGTTCCTTCCAGCTGGTGCTGCTGCAGGCTTGTTGCAGCAAGGAAGGAAACCCAGCTGTTCCAGCCCACACCAGAGCAGCTGGATCTGGTCAGATCTGTCAGACCAGTTGTTGGATCAACCTACAAGCATCTCTGCAAGGCAGATTTTGTGTGAGCTCTTGGGAGCATTGTGTGCTCCTGGCAGTGCTGCAGCTCCAGAATTGCTGGTTCTGGGACACAGATGGAGTCAAGCAAGAGCGTGGTGATGGTGGCCTTGTCAGGAGAAGAGCTGGAGAGGAGATTTGTGCTAAAATAATAAATTAGCTTTGGGAAAGCCTTGTCCTTGCAGAGTAAGAAGAGGTTTTGGATCCTTGAATGAAAGGGAGCCAGAAATGGGCAGACTTAGAAGAGTATCCAGTGTTCCAGTTCACAGCTGGGCTGGACACCAGGCAAGTTTTTAAGTGAGGTCAGAACTAAGTGTGGGCTGACAGACAAAAGCGAGTCAAATATTTTCAAACTGCATGTGATGTACTTTCTTTTTGGACCTTTCCCTCTTTCTTCTAGGCTGACCTTCAGGTGGACAAAGAGAGACACAATTTCTTTGAGTCCTCCCTCGAGTATGTGTACCAGATCCAGGAAGTACAAGAAAGCAAGAAATTCAGTATTGTGGAGCCGGTAGGAGCTTCCTTTTCTCTCAGTCTCATTCGTTGATGATCAGATGTGCTGGCAATGGCAGGAAGGGATGAGTTGCCAGGCTGGATTAGGTCCTGTGGGGCAGGAGTTAACCCTGCACTCTTGGCTTGCTGCAGCTTGATAGTTTAGTGATAGCACTTAGTGGTGCTTGCTGGAGCACTGTGAAGCCCCAGCCCTGTTTCTTCAGGCTGTCTGTGGATCCTGAGGAACAGGCTGGACACTGTACAGAGCTACAGGTCTTGTTATGTCTTATCTTGGCCCCCTTGGGTTTGGTAAGTGCTGTCTGTCTGCAGAGGGACAGAGGTGTTACCTGCCCTGCTCACCTGTCCCAGCCTGGCCTGCAGGGATCCCAGACTGTGGCTGAGGGCAGGGACCCCGCCCTGGGTGGTGGCTCTGCCCCAGTACCAGCTGTAGTGGATTCTGTGGATCTTGTGGATCAGCACTCTGCAGATCTGCTCTGGGTCTCCACGCAGGGTCTTTCATTCTGGGTGTTTTATTCAGATGTGTGGGTGGTAGCTTGGGCTTTAGGGACCCTGTGGTGGATAAGCCATACCAAGGCTGGCATTCCAAAGTTGTGAAGAAAAAATGATTGTGTATGTAATTTCTGAAATCCCACACTCTGTCCATTTTTCCTTCCTTTATACACACAGAAGTTCAGTGTGTCCTTTCCCTCCATTGCAGGTGCTGGCATTTCTCCACAGCCTCTTCACCTACAACAACCTGACAGTGGAGCTGACACAGGATTTCCTCCCTTACAAGCAGCAGCTCCAGCTCAGCCTGCAGAATGTGAGTCCCTGCACAGATGAAGGACTTTTCTGTGTGACTTGTGTTCTCATTTGGATTTACACACCTCTGATGGCAAGGTCTTTCCACCCAAGCAGTCTGACCATGCTTGCATTGTTGCAAACAGTTATTTCCTTCTCAGTTCACGTGGGTTTTCCCCTCTCCTGCATGGGACAGTTCAGAGGTCTATGAAATTATTTTCTCTGGAAGGGGCTACTGCAGTTGCATCACTTAACCTGGTGCATAAACAAGCCTGAGATTTTCTTTCAGTTTCACAAGATTGAAATTGTACTCTAAGAAGGTCTCTAACCTTGGTCTTAGTGGTACTGGTTTCCTACAGGCTTGCTACATGCTTTGGTAAGCTCCTCTGTTGGCCAAGTGTGTTCATGGGGTGGAATATCTGAGTCCTGTTTTCTTTGTCCTCAGTCTTCCCTGACTGGCCTTTGTTTCTGTGGAATGACAGCCATAAATCTGAGCCAGGATGGTTTTGCTGATGGCTCATTAATTGGTCCAAGTAGAATTCCATCAAAATGCCTGGATTTTGTACCCCCTGTTGATGTGACTCTTTCATGCTAAGCAGTGTAGCATGATCCTTTGGGAATCAACACCTTTGGGAGGAGAATACACCTGTTACCCAAGCAATGATGTGAATGGGAGCTCAGGTGCTGCCTCTGCTCCAGCCAGCCTTGAAATGTGCTGAAGTTTCTTAATTAAGGGAACAAGTGGCCTCCCAGGTGTGGCACTCCAGCACCACCTCTGCACATCATGTGTCTCTTCAGCCATCCCTCAGAGCTCGGTGGTTATTATAGCCAGTTTCCATGTGGATTTGTGGCGTGGTTTCCATGTTTTGTACCTTGGGAACCAATTCATTTCTGCTACAGCACCTCAGATTTATCCAGGAATAAATAACCTGCAGCTCACTTTTTGCTCACGTTCAAACGTGCTTCTGTTTGTTTTCTGTCACCAGACAAGGAATCACTTTTCCAGCACACGGGAGGAGCTGGAAGATCTGAAGAAGAGGATGAAGGAAGCCCCTCTAACCTGCAAACTGCCTGGGCAGCCGACCATCGAGGGCTACCTGTACACCCAGGAGAAATGTAATGGCTTTGGGATGCACCTGGATGCAATAGGGATCATGCAGGCCTGGGCTGCCCTGACACAACCCAGCTGTATTCAGCTCCTGTGCCCAGGCCAGCCTGGCTGCACTGTCACCACTGCCAGGGCATGGCATGCCCATGGTGTCACCTTCTGCCAGTGCCTGAGGTGCCCAGGGTGTCACCGCCTGCAGTGCCTGGGGATGCACCAGCAGCTTTGCCAGCAGTGGCACAGAGCTTTGTCCAAGTGACATATCTGTGACAGTACAGGGCTGATTGCCCTGCCCCCTGATGAGATGGGATTTGATGGCTCCAGAGCCTGGAGCTCTGGCAGGCTCTGCCTTGGCTGTGTTTTACCAGGATGAATCTGGTGTCCTGCCCAGCCTCCCTCTGGCAGCCTCTGCGGGCAGCTGAGCACAGCCAAGGTGGAACCAGTGCTGAGTTAAGTTGCTGAGAGCAAAACTTGTAATTCTGAGCAGAAGCAAATCAGACCAAATACAGTTTTTTTCAAACCCTGGCTGCAGCTCTCCATGGCCATGCAGCAGGAATGCTCAGGGGACATAAGTCTGTGCAAAACTGTGACCTCTGAAGCTAGAGACAACTTTGTAAGCATTCATTCTTATTCCTATATAGAAATTTATTTATACATATATTTGTATGTCTGTTTATCTTGCTTTTAAAAGAAAGCACACTCAGTAGTTTTAGACCCCAAATGTGGTTATTTGCTGTCTCTATTTATGCTTCCCTATAAATCAAGTATGGAAAGTTGTTCTTCCTGACCACAGAAACTTAAAAACAAATTACAGAAAAAAACCAGTTGAATTATTTCCTATAAAGGTATTCAGGTAAGCAAACAGAGAAAAGTGGCAATGAATCCAGAAATAGGACCTTCAGTGTATTTTAAAGCTGCTGTTGTCTTTATTATTGAGTTTTCACCCACAGGAAAAAGTAGTGGGGTTTGTGAAACAGACATTCAGGACACGTAGGATCCTGCCAGTGTAGATCTTGGCTGGGCTTGGCCAAACCAGCCTGGCTTGTGGTCAGAGTCCCACAAATGCCCTTTCACCAGCAGTGAGTTGGAAGGGTGCTGGAGGCAACTGCTGCCCTGTGCTCCTCTCCTTCCCTCCCTCTCTCCTCCTCCCCTCCTCCTGCTCCACCTCTCCTCATGCTACTCCGTTCTTCTCCTCCCCTTTCTCTCCTCTTCCTCCTCTCCTCCTCTTTTCCTCCTGGCTCTTGCCCATGGAGACACCTGCAAGGGAGATGTCTCCTGGGGCTGTCAGTGTCTATCCCCAGAGAAGGGAGGGCATGTGGACAACACTGACCATGCCTTGCTGGCTGCATCCAGCTACAGCCCTGTCCCTGATTCTGGCCTCTCATGTGTTCTGCAGGGGCACTGGGCATCTCCTGGGTGAAGTATTACTGCCAGTACGAAAAAGAGGCAAAAACCTTAAGGATGACACCCATAGACCAGAAGCCTGGAGCTAAGCAGGTGAGTTGGATGTCTGCAAACATTGGCCCAACCACCTTTCACTCATGTATGGTCTCCCTCCCTGTGACAGCTGACCCTGCAGGTGTCACAGAGCAGAGAGGTGGGCTCTGTCCCCTCCCTGTCCACACAGGGCAGTTTGGTGTCACCTGGAAGAGCCACCTCCGTGAGGAGAGGTCTCACTCCACTGTGTCCATGGAAGCCCAGGCCCTGCAGGGTTTGGCAGCAGATGTAGGTTGTATGGCATGAGAGATACCAGACAATGCTGGCCCATGAGTCTGGTCTGGGATGAAACTTGTGCCTCTCTGGACCAGCTGATGTTGATCCTTCCCCGTGCACAGGGGCTGGGAGCCACAAGAGCTGTGGCAGCCACTGAAGTCCCTGAATGACTCAAGTTCCTGCAGGAGTTACTGCTTCCAAATGCAGTGTTTCCTTCCTGGTTTTGTGGTTTGATTTCTGCTCTCAGCACTGCTTCTGTGGTACTGGGACAGTGTGGGGAGAGGAGAGGGCAACAGTGCAGCTCCAAACTGCACCAAGGCAGCAATTTGGGTAACGACTTCTTTCACAAAGTGTTTGGTTTACCAAAGTCTGGGAGTTCCCTCAGTCCCTCCGCGTGACAGGGGAGGGGTGGGAGGATGGAGCATGGCCAGTGCCTCCAGCTGAGTCCCCCACCCTCCTCTGCCATGGAACAGGTCCCCAGGGCCTTCCCAGCCAGGCGTGTGTGCTCCAGTGTGTGAGCTCATGGTCTGGTTTTGGCAGGGCCCCGCACACTGCAGCAGAAAAATAAAATAGAGGTTTTGCAACCCCTTGGCAAAGAGCTGGGCAAAGAAATATCCAAATTATTGTATGGAGAGATTTGTTGTCATTTATGCCTTAAGCACATATACTAAGGCCCATTACTGCAGGTGGGCGCTTGGAAAATTTAGTGCCTCTCCCAAACACTGGCAGTCTGGTAGCCTGAACCATCAGGTCACTGCTGGCCACAAACCCACAATCAAAGTATGAATTGACTCTGCTGCAGAGCACAGGGACATGAACACCCAGGGCCAGAGCTGAGCCTCTCCAGAGCACATCTGCTCAGTCTGGGGTGAGGAAATGTACATCCCCTTGCCACACAGTGTTTGTGTAAAGCCTTTTGGATCACTGGTGGTGTGGATAATTGGTACTGATGACCAGCCCTGATAAAAGTAAGGACCTAGCTGTGTTAGAGCATGAGTGAGTGTGGTCCTGGCCTCAGACACCAGGGAGTGGTGCTGGGTTGGTTGGAGCAGTGTTCCAGCTCTGCAGGGGCAGAGTGCTGCTGTGTGGGGTAGTGGTGGTGAGTCCAGAAGATTCTCTGGCTGAGAGCAAGCCTGGAACTCAGAACCTCTTATGTCTGTGATGATGGTGGGAGGACCAGCTGTGCTCCTGGCGCCAATGCCATGGGAATGTCAGGACAGGCACAGTGCTGGGCTGGGCTGCAGCTGAGGAGCCTGAGGAGCCCAAAATCTCCTTTGTCTCTGTCCTCTCACCTTGGCTTTCATGTTCTCTCCTAGGGCACGTTGGACCTGACCCTGAAATCCTGTGTAAGGAGGAAGACTGACTCCATAGACAAAAGGTTTTGTTTCGACATTGAAACTAATGAAAGGTGAGAGGCTTCGTGTCTGGCGGCCCCAAACCGCACGGGCCTGCAGCAAATCCCTCTGTGCTGTCTATTAAAAACAACTTTTTTTCCTTTCCCTGCCTGTCCCCGGGGGAATTCTGCGCAGGTCCGGGACCATCACGCTGCAGGCTCTCTCAGAAGCCAACCGAAGGCTGTGGATGGAGGCCATGGACGGGAAGGAGCCGGTGAGTGTTCCTGGAGCAGTTCCCAGCTGGAATGCGCTGCCGAGCAGTGTCCTCTGCCGGCGGGTGCTGCTCGAGATCGGTGCTGCACCATCGCCACCGGCTCCATGCCGTTCCCTCAGCTCCCGCTGGGGATTTTGGGTTTCCCCCTTAAATCTCGGGACGTTCCCTTGCTGTGCCAGCCCGCCTGAGGACCAGCCTTTCCAGGGCTGGTTTGGTCCCATTCCTGCTCCTCACTACCTGTTGGAAATGTTTTATCTGTTCCTGCTTTTAGCCATCTTTTCAAAGGTGTCACTGCACACCCGTGTTCTCCCACCTTTCTGTGCCTACTGGTGTTCCCTTCCTTCAGTCTGAGCAAAGCTCAGAGCCCTGTGGTTTCCCCACAGAACAGAGAATTTCCCTAGCAATAGGTGTCCCACTGAAATGCAGGGAGGCAGCAGAAACTCCATGATTGTGCAGATAGTGGGTTCATGCCTAATTATAAAATGAGATTTCTATGGGACATTGTCTTTTTGGCTGTGATTGCCTCTGGGTGATCTAGGGGTGATTTGTGGGATGCTGCATTTTCTTTCAGAAATAAATACCAAATTATGCTGATGGTGTTTTTGCTTCTCCCTCCCCTTTTTCAGATTTATCACAGTCCCATCACGAAGCAGGAAGAAAGTGAGTCACTTCTGTTGCTGTTCTTTGGGCTTTCACAGCCTCGAGGCCGGGCAGGGTTTTCCTTGCAGATACACTCATCCTCAATTCCTGCTGAGTAGCACTGTCCCCGCTCCGTGACAGCAGTGTCACTTCTGTTCTTGTACCACAGTGTCTGGCACTGAGCCCAGATAAGAACAAGTTGCACAGAACTGCAGTGAGCAGTTTTTATTTAGTCAGCAGTAGTGGGATGTGAGGTTGAATTTGCACCTCCAAACCCCAGTGAGAGATTCTGAGGATGTGTCCCTTAACAAAGGTTGTAATAGGGCAATAGAGGTGGCACTGAGTTCCCTGGATCTCCTACCCAACCACCAAATCCTATGTTCCCCCCTCTCAGTAGTGGAGTGCACCCTGCAGAGCTCTGGAACCCCTCTGGAGCTCTGTTAGCTGGGTGAAAATTGCATTCTGTCTCAGCACTTCATCAGCACTGTAACTAGCTGGCTCTAATGAGCACAAGGGGAGCATTCCCAGAAGCATGAGCACAAACCTCTGTGTGGCCATGTTCACATCACACGCTGTGAGGAATGTGAATTAGGGTTTCACTGAATAAACACTCTCTATTTGTCATAGATTAGAGCTGGTAAGAATTCCAGTGGTATCATAGCCCTCAGTGTCAAGCACCAGGTGGGTCTGTGCTTATTCCTGGGGTAGGGCTAAGAGATGTCTGAGTTTGATGTTGCTGTTGTTCAGAGCAGACAGAATCAGTATAAACAACCTGCTGAAAATGCAGGGATCCCATAGGATTCCCCAGCTCAGTGGAACAAGCCCTGTGCTCAGCTTTCCTCAGCACATCAAGCTGGATTGGTTTTGCTTTTTAATCCTAGTGATGTAGATAAGCAGAAATTACACAGTGCCATGATGAGGAAGAGCTTTAACTATGGATTTTGCTCTGGAAGTGATTATTCAAGTCTTTATCAGATACAATCCAAATCATTTACACTATTATTACTCTTAAACACCAATTTACACTCTTATTATTAAAGACAGAGAGGGGGTAGGGAGCAGTGCTGCAGCTCAAAATAAATTTGAGGAAAAATGGAAGAACATATGGAACTAATAACTCCTTGTCAGGATGTCCAGAATTCTCAGGTGTTTCCTGAGGGTGTAGGGGATGTGGATGCAGGTGTGAACAGTTCTGGGTGCTGAGAAAGGCTGGGGCCTTTGGGGTGGAGCTGGGGGGGTCCCAGGGGCCTCCAGGAGTGCTCAGGCAGCTAACTAACACAGCTTCCTTGTCCAAAACAGTGGAGCTGAACGAGGTGGGCTTCAAGTTTGTTCGGAAGTGCATCAATGCAGTGGAGACCAAAGGTGAGGAGCTCACCCAGCCTGGCCCTGCTTCCCATGGCCTTGAGTTTCACTGTATTCCTGCAGTGTTAGACACTGAGACAGGACTTCAGCTTTTAGCTGAGGCATGTGTATTCTTCAGTTAAATGCATGTTCTTTGGGAGCAGAAATCCCACCTGGTTTGGAATGTTGTACCAAGTCAGTTGAACTTCCACCTTTATGCTGTTTTCACTCGTGGTTTTCTCGATTTTGGCCCTGAGCACACCCACTGTTGGGCAGGAGAACAGCTCTGGCAGCAGGGCTGAGGGGTGGCCACAGGCTGCTTCAGCCTCAGTCTGTGGAGCAGCAGCAGAAGGTGGAAGGATGGCAGCTCATCCTCTGGGCTGTCACATATCCAGCTTCCACCAGTGAACATCACCAGTGTGAGATGGGGGCTTGGATTCATCTCCAGATGTGGGCTTGGGGCTGCTGGGGCTGTGGCAGCCAAGGCCCACTGGAGTGGGGAGCAGCAGGGGAACAAAGAGCTAGGAGAGACAGTGATTCTGCCTGTCCCAGCACTGGGCAGTGTTTTCAGATTCTGCTTCACTGTGTTTGCCTTCTGTGGGAGTTTGAGCAAATCCGTGATAAAGCAGCACCCCACAGAAATGGAATGCATGGTCTGGTGTGTCTCATGCCCTGGCTGTGCTCACCTGACCATGACATGGTGACCATGGTGGTGCTGGTGGCCTCTGCTGCTGGGGTGAGCAGAGCCCCTGCCTGCAGAGCCCGGGGAGTGGGACAGGGCTTGGGATATGGGACAGAACCCTGGATATGGGACAGAACCCAGGGTGTGGGACAAGACCCGGGATATAGGACAGAAACCGGGGTTTGGGACAGAGCCCAGCAGCAGGAAAACTGGAAAACCACTAGATGGGGCTTTTGGACCATCAGCGGGAAACCTCGGCTGAGGCTCTTGGCTTTGTCCTGGTAGGAATCACTACGGAGGGCGTGTACCGGACTGTTGGCAGCAATATCCAGGTGCAGAAGTTACTGAATGCCTTTTTTGGTAAGAATTAATCATTCTATGCAATTACACTGTCCTATTCTTGAATTGTTTGTGAGGGACAGAGAGGATCGGGTTCCACAGTGAGAAATGTCCAGCATCCAGCATGGGTTTTGGTCCCTGCAACCCATCTGAGGCTCATCTTCCCCTTCTTTCCTGGGATAACACGATGAGCTGGACTGGGAAGGTGGCCTTTGCAGGGAGCCCTCCACCCTAGTGTAAGGTTTTTCTCTGGAAGGATGGGGACACCTCTCTGTGTGCAGTGTGTGCAATAAAGGAGCCAATGTACGTGTTGAGAAGTCAATTGATATGTTCCTGCCATGAGCCTTCCTGTGGCTGGATCTGGCTGTCATACAAGCTTGGCAACTGGGGACAATGTTTAGAGTCTTGACATGTTGTGGGGCTCAGCAGCACTGCTTTGTGCAGGGACAGACCCTTCTGGGCTGGGCCCTGGCTGAGGCCACTGTACCCTCACCTCGTGGTAACCTGCCAACCTCTTGGTGGACCTCTGGTCAATCCCCACCTGCCCAAGGCCAAACCATTCTCCCATCCCTGCCTGGGGCTGGAGCAGAGGGCAGGGATTGCATTCACCTCGCTGCCTGCCTGTCTCTAGCTTACACCAGCTCAGACATCTGATATTAATGCAGCATTCAAAGACTTTGGCTGTTTCCTATTGCTTTACTCTGAATGTTTATTAAAACCCTGGTTTGTGCTGGTGTCTGGCTATGCCCCGTTCTTGCAGAGCCATGACTTTGGGCATCTGCCCAGCTCTGCTGGCTTATGATTCATTGCTGAACCTCAGGTTCTATTGCTGCTTGATTCTCACCCTCCCTGTGAGCAGCTCTGTGGTTTTCTCCTCTGAATCCCACCAGTGAGTGGCTTTTTGTTTTGCTTATCTGCATGGGTCTGGGTAACCACTTGCCACCCCACTGCATATAAAAGCACAATGGAAATTCCAACACCACAGAAAAAACTATTGCAGCAGGATTTCATCTTTAACTACCTGAAGGAAATAGATTAGTATTTTTTGATGCCTAATCTTATTTATTTTCAAAAATAAATCCTGCTGTTTATTTCTGTAATCCAGCTTCCCCCCATTCAACAGCTCCATCCTTCACTTTGTGGCACCACACACCTGATGTGGTTTAACGGGGGGGAAGGCAGGAGCAAATTGCTCTTCCCTGTTGCTGTGCCTCCCCTGAGCTCCCTCCTCTCTGGGCAGCAAGAGGGAATGCTTCCAGAACAGCCTTCAGGGGAGTAGCCGCAAATGAGGGATTGGAGCTGGCATTCACATTACTCTGGATGTCAGAAAGCTTGTCTTGGACATGTTGAAATGTGTTATTTCTGCCAGCCTTAGGAAAAAAATAAACTATAGAGAATATGCTCTCAGTGACTTCTCAGCACTGCCTAAATTTTACCTTGTGCTTCCTTCTTTGTCCCTCATTAGTGCCACTCCCCAGCCTTTCCAAAATACGCACACTGGTGCTGTCCTTCTGCTTTTCTCAGCCATGGGAATTAGGAGCTCTCTTTCTGTGCTGCTCTGGTTTTGTGTGTCTCGAGGGGAAACCCCCACCCCAAGCAGACTGTTTATTAGCAACATCTAAATGAACTTTATTCTAAAACCTTTTCATTCTTCTTCCAGATCCAAAATGCCCTGGGGATGTGGATCTCCAGAGTGGGGATTGGGACATCAAGACCATTACCAGCTCACTGAAGTTCTATCTCAGGTAGCACTGCAGGTCACACATGCCTCAAGGAGGGAAAGGGGACTAGGGCTGATCCAAAAATGTGAAATGAGCTGCCAGATACTCACATCTGGTTGTTGAAAAGGGCAAAGTGACAAAGGCTTTGGGAAGAGGAATGATGAATATGGGTGTTGCAGAACCCCTCAATCCCATGGGGAGGGCTGTTTCACTGATACCGCCTGCAGAGGGAAATGCCACTGGGATTTGGTGGCACTGAGGGATGAGCCAAGTTGCCTGTTGGTCCAAGATGAGTGATGAGTGGGTCACAATGCCCTGCAGAGCTCAGTTTTCTTTCTGGTTGTTGCAGGAACCTGTCTGAACCCGTCATGACATACAAGCTCCACAAAGAGCTGGTCCTGGCTGCCAGTAAGTCCCACAGCTTCCCCACTGATGGTCCCTGATCCTGATCTTCCCAAAATCACTTGGCAGAGCTCTGCCAGCCCAGCTCCATGGTGTCTGGCTGCTTCACCTGTAGAAAGAGCAGTGGCTCTTCCCCCCAAGTGCCTATCTGTGCAGGGGATGTGGTGCTGGATGTTCCTGTCCCTCCTTTGCTACTGCAGTGCCCTTCCTTCACAAGACAGGGTCTTGTGCTCTCAGGGGCTCTGGAGAGGGGCTCTTGTGGCAGCTTCAAGTGAGGATGTTACTCACTTGAAGCTGCCACATTAATTGTTTCCCTCTAGTATTGATATATTTGTTTGAAAACCTGTGACAGAATGGGATGTGCTGTTGCCACTCAGATAAGTAGGTGCTCCCTTCAGGTTGTGGAGTTTGTCCAGGGATGTTGAAAACAGAGTGTCTTGCCAGTACATGGAAGACACTTCTCCTCTATAACTGTTGGGATTGAGTCACAGTTGAGACATCAGCCAAGAAGCACAAGTGTGGTGGCAGTGCTTCACCTGTGCTGAGCCAGCCCATCCTCAGCTGTCACCTTGTTGTGGCCATTGCAGATAAGCCATGACAGCTGTGAGCCAGTGCCCTGCTAGGGAGACAGGGATGCAGGGAGCTGGTCATCACCCTCAGCATGGGAGTGCTGGCATTTCGAAATGTGTGGCATTAGAGCATCCCTCATCCCACTGTGCCTCCAGAAGTCACTGGAAGACTGGGAGGGTGCCCACTTCTTCTTCATCTCTCTGGAGAATGAATAACACCCATTCTTTCTTGGAAAGGGAAATGTTCCACCACTAGCTGAGGGTGGTCAAGCCCAGGATTTATGAGTTTCAGAGCTGCTTAAGCCCATGATGGCTGGGTGTGGGCAAGGTATTTATCCCTTCCCTGCCCTCCCTCAGAAACTTGCACCATTGAGCTTCCCAGCCACCCAAACCCCACACCATTCTTTTCACACGGAGTGTTTTATTGTTTCCTGATTATTTATTCTTCTAAGGGTGACCTCTTTGGGTCAGGGACTCGGGTTTTTTGGCTGCAGGATATTTTATGTGTTGTTCAGTGTCAGAGCTCTCTGGGCAGATAGGACACCCAGAGGCAAGTGTGTGGAACAAGGGTGAGAAGGGAAGGACCTGCCCATGCCCAGCCTCTTTTGGAGTGTGTCCCTGGGCTCCCTTTCAAGCTCCACTTCTTCCTCTTTCCACTTCATATTGTTTCTCACAGTGTTTATCCTGTTGCTGTGAAATCTCACTTCCTCTGCTCCCTTTTGCTCCCATGCTGCACAGCGAACAGCTTCCACAGGTTTCCTTTGGCTTTATATTTCCCTGGTGTATTTAGTTTGAAAGTGTTGGATGCAAATTCTTCTTTGTGCTCCTGCTTTCCAGAGTCCGAGAACCTGGATTACAGGCTGGGAGCCATTCATGCACTGGTCTATAAACTGCCTGAGAAGAACAGGGAGATGTTAGAACTCCTTATCCAGCACCTCGTCAAGTAAGCAGATGTTTTGCTCTAAAACAAAACAAAGGGGAATAATGGAATCAGCAGAACAAGCCTTTTTGGGAGGTCGGGTTTGCAAAATTTTGCCCACCATGGTCCCCTTGGGAATTTCCATGTGGATTGCACCAACGTGGGTGACCATCCTTCCTGCCCTCTGCATGAAGTGATGCTTCTCTTTCTGGTTGCTCCTTCTATCCCCTTTCAGACATGCACAGAGCAGGAAATGATTTAAAAATGAAAATACTCTCTGAGAATAGGGGCTGCAAATTATGACCCCTCAGAAATTTACTGGAAGCCACTGTAGTGTGCTCCCTCTATTCAATTCTCTTCCTTCAGAGAGAGGGAAAATTAAAGCCAGAACTCAGTTCTGTATAAAAAGGCTACAGGATTTAAATGATTCCTTTTGTGTATATGTTGTCCAGATAAGTTTTGATTGCAGAGTTAAAGAGGAGCTGGGAGTGAGAAGAGATCAAATACAGATGCTGTCAGCACCTTGCTCTCTCCAGCATTTTTCTGAGCCAAATGTGTGTGTCAGAGCTAGAGCCATGTTTGTCACTGCTGGGAAACAAATTCTAAAACACAACGAAGAAAACTAAATGACTGATTCTTAGTGTATCTTGGGGTTTGAGTTGTTTTTTTTTTTCTTGGAATAAGATCTGTTTGGAAGAAAACAAACCAAACTCTACACCTCCTTCCCCTGCTCTCTGCAGCGTCTGCGAGCACAGCCGGGAGAATCTGATGTCACCGTCCAACATGGGGGTGATCTTCGGGCCCACCCTCATGCGAGCACAGGAGGACACTGTGGCAGCCATGATGAACATCAAGTTCCAAAACATCGTGGTGGAGATCCTGATAGAGCACTTTGGGAAGGTACGGGGCAGCAGGCAGCCCCGGCTGCTCCAGCCTGCTCCTGCACTGTTGCTGTGGCAACACGGCAGCGCTCCGGCTCCTCCTGGAGTCTCCTTGAGCTGGCTTTATGTAACACGCTGCTCTGAAAGGCTTCAGGGGGAAGCAAAGAGTAGCAGATGTGCTCCTCAGTGTTGCTATTGTCTGGTCCCAGAGGAAACAGTGAGTCGGGGCATTTTTTGCCTTTTCTTTTTAAATAAGGGGAAGCTTAATTGAAAAAAAAAAAAAAACCCTGTTGTACAACTGGATATTGCAGGGCTTAATTCTTTTTCCTTTGTTAGACAGGAGCTAGGCCAGAGCAGAAATGGTTTTAATGAGCACAGTCCAAGGCGCGACACTACACAAGTGTTAAATCAGTGGAAAAAACCTAGAGCAGACAAGTGTTGAGTGGTCGATGAAAGTAATTCAGCTGTGGTTGCATCCACAAAAAGAAACAGGGATGGTGTGGAGGGAGCTGCTGCCTGGGGTGGAACAGTCAGGAGGAGCTGAGGCTGCTGCCCATGGCCCTGGGCCATGCTCTCACAGGACTAAGAGTCCTGGAGAACCTCCAGTCTCATCTGCCTTCCATTGATCTGCACTGGGTATTTCATATTTCAGCCTGAGCACTGCCCATGTGCCCAGCCAGGGTCTGGTTGCTGGGGTGGTGCTGAAGATGCACGTGCAGACAGCAGCTTTGTCGTGTGGAGTTCTGCCTTTGGAAAGCAGAATATCCCACTGTGTCTGTGTTCACACTTGCTCTCAGCGATACCCAACACCAGCTCAGGGGTGTCAGGTGGCTGTGGAAGGACAAGAGCTGGGTGTTAATATTGAAATCTGGAGCAGCAGATCTCTAGCAGCAAGCAGGTTACTGCCCTGGTAACAGCCTTGGGTTCCAGGGAATGAGCTTGCTCCTCCAGCTTTTCACAGCAGAGTGCACAGTGTCCAAACCTCTCTCGTGTCTCAGAAGCAGGACGCACATGGGGCCGTTCATTCAGGGATGCTGTTTGCTGTGAGGGAGCTGGGGCAGCTCCCAGCACACAGGGCAGCACATGGGTGGAGACAAAGCTCCCTTTGGAAAGGGAAGAGGCAGCCAAAGCTGGAATACCAAGGTTTTTGCAACAGGGATGTGGAGCCAGAGCAACCAGGTGGGGACCACATGGGGGTGTGGGACCAGATGAGGGGGTGGGAGCTGGCTGTGATACCAAGGATTGAAACAGGATGAAGGAGCACAGAGAGGTTTCTGAGTACCCACAGCAGAAGTTCATGGAAACACCAGCCAATTCCTTTGTAGGTCTCTATGAACACTTGTAGTAAGTTCACACAGAAAAACAGTCTGTGTCTGGTTTGTGTCTGGGGTCTCACACACTGACTCCAGAGATGAGGCTCTGTGTCCCTCCTCCCTACAGCCTGCAGCACAGTCTGAATCAACACAACCTGCCACCTCTGAGAGCTGGGACTACGGTTTTAATTAAGCCAGAAGTCCTTTTGCTTGCTTTTAATTTCTCCAGCAATAAGGTTTAGTTAGTCACATTATTGAATTGAGTTTGTAAGTTCAACGTTGGAGCTGAGAGTGTCTTCAGCTCACACGTGAGCAAACAGCTCAGATGAGTCTTGGAGGAAGAGGGAATGTGGGTTATATGGTGCAGTCTGAAGACTCTGAGGATAAAGTAACTATTCATGAAGTGTTTGTGGATAATTGCTGTTTCCACAGCTCATGTTTCAATGCCGTGGTTAAATTAAATAGCTGGATTGTTCTGGAAACACCTTCTTCCCTGTACAAACCTTTTTAAGATGAGGGTCTGTCAATGTCTTTGTACCTTTAGGTTATTTAATTTGGATTTTCAATTAGAAGTAAATCAGAGCCTGCACCCACCTCTTCATTTGTGGTTGGTTTAGCTTGGGTTTCAGGTGTTGAAAACAATAAATATTCTTTGGTACCTGTATAAGTGTCCATGGGGAGCTTAATGTTACTTTTAAAAGCAGGATTAGATTCGCTTAGGATATAGGGATTAGGCCGATATTTCCAAAAAATTTCCCTCCTACAGGCAATCCTTTGCTGTTTTAATAATACACGAGCTGCTGCTTTTAATTCAGTTGCTGCTATGTCACAGCAAGAGAGTGCTCCAGACCTTGTGTTTTGGAGCAAGGAACATGTCTTGCCCCTGCCCACGGCAGAGCCCAGTGGGCAGTGAGCCAGCACCCGCCCTATGTCACCAAACCCTGAGTGTGGGGGATTTTTCCCAGAGTGGGTGTGTAATCTTCCCTCACTGTAGATATTCCAGAACTGTCTGGACACAATCCTGTGCCATTTGCTTCAGGGAAACCCTGCTTGAGCAAGGAGGATGGACCAGATGACAAACTGTGGGCCCTTCCAGCCTGAACCAATCTGTGATTCTGTGTTGCCCCTTCTCTCGTCATGTGGAATGGGCCAGGCTGTTGGGAGCAAAGCCTGGTCCCAACATGTGGATTTATCCAGAGCCAGCCCAGGCTGGGCCAGAGCAGCCTGACCTTGGGGAGTAGGGAGCTGTCTGCCACTGCCTGCCCTCCTCAGGCACACGCTTGGGACCAAGGAGTTAAAACAAAGGTCATGTTTTCCTCTTCCATCCCCCATCTTGGTCTCCTAGCCCTACTCTTTGGCCCGGAGAAGAGGGAATATACTTTTGGTTTGAATTATCATAATGAGGCACTTAATCAAAGCAGAATGTTGCATTTCTTCATGTTAAGATTTTTCTGGGTGATGCAATAAAGTTGTTTTTCCATATCGAAGTGTGGCCCAAGGGTGTGGTGACCCAGCATGCCGGTGGGGCTGGCACAGCTCTCCTCCTCTGGGCTGGAGCCAGGCAGGGACCAGCTCTACATCTCCCAGGATAGGCAGTGCAGCCTCTGGGCTCAGCAGCTCAGGCCACCTCCCCATAGTAATTGAGGCTTAAAGCCTGATAAAACTTCAATTAACATGCCTGGGAAGAATACAGGAGCAGCAGCTTTGGGCCTTGATACAGCATTTCAGCTCTTCAGATGTATTTCTTTTTCAGCTCTTAAATAAAGCCCTGACATAAATGAGAACCTCCCAATTAATCCCAACCAAATGGGTGCCACATGACCAGTGAGAAAAGGAGATAAAACTTCTCAGTAGCATTGTATTTATGCCAGTATTTCATCCCAGGTAATTAACTGGTGCCAAACGCGTCATTGTAAGCCAAGAGCTGAAGGGTTTCAGTGTTAGATCTGAAACAATACAGGGTTGGTTTGGGTGTTTTGGGGATTGTATCTCTTTGATGATGAGAATCTTGATGTTGGTTGGGAGCTGTCTGCTGCAAAGCTTCAAAGCCTCCCTGATGTGCTCCAGGGGTATTTGCTGCTACAAATGGTTTGTGTTTGTGATCTTTCTGCTGAGCCGCAGGGACAGTGCCAGTGGTGGGGACAGTGCCATGGTGGGGACAGTGCCATGGTGGGGACAGTGCCATGGTGAGGAGGGTATAAGTGGTGGGGACAGTGTCACCATCCTCCTCTGAGCTGGGTGGGGGCACCTGCAGCAGAAGGTGAGGCAGAGGCCCCTTTGTTTCAGGTCACCTGAACATGTCTCCCTTTGCAGATCTACTCTGGCCCCCCAGAAGACACCACAGCCCCCCCGGTGCCCCCACCCAGGGTGGCTGCCCGGCGGCACAAGCCCATCACCATCTCCAAGCGTCCCCTGAGGGAGAGACCTGTCTTCTTCGGTGCCTCTGTGGAGGAGAGCGGAGGTCAGTCCAGTGTTCCCTGATGCCTTACCTGCCTCTCACCCCTCCTGCTTGCTGTAACACCTTTCCAGGAGCAACAGAGGTAACAGCAGCTGGGCTGCACTTCCTGGGTCCTGGACACGGGAGGCAGTGAGAAAGGAAAGCCAAAAACACTTCATACATTGGTTGCGTCATGTCACAAATCAAACTTTGTGGGATTTGGGTTTTTCTGGTACCTGCTGCATTTTCCATTAGCTAAACTAATGCTGGTTCTTGGCACAGGAGAGGCACAGAGGAGAGGTTTTGTGGCATCAGAGGCAAAAAAACCTGCATGGAGTGCTGGTGGGATGGTAGCCAGGGAGGGCTGTGCTGCAGGAGGCCCAAGGAGGTCTCAAGCTGGCTCAGCTGCTGGCAGTTCCTCATCCAGAGCAAGAACTCCAAAGAGCTTTTTCAGGACACAGTGAAGGTATTTTCTAGGCCAAGTTCTACTCTGACATTATGATAAGGGCTTCAGCGTTTTCTTACAGTCAGCTGGATTAACAGCAAAAGGCACATCAGCTTAAAATCATGTTTCTGCACCTGATTTGCTGTAATTGGCACTGCAGACTGTGCCCTGATTCCACAGTCACCAAAGAGATGTTTCTCCATTAGTTTCCAAAGCTCTGATGAGCTTTACTTATGTGTAAAGTGCACTTTGTGACACTGGCAAAACATGATTGATTCACATTGCTCTTTAAAACCCCCAGATTGCTAATGGAGCTGGGGCTGGCCTTGCATTTCAATGCTTCCCCCACCAGAAGCATTCACCTTGGACCACCTGAGGCTGCAGGGAGCAGTCAGGTTCATAGCACAGCTTCTGCTCTTGGGTCTGTAGTGTTGCCCTCACAGTTTTCTTGCTTGCAAGTGTTTGAAATCTTGCAGTGCTGTTCTCACGCAGCTTCACAAAAACA
>JBBMKD010000194.1:6320830-6369439 GCA_037834095.1 Argya squamiceps
AATTAGAATAGAATAAAGAATAGAAGCTTTCCTTTGACCTGCTGCGTCTGCCTCTTTCCTCGGGTGCCCTGAAACTGTAGCACAGCAAGAGGGGCGGGATGAGTGGCTTTTGGAGGCACATCAAGTGTGGTACATAACTAACCCCATGGCTCTCTCTTACCCTCTTGTCCCCACAGCAGAGAGGCTCGGCCAGACCCCCAATGGTGGTGGTGTGGAGGCCCCCAAGCCCCTGCTCCGCAGCCGCCTGCCTGCGCCCCGGCCAGGGGGGGACGAGCTGGGGCGTCCCCCCTCTGAGAGCCGGCCCCAGCCACGCACTGAGCCCGAGCTGGGGAAGCTGGGGAGCAGGCTGCAGGACGGAGGGGCGAAGCCAGCTGGCAGGGCGGCCAACGGGGTGGTGACCAGCCCTACCCTGAGGACCGCCACGCTGCAGGCCAGGAGACCGGCGCCCCAGCCGGGCATCTGTGGCAGAGAGGGTGAGTGTGCACCCACCAGGGGCCTGGCCAGAGCTGGGCAGGAGAAACCTGAGGTGCCTGAGTCAGCCCTCCCTGGGGTGGGTGCTGGGCTTCTCCCCTCGAGTCCTCTCGATGTAGATCAGCAGGAGGGGCTGGGAGACCAGAACAGCCTAAGGCGTGGGCACAGGTAAACACTGACATTCATTCCTTGTTGACTTGGCTCTTAAAGACTTTGAAGGGTAAAAATAGCAAGGTTGGCTGGATCTTGGGGAAGAAAAGCAGCTGAGGAGAGGACAGGTAGTGTCACTGTCCAGGATGAAAGCTCAGCTGCAGAAATCACTAGTTAGTGCTGTTCCTCTCCCTTTCACAGAGTAGCACTGCACAGGCTTTGGTTAAGGACAGTTGTTATTCCCAGGAAGTTTCAGCTTCACAGTCAGCAACTACATTGAGTTCATCTTTGCAGGTCCAGCTCCACCCCCTGTTCCCAGTGCCAGGTAGACTTTTTGGGGCAGGTAGTGTGGGAACTTCCTTTCCCTGGAGTCTGTCCCCCCATTCTTGCTATTGGCCACTGTCAGTGAGAGAGTATTGAGGCAGAGGGACAGAACTAAACCCACAGACCTGTTCAGTGCCCCTTCATAAATATCTGGCCTCTGCCAGAGCTTCCTGCTCAGTGTTTGTCATCTCCATCCCTGCAGGTGACTGTGACGGTGTCCCTAAGCCACGTTCCCATGGTGATAAGCCCGTGATAACGCGTCCCCCTGTGAGACCTCCGGATCCACCGTGCCGGACTCCCATCCCTCCAAAGCTGGAGCAGAGGCCGGATCTGATAGCAGGGACAGCAGAGGAGATGCCCTCATCTGTGTAAGCCAGCAGCCCGTGGCAGGGGCATGGTGCTGGTGGGGACACCTGGGGGCTCAGTGGCTGGACCCTGTGGATGTCCCCTTGGCACTGGTGCAAGTGCAGGTTTGAGTGTCACTTGGAAAGATGAGCAGAGGGTATGGCCAGGGAGGGGAGTGGGGCCACAGCAAAGGCAAACACAAACCTTTGGGGATGCTCAAGCAGCTTGTCCCATCCCCTCCCCTGCTGTCCCTGAGTCGGTGGAGCTGAGCCCCTCCCTGCCTGCCCCCAGCAAAACTCTCAAATGAGACACTTTTCTGGGGCAGGACAAGATCCAGCTTGGATCTTCTTAAGGAAACTGGATGGAATTCAGCTTCATCTCATCCTCAGATTTCTTTCAGATTTTAAGAGAGTCAGAAACCCCGCTGGCTTTAGTGGGAATTAAGCAAAAGAAAACAAAAGGTGCCATGAGCGTCAGCTCTGTGCCAGAACTGCCTGGCAGAACTTCTCTTTCTTGAGCTCGGGCAGGAGCACATAAACACTGAAGGAAAGACCATAAAGGGGATGGGTGCACATAGGATTATAGGCAAGAACATGGCAATAATGCCTGGATGTGGCACTCGGTGCTATGTTTTAGTTGGTGTGGTGGTGTTTGGTCAAAGGTTGGACTCCACGATCTTGGAGATCTTTCCCAACCCAAATTCCCAGATGATTCCATGATTCCATGGTTCTATAAGCAGCCCAGCCAAAGCGCTGGCAGGTTGTGTGAGGGTGTAGCTGGTGCAGAAAGAACACAGCTGTGCCTTGGCACAAGAACTGTCAATTGAAAGTGATCTCTGCAGTTCTGCCAATGCTGCAGCTCCTTCCCCTGATCTCATTAGCAAATCTCAGTAGCCAATTGCCAGGTCAAATCAGAAGAGAGACTTCTCCTGTTTTCTTTGCAGGGTGGCCTCTAGGACCAAGTTCTTTGAGACGGCTTCCCGAAGAACAGGCAGGTAAGGCTGGCACAGGGAGGGTGGCACGTGGATAGCAGCTGCCCTGCAGCACAGGGTGCTCCCTCTGAGGCAGAGCCTGCACAGACATCCCCAGTCCCAGGCCTGCCTTGTCTCGTACTCATAAACAGCAGATGAGGCACAGCTAAAATGCTGAAACTAAACAAAGAGCACAAAGCGTAAACTGTGAATCCAGATACAGACTTGATAAGTTAAATCTGCCAAATGAGAAACATCCCTGTGGATCCCTGTTACCATGTGTGTGGATCTGCATGGTGTAGTGCCTGTTGTACTCAGGCTTTGTGGGAAGATCAGGTCACAGGTGAGGTGATGAGGGCTGGCTAGGTCCCAGCAGCTGCTGAGAGCATGGCTGGTCCAGCACAGGGGGTGTGCAGACAGGGAGCTAGGGGGCTATGGGGGCACACTGAGGGGCAGCAGGTGCCATTTGTGATAATATTTACCCAAATAAGCCTCAGCTTCCTGCTCTGAAAAGCTGCCAACCTCTGCCTAAAGGAGTGCAGATTTGTGTGTAAGTCTGAGAACTGCTGCTGCTGGTACCGAGAGGGAAAACATTTGTTCTGTTGCAAAACAGACCTCTCCCTGCTCATTACCCAGCCTCAAGGAGCTTGTGGAGCTGAGTTGGAGCTTGCTCCTTGCACTCACTTTTTTCTCTATTCTTCTACTTCCTTTTATCCAGTTCTTCATCACCACAAGGCAGGATCCCAAGTGATGAGAGCTGAGGCTAAAGGTACGTGTTTGTGACAAACAAATCAAATAATGCACTGAAAGCAGACATGTAATACAAAGTCAGCATTTCTGGGGTTGTGGGAGTCCAGTGGTTCTGTCATTACTGGTGGATTTGCACTGCTGCACAGAACATGGAGCTTGTTTTCTTCTTACAGGCTTTGTAAGCACACCTCAGCCCATCTGGACCCAGGAGATTTTCTGTGCTTGCGACCCAGGAGTCAGAGCTGAACCTTGCCAGCCCCAGTGCCCTGGAGAGCAGCTATCTTACTGGACAATGATTTCCGAGCCACAAGTGGCTCAAGAAATTAGGAGAGGAGGACCACGATGGAGAGCAGGTCCTGCCCACACATCTGTGTTGAACTGTTCCCTGCCCTCTCTCCTCTCCTCTCCGCAGACTGTGACAATGCCCGTGTGTGCCCGTACAGGTGACAGCAGCATGGGCAGGGATGGGGGATATGGACTGCCTGTTCAACTGCTCACCTTCAGGAAACACACTTTGAAAATGGTATTTAGACAGCACAGGGGCTGAATCCCTATGTTTGGATACAAGGGCAAAACAGCTGCACTCCCCCCTTGCCCTGAGAAGCCCCTTCCTTTGTGTTTGTGTCCCTCACTTGGTGAGTGTCATTGTGTGGAACAGCTGTGCCTGGTAATGCTGCCCACAGTAATGCAGGCTGGGCAGGGATGGGGGAACCACTGTGCTCAGCTGTGTGGGATGTCTCCTCATCTCCTCCTGGACATCCCTGGCCTGGGCACCACACTGACAGACATGGCCTGAGCCATGGCCACAGCCTTCCCTGAGGTGAGCTGTCACACAGCACCCTTGGGTCAGCAGCCTCCAAGGGTGCAGCTGGGGGAAGGGGGCAGCAGGTGCTCCTCCTCTTCCTCTTCCTCCACTGCCTCCTCTTCCATGTGAGCCAAACTCCCACCAGATCCACTTCTTACAGGCCCACCAAGAAGTCTCCATCATGGGTGATGGTGGTGGCCAGCACAGAGGTGCTGAGGATCTGAAACTCACTGATTGGGGGTCAAACCCATTGTTTTTATAAGAACTGCCCAGTTTCTTTTTGCTTTTTTATTCCTTTCAGTACAAGATGCCCAGCCTGTCCCTCAGCCATGGCCCTGTGGATGATGTCCATTGGCCAGGGAGGTGTCCTCTGTAGCAGTAGAGGCTTGTCTGTTGTTCCAGCTGCCACCAAGGCCCAGCTCCAGGGCTGTGCATGGCAGAAAGCTGCTTCCCTGCTTCGTCCACCTGCCCAAAGATGACTCCCCACCTTTGAATGGTTTCCTTTAGGTGCTGAGAGCATTTGCTAAACAGTGGCCAAACATTCCTACAGCTGCTTCCTGGGTGCTCCATCCCTTGAGCATCCCTTGAGCTGTGTCCTGCCCAGCGCTTTGCCTCTGTGTGACCTCGTGCCTCTTATTGCTGAATGGCACACACTGGCACTCGCATGTGTCATGTCCATGGTGCTCTCACTCCCTTGGCTTCTGCAGTGCCCCAGCTGCTCCCTCATTTAGGCCTGGCACGTGAACGTGGCTTTAAAACCAAACCAACCTTGTGCTGTGGCAGTTGAGGCTGTGCCGCATGCACTGGCAGCACCTGGGGCTGTGCTGGGCCCCTCCTGCTGCAGCCCTTCACCAGGGGCTCAAGGACAATGCACAGTGGTTCTGATCAGGCATCTCTGAACAGGCAGGATGGGGCTGAAGCTGGAGCAAGCTGCTCTGACCAGCCTGGCAGTGAGGCCACCTACCTGCAGCACATCAACCCCTGGCCCTGTTGGGGTGTTGGGCCTGTGGTCCCACACAAAAGGCCAGCATTTCCCAACTGTCTTTTTTGCTTTGAGCTGCTGTTTGGGGATCCCTTGAGCCTGTCAGTTTGGGAAGCTCCTTGGGTTCTGCTGATGTGGGTGGCTCTGGAGGTGACATTCTGTGGGAGCAGTGGCTTGTCACATCCTCCTCCTGCTCACGCCCACTGCCCAGCACAGACCCCCAGAGCCAGGCCCCATGGGTAGGGAGAATCCAAGGGTGGTCGGGTTTCAGTCTGACAGTGTGAGCAGTAGGGAGAGGCAGCTTCTTGCAGACTATCTCATGGTGTCCTTTTGAAGTTCTTTGTCCCTTGTATGTCTGTGCTGATTTTTCCTGCACCTCTGGGTGCAGCTGAACACTGGGGACCAGCATTTGGAGTGGTAGGGGATGTTGGTTGTGCTGGCGGGGGGCTGTGGGGCCCAATCCCTGCAGCTGTGAGCACAGTCCCTGCTGCCAGTGGCCCAGGAGTGACAGCTGGGAATGCAGGATTGCCCTGTGCAGCACGGCAGCCCCCAGCATCAGCCCCAGAGCCATTGTGATGTGTATAAGCTTAGGTTACTGCAAGTGTTTATAAAGTTTCCATGAAGTGAAACAACCATCTCAGTGTGTTTTGTTCCTCTTCACCTCAGGCCCCACTGCCACCCCTTCTGCAGGCAGGCCCTGCTGTGGAGACCCGGCTCTGGGGTGGCCACACTGGGCTGTGTCCATGGGACTGGGAATGCCCTGGGCTCTGCCATAGCCCCACTCGGGGTTTTCAGTCCCCAAAGCTGGTTTTCTGCATTTATCTGACTGGAGAAGCTGCCCTGCCAAGGCTGAATATTCCTGCACTGCCACAGTGACTGGACAGTGTCCTGTGCCATGGGGTCACTGAGACTCCAGTTCTCCTGTGACCACCAGTGGCTTCTTTCCATCTCTCCAGCACTCTTTTCCCCTCCTCACATATGTTTTCCCCCACCCTCTTTCTCTGACATTGTGCACCAGTGTTTGCTTTTCAGGCCTCTTGCTTTTCTTTAACAGCGAGGCCTCTCTCAGGTCTCTGAAACAGGAATCTTGCAGACAGCTTTGTAGCTCGGATTTCTAGAGAAGCCTGAGGAAGGTGACCACTCCAGAGGGTGTCCCTGGGGGCCCAGGGACAGCAGAGCTGCTCCCACAGCCTCGAGGGTCCCCAGCTGGAGAAAGGGGAGTGTTCCCACCCACACCTTGCTCGGGGCTGGTGGCTTTGGGGATCCTCCCACAATTATTTTGTGCGGGCCCGGCCCCCGCCCGCGGGCTCGTCGTGGCCAGGTTTGCCAGCTCGGAGAGGTCTGTGCCGTGCCCTGGCGCCGGGCCCAAGCAGCCAGAGCACTCCCGGGGCAGGCATGGACACAATGCACCTGGAGCAGCAGCTGGAGGGTTTTCTGCTTGTTTTTTCTGGCTTCCTGTTTCCTCTCAAAAGTTTCTTTTCTGGGGCTGTAATTTTTCCAGGGTTGGATGCATTCAAAACGGCGGTGTTTGGGGAACTAAACTGTTTTCTTCCCTCACTAGGCCTTGTATGAAGTGATCATGAACTGGAATGAGGCACTGCCTCAACAATCCTTATCTCCCAACCCACAGGTGCCTGGCTTGCTTTCTTGCAGAAAACATTTGGATTTAATATGAGCAAGAAAATTATTTTCCAGCACAAGTAAAACCTTTTAGGTTTTTATAGAGAGAAGATAACAAAACAAGCAGTTCCAAAGCTTGAGCCTGAGCTTCAGTGAGTTCTTTTCAGAGGAAGAATTTCAAGAGGCCAAAGATTCTGCAGCAGACACATCTGTGTGATAAATTTAGAACTGAAATACACTTAGTGGAGGACTGACATCTGAAATTTGTGTGCTACACAGAGACCCACGAAGGCGCCGGAATCCACCCACGCGGGATTCCTTGGAGGATCAGAGCTGTGGTTTTCAGCTCTGTAGTTCTCCCTGACCCATCCCACTGCACTATTGGCCATTTTGAGGCTCCAAGCTCGGAGCAGCTCCCTGTGATGGGCGGGTTCCTGGCAGCCCATAGCCCTTCTTGGCCTGTACACATGGCTGTAAATCAGGTCAGGCCTCCAAAAAATCCTGTGATTGGCTTAAACAATCAGGAGATGCTTTGAACCAGCAAAGGCCATGGTGTTTTCCATTTCTGCGCTTTCAGAAGTTTGAGTTCTTTAACAGCCTCTGCCAGTGTCTCTAAGAGCTCCTGCAAGGCAGAAGTTCTGAAGGTTCTTGAAATCCTGTATAAAATGTGGTCATGACCATGAAAGCTCAGAGAGGCAAGTCCCCAGGAGCTCCATCCTCGCACAGCTCCATCCTTCCTCACTCTGTGTCCTGCACACCCCAGCCCCCTTCAGTGCCTTGGCCCCACAGGCTGTCCTGGTGGCCACCACACCATGCTACCACACCATGCCACTGTGCCCTGCTCCTATGGGATGGGACACAGGGCATGCCATGCAGGCCCTCTTTGCCTTCCCCTTGGTTCCTGCCCACCATTGGCAGAGGGAAGCAGCAACAGTTTTGGGTAAGGAGCAAACCCCAGCGTTGGTTGAGGTCTGTGGTGTCAGGGCACTCGAGTCAGCGTGACCCTGCTGAGGTCTGTGGCTGCCACTGGCTTGTTCTGGGAGCACAGGCGCAGCCCTGACACCATGGAAGGTACACAGGGCTGGTTGCCAGCACAGCAGGGCCACAATGCTGGCGCTCACAGGCCCCCAGGGAGGGGAACCACAGCTGAAAGAGCTATTTGACACAACTTGCCAGTATTTTAGGAAACAGAACTTTCTGTTTTAAAAATATCTCGTTTTCTGCTGTGAGGACAAGAACAAATAAATGACCTTAAAGCATGGGGCCATTTGGGGGTTTTCATGATGTTTCCATGTTTTCAGTTGACTACTTCATGGTAGCTGGACTTCTTCCTGTGAGTTTGGTGTGCTGTTCTGCTGGGGAGCCAAGGCATCTCTGAGGGCAACTCTGGAGCCTGCTGGCATGTGCCTCATCCCCAGTGCTGACATAGTGGCTGTCACCATGCTGGCAGGCCCCACAGCTACAGCAGTTAGGAATGGTCAGGGAGATCAGCAGCTTCCCTGTGACCTGTAGGTCCTGGTGAGCTGTGCAGGGGGTTGCAGGATGTAGGATGTGGGATACAGGATGTGCAGCTGAGGTGGCTGGAGCATAATGGGGCAGAAGGAGTTGAGTGAGGTGAATTTGTCCTTTAGCTATTTCTGACCTGGCAGCCCTCAGCTGGGTCCCTTCACTGTCCTCCCCAGAGACTGTTCAAGCCACATGAGTTCAGGGCCATCAGAGACCAAGGCCAGTGCAGCCACTGAGGCACCAAGTCCATCCATGAGGATGGCACCAGTCCTCCCATGAGGCACTGGATCAGTGGCTCCTGAATGTCCCTGGGGACATTGGTGTCCAAGTGGTGGCCATTTGGCAGGTGACACTGGGGCTGACATGCTGGCAGGCACCCAATACACCACACCAGCCCTGAGGAGCTGAGGCCTGCTCAGTGTCCATTAAGGGTGAATTTTGAAAATAACGCAATAATTTTTCACTGTGACTCAGAGCAAGGGATGGGATCAGGTTCCTTGCAGATGACAAACCCAAGAGTTTTTTTTCTCTTGGCACACTCTTCTTCAGCTCATGGGGCACAGTGTGTAGACTGCTGCTGTGCAATTACATAGCAGACATTGCCAGCTATTTGTGGCCCAATGAGCTGCTTTTAATTTTTCCAAGATCTTTGCTTTGTCTCAATGAATCAAATCTTGGCCCTGGGCAGGACTCACATCTGTGCCTTGAATTAAAAAGTGGCTGATAAGCGTCTTCTTTATTACTTGGAGAGCAGAGGTCAATTTTATAAAGACATTCCAAAAGAACGGATTTACAACTGTTCATAAAGATAGCAAAACCAATGACAAGAGCAGGAGGACACTGGCCTTTATTAGCTCCTTGCTTTAAGAAATACATTAATCAATTGAAATTCAATTTAAAAGACCTAAAGAGGAATATATGAAAGGATTAGCCAATTGATATGTAATTGAATTATGAGTTCAGATGTGATTAATAGTGAGATCTGATTGTGAAAGAAAGCCTACAATGACCCAATGTACAGCCTTATCTACTGGCAAATGACCCACTGATTCCCAGCACCTTTGCTTGCTGGCAGCCATCACACCCACAGCAATTTCATGCACAAAATTGACACAAAAGCCAAATGCAGGCAGAGGGTAGAGCTCCAGCAAACCAGATTCTGCATTTATTGGACTCAGAACAACAGCAGATTTTCAGGTTACAAAAAGGGCTGAACACCAAGCTTGAGGGGCCACTCCATCACCATGGCTGGGGGCTCACATGGGCACCAGGCGTGGCTGAAAGAGAAATGAGAATTTTCATTTATCCCCAGCGTGGTGTCATTGGTTTCTTGACCTGGGTGCCAGGCAGACCCCTCTCTTTGGTTACACAAATAAACGTCCTTCAGTCCCACATGGCAACTTGTGAGTTGCAGTTGTCCCCAGGGCATCCTGCACTGCACCCCATTGGCCCCAGCAGCATCTGTCACCACAGTCTGGCCCCCATGGTACCAGAGCACTCTGGGGCTCTCTCTTCCTCATCCAGTGCATTCAGTTCCAATTAAAAAAAACCAAAACAACAACAACAAAACCAACTGTGTCAGCAATCCACCCAATTCCTTCTCTGGGAGAACTTAACCCTCAGGTAATGCTATAACTTGGGCAAAGCACTGTGATTCCAAACTGAGCCAGACCAGGCTGTGTGCACTGCACCTCCATCACGAGGTTTGTGGGGTCTCCAGGGTCACAGTCCCACCAAAACAGGCCCAAGGTATGCCCAGTATCATGCTCAGCCCTCACCTTGGAGCCAGGCCCCAGGAAAGAACAAGCACCATACCCCAAAAGTCTCTCTGCCATTCCAAGGCTCTTTTTCTTCTGGCAGTGCTGTGGCATTGGCTCCTCTCTTTCCCTCGGTGGAAGGAGCAATTGCAGACACTGGCCTTTGTTACTCCCAGGAACACAGCTGTGGGCTGGGAGCCCCCACCCTCCAGGCAAAAAGGCACCAGCAATGAGCTTTTTTGGCTTATTACAAAAAAAGGTAAAATATATCAAATAGAGAACTCTTATTATCACAGAGACATGTTAACAAAGAGAAACAGCATAAAATTGCCACAGAACACCAAACACCTGGCACAGAGAGCAGCTTTTATCCACTTGCTAAGGGCTTATGTGGGTGCAGAGATTTACTCTGTGAGTCACAAGCACAGTGTCCCTCTGCTGCTGAAGAGAAATGAGCACAGGGAGCAGGAGCCAGTGGGCAGCAGAAGGCTCTGACCCACCCGAGGGGGCCAGGACACCACAGCCAGCCCTGGGCCTGCAAACAGGTAGAACACAACCACACTCTGTAATCCCAACATTCTGCCCAAATGTGTGAGGGCGCTTTGTGCAAGTCAAAGAGGGAAAAAACAAAGGACACTCCGTCGTTCCCCGAATGCAAATACTCCCTTGTCTAACCTCAAGAAGACACAGGAAAGCTGCAGAAGCTGATACTGACTCCAGCCTATGCCAGCGTGTGCTCTGTGCATGCCACAAGAGGGGACCTTTGCAAACTGAGCAGCACCCAGCCAGAAAAAGAATTAAAAGTCTCCAATAAATTGGCACGTTCTGACTCATCTCCTGCAGAGCTTCCAGCACCTCAGTGGGTGACTGGAGAGGACTTAGAGCATGTCACTAAATAGGTATCTTTAGCAATAGAAAATGGGCCATGCCTTTATTCTATATATAGATAGATAATTTTAGCATACATTATGTTATTGAAACATCCAGGGCAAGAGCTCAGCAAGGGGAGGGACACCACAGGGACTGCAGGGCTGGCTGCTGGTGGGAGGTGACTGTGAGGGCAGCAGCTCTCGGGCTGGCTGGGGAGCAGGTGACACCTCAGGTACCCCTACAGACCACAGTGACAATCCCACAGCCCAGAGCAAGGAGTGGTGCCACAGGGAGGGTCCTGCGCCAGCTTCACCTCCCTCACTGAGCACCCTGTTCCCTGAGCCAAGCACAAAGAGCCTTTTGGACATTTTGGCAGTGGGGTGTGGATGCTGCCGGTTCTCCAGACTCAACCACAGCCTCTCCAAGCAGAGATCTGCTGTCCTGGCTCTTGCTTCTGCTGAGCTGAGCTCCCTGCTGAGGTGGGGGTGCTGGCAGGAGCCTGTCAGGCTCAGGTGGGCACAGGTTGGTGATCCCTGCCCTGGGGATGCTGCACGCCATTGCATCATTCGATCTGTCTCGCTGCTTCTGGCATGACACAGGGCTGAGGAATCATCCCTCCTGCCCCCACTGAAGGCAGCATCCTTTATCCCACACCCTCTGTTATGGAATGGTGCCCATCCATGCACAAACACTGCTCCCAGGGAGATGCCAACACCTGTATCCCTCGTCCTCCATCTGCTGCCTTGGGCAGGAGCTGATGGGCTGAGCCACGACCCAGACTGAGCCAGTTCAGAACCCCCCACAGCTCTGAGGTGAGCCAGAGCAGAGTCAGAGAATCCACAGGGAACATGGAGATGGTTGGCTCTCAGCTGTGACACCCGTGGGGTTCCCACTCCAGGGCTCAGCCAGCCCAAGGAGAGCCTCAGGGACAGTTTCTTTGGGACTGTGAACATGGTGAAATTCTCCTTGCTTATTAAAGCAAAAGTAGACAAGAAAACGCAGAAGAAAACAAAAAGCATAAAGATAAATGGCAGCAGTTGGACTTTGGTATTTCTTAAAGCCTCTTCTTCCCCAGTTCCTCCAGCAGCTCATGAAAATCCACATGGAAAATAGCATTAATTCCCCCAGCAAATACACACACATGGATGCTGCAAGTCCTGGCTCCCACATTTCCTGGTACTTATATTGTAGAAACCCAACTTTTGAATGAACAAGTTGCTGAAGTTTACTGTGATACTGAAGAGACAGAGAACATGACCTCAATGCCCCTGACTGCCCCTCTGTCCTGGGCTGGGGGTGCTCCCTGTGAGCTCCTGCCCCACTCAGCACTCACTGCCCAGAGCAGCTTCACACTGGGTGACACACACGGGGCAGGTAATACATGGGCAGTGTCCTTTCCCTGGTCCCCCACTTCTCATTCTCATGGTGCTCCCACCAGCAAAACAGGATGGGCAAATCCCTGTTAGGTTTGGCCTCTTTCCAGTCTCCCAGCAGATGAACACCCAGCAGGACACTGCCACACTCATTAACCAACAAAACCTTCACCAACATGAGCCTGTGTGAAGCACAGAGCTCTCCCAAATTGCTGTTCCAACTGCTTGGAGCCATCCTAAGATGGGATCACCACTCATCTGCTCACTGAGCTCTGCTGTGAAGAGCCAGGGAAATTTCCAGAAGATAGGAATGCACCAGCTGGAATTTTTTTACTGGTTCATTTGCAAAGATCTGTAGCTCACACCAGCATTGAAAATGACAGCAGCCCCCTGGCATGGGGGAGCCTCTGAGAGCAGCAAGCTGCCACAAAGTTCACCTGTAGATTGATCACCTGAAGACACACTGTAGATTCTGTTGCTGCCTACATGAGAGGACTTGAGGGAGGAGCAGGATCAGAGCCATATCTAGCACAGGAACAAAAAACATTGCAAAGAAAGATCCTCCCCTTCAATAGGGGCTGTTCCCCCCACTCCTTCATATAATGAAAATCCCATCAAAAGGTTGGAAAGTATCAGGGAAATTGTTTGTTTTACTCCAAGTATGTAAAGGAGCAGCTGCACCATGACGGCCTTTCCTGGAAAGCTGGGCACAGGGCTCTGGGTGGGCTCACTGCCCTGGGAGGGTGCAGAGTTTGCTGTTTGTCTGTGCCAGCACAAGGATCCCTTGTAAATTCCAGGGTTGGTAATGCCAGACCATGTCACAGCCCTCAATGGCATGTCACCATGATGGTGACCCTGGCACCAGCCTGTGCATGTGCAGTCACTGACAGCCTGTCTGGGTATCAGCAGGTGGTTTTGCTGTACTTGGGATGTGCAGGAAGAGGGAAACTAAAACACCACAGGGCACGTAGGCTTGGCCACTGTGTGTGTGCTGGGGACAGGCTGGGTGTGTGGGGAGATGCACATGGGGTGGTGTGTGTCGGGTGTGTGTGAGGTTGTGTGTGTGAGGTGGTGGGTGTGTGTGGGATGGTGTGTGGGATGGTGTGTGAGGGGTGTGTGTGGGGTGGGGTGGTGCACACAGGACCATGTAAATGGGACAGAGAGTGCACCATAGTGTCCTCCGGGCTGCAATCAGCCACTGCCATCAGCAGAAACTCTGTGTGCTGCTTCTAAGAGCACGGGGGTCTCTTGGTGCTTCCATTCCAGGCCCCCAAAACGCCATGGTGGCATCAGCCAGTTCCTACTGCCACCTCCTCATGGACAGGATACAGAGAGGAGTCCCATGGCCCCACAGGTCCCACAGACCCTGGCCTTGGTCTTGGCTCCAGAACACTCATCTGCTGGCATTGGAAAAAACAAGTTGGGACAAAATATCTGGGACAAATGACAGGAGAGAGCATAGCTGGAATCCCAGGTCTGCAGAGCCACGACAGGAGCAGAGCAGGTGTGGGGGCTGCAGGTGCAGGGCAGGGGCTGCAGGTGCCCAGGGGAGCCAGGCAGGTGTGAGGTCTGAGGGCATCAGGCACTTTCAGAGGTGGGTTCAGCTTTGTCAGGGAGCAGCAGCTGGAGAGGACAGGAATGTGACTGCTGAGCACCCAGGGGTCTGTGAGGCAGACTGAGACCCAGCTGGATAGGCCAGAGGAAAAACATCCCAGGTGGAAAAAAGGGACCAGCCGCCGCTGGGAGATTTCCAAGGTGATCTTCCTTGGCAGGTTTTTCACTGCAGCCTTATCCCCTCTATCACTCCTGTCTCAGCAGCACAGGCAGGTCCCAGGGCTGAGCTGACCAGAGCAGATCCCACAGTAGCTGCAGGGCCCATGAACTCCTCAGCCACAAATTTGCCTTGTCCCCCAGCTCTGCTCTGCTTCTCTTCTGCAATGTTTGAACTCATCATCTTCCCAGTACCATAATGCAAACAAAACGTCCAGAAGGAGGCTGGCAACATAACCCACACCCAAATGTGGAGCTGCAACCTGCTTTGTGTTGTGTTCTTTTTATAAAAATCATCCCAAACCCACCAATCACTGGCACTTCTCCTGTTGTCCCATGGCCCTGGGTTACTGCAGTCACAGTGACAAACAGAGGAGAACACTCAGAAGTGGTGCCATTGCCCCCACCAGTCCCTGCCCAGCACCATGAGCAGCTGGAGCCTGGCAGAGGCTGTTCAGTTCAGAGGTACCTCAGGAAAATAGTAATCTCAGGAATCCCAGCAGGTCTGTCACTGCCTGTCCCCTTGGCCACCACTGCAGAGGGATTCCCCAAGGCACTACAGGACAGTAGTGCAGAAGTAACAGGCAGGGCATGGCTGGAATGGGGGTGGCAGCACGGGGGTCCCTCTGAAAAAAGATCACTGTGCGTGGAAATAGATAGGCTTGACTTTTCCAGACAGGATCTTGGGAACCTGCACAGAGATGATCTCAGCCATCATTTCCGGGTAGTCCACGCTCACCATGTGTGCCTTGATTAGGAGATCAAATGTAAACTGATGCAGGTCCTTGGCAATCTGGGGAAGGAAGAGAGCTGGTTAAACAAGTCCCTGGGCAGTGCTTTCTCTGGGAAGACACACAAGAGGTCCCACCTTCCCTGGGAAAGGGAGCCTGGATAAGACTATCTAGTGCTCTCTCCAGCTGCATCTGAACTCCTCCATCATGGGGAGGTTGCTCCAGGGAATGATCATTCTCATCGTGACAAGTTTCCTTTTTATATTGTTTCTTATGCATTCAGATGGACATTATGTGTATAGATGGACATTTCCCTGTCCTCTCTTACCGGATGCACGGAGTCCAGGACCTTGGTGAGCTGGTAAAACCTCCGGGAGCAGGAGGTGGGGTTCTTCCTCTTGCAGGCAATGATGCGGTCAAGTTCCTTAATGTAATTCATGCGGAGCTCATCAAAGAGCTTCTGGTTCTTCAGGCCATCCACTGGAACTGGGTGGGACGGGAAGGAAACAGTGAGAGGAACCCAGAGAGTGATAACAACAGGAGAGCAGGAGAAAGACTGAAGCAGGGGACATCCCCAGCCTCCTCCTGGGAAGTGAAAGTCCAGGCACAGGGAAAGCACCAGATGCCTCGAGGGCAATGCAGCAGCAGGTGCTGGAGCATCTGTGGAGGGAAGGGTGTGGATACTTACTAATACTGAAGAAGAGGAGAGCCTTCATACAGAGGAACTCCTGGGGTGTGATCTGAAGCCACCCAAATTCCTGGGAGAGGTGCCGCATCCTGATGCACTGGCTGTACATCCTGGATTTGTGCATGCGGTACCTGGCAGGGTGAGAGGGGTACAGATGGCACAGAGACCAAAGTGCACGTGTGTGATGGGGAGGACACTCCCTGACCCAGCAAACCCCCCTCGCCTGGCACACCCTGCTGCCAAGGGCCCAGCTCTGTCCCAGGGATATCACATGCAGGAGTGGAGCATTTTCCAAAATGCCTGTGTGTGATCCTCACTGGACACAGATGGCTACAAGGGACTTGCAGCGTTTGTCTGAAGAGCAACAGCAATGATTTCCCAAATATTTCTGTCTGAGAGGGATATGAGGCTGAGCTGGAGCTCCCAGGCAGGTGGGGGTTTGCCTGCTGCTGTGCTTGGTTATTGGGTTCAGTCTCTTCTATCTGAGTCCCAGCAAACCCTCCCTGGCTCTCAGCTGATGGTACACCCAGGAAAGCCCACCAGGACCTTACAGTACATTTTGTCTCTGTCTCTGCTCACTCAAGCTGCCCAACAGAGCTGGAAACTGGAATTCAAACACCATAGCAGAAAGGCAGAAATGGAGCAGCCCCTCACTCCACACCAGCTTCTGCTGCTGCCCTGGTGGGTGTCAGCCCAAGCAAGGCTGAGGGAGTGGGCAGAAGGACCTGGAGAGGCATCACAGTGCCCTGACTACTCCTGGAGGTCACTGTGGGTGGTGGCAGTGGGAAGCAGGCTGGGCACAGCCAGGCTGGGCTGGGCTGAGCTGCTCCAAGTGTAGTTTGTCACCTGGGCTGACCCAAAGCTCAGCACTAGGCTGTTGTTGTTTTGCACTTACTCATTGAAGACCAGGTCCGGAGCGAAGTAAAGCATCCTGGAATTGACATTGGTGAAGGATCTCCATCCCATGGCAAACACCATCAGGCCCATCCAAGAGTACTGGATTATGGACATCTGGTCATCCACATGCAGGTTGCGAAATCCTAATAAACAATGAGGGAGGGATGTTACAAATTACTGTTGGGTTCCTGCAATTTTCCAGGGCTGTTTCCATGCAAACTCCAGCTCTCCTGCAGCACTCCTCTTAGGACAAGGTGTCCACAGCCCAAGCTCAGCATATGTCCCAGCATATGAATCATGACATGCACTTTTTCCCCACACATCTGACTGGGAATCAAGAACAGACTAGCACAAACCAGTCCCTAGAAGGGAAGATATGTGACTTTGGACACAAGGAGGGGAGAAAGTCCCATTAGGACTTCTCCAAATTTAAGTAACTGGATTTTAATGTGATGCCCAGAGCCAGCAGGCAACCCCGAGACCTCCCACCATGGTTACAGGTGCTCCAGTTTCTGTCCCATATACACTGCATGGATCTAATGACTGTGGGAATGAGTGTGGAAACCTCAGCTGCATTGCAAGAGAAACAAAAATAGCAACTAATTCAAATTACCATTCCCAGATGGCAGCCCAGAGTTAAACCCCAAGCATGCTTACACCACCTCCAACGCTGTTTTTTTCAACACACTTGTAAATAGGGAAATGTAATTGAGTTTCAAGGCAATCATGCATTATTTCAATCACATATTAAAGCATTTTAGCAGCTCCAGTATAATTACAACCCACTGAGGCAAGGATTTCTGTGGTTTGGAGAGCTCTTCAAGGCAAACAGCTCAAGAACGGACCTTGCCCAGATGCCAGCCTGGCAAAGTCAGTGCTGCCCTGGGGGGCAGCAGGGCAGCAGCTGACAGTGCTACACACTGAGGGGTCAGGCATCAGGTGCAGCTCAGGAGAGTAAAACCCTCTGATAAGGGGGTGGTTATGATGGAAAACATTTTCCAAAGCACTCTCCCTTTCCATCAGCACTACTGCAGTGGTAGACCCCCAGCCCCGGATGCCAGGTGGTGGCTTTGGTGGTGTCTCTGTGTCTGATCTTGATGTCTGGTGTAGATAAGCCAAAGAGGAAGCAGGATTTGTCCCTGGTTTTACAAGCCAAGTGACTCAAGAACAGCAGAAACAGAATGGGCTACTCTGGATTTAAGGGTATTTAGACCAGTATCCCATTAGGAGCACCAGTCTAGGAGGCTGCCAAACTCCTGGGAACGTCAGACACCTGCCCACAGTTCATCACCAGGGTTTGGCAGAGAGTGGCAACCTTACTCTGCCTCAGTCTCCTCCTCTGGCTGTATCACTCCACACACACAAGGAGTGAGGTCCCTCTTTTCTATGGTGTCCCCTGAGGAGTGAGGCCAGAATGGAGCAGGTGGCAGGAACTGGCCCCATGCCCCAGTCTCTGGGATGCTGGGAGGTGAGCTGTGTCCTGCTGTGCCCAGACTGAGCTCAGCCCCCTGCAATCCCACTTGCTCAGTTCCAGGATTACAACATGGAACTGGCAGCACATCACCAACCTTGCAGTAACACCTTGCAAATCCAGCTCAATAAACACATCAGTCACCAGGATGCTCCGTTTACTGCACCTGCTGACCGGCATCTGGAAAATTTCTGACCCTCATTACCTCTCTGAAGGCATCATAAATATATCCCTCCAGGCTGTCACATGGGCAACCTGAGTGACTGCCAGGAACAGCCCTTTGGGATTCTGCATTGCTCTGCTGCCATGATGCAATTTACCCTTTCTGTCATTTCAGGTGGGTCCTGGGACAGGGCTAATCCTTGTCTAGGGGGAAGTTCTGCAGGGAAGTGGAGAAAACCTCCATGGAGAGAAGGGGAGAAGAGCAGGACGCTGAGCCCGGATCAGCTGCAGCCCTGCCAAGAGGGGAAGTGCCCTGTGCCCACACGGAATTTCTGGCCAGGGACTATCTGAACCCAGAGTTTAAGCTCCAACACATTCCATCACCCCTCAGTTCCCTCTCCCATTGTCAGCCCCTCTAGAAACAAGTCCCACGCTGCCACAGGCTGCTTCCCAGGCAGGGGAGACACACACTGCCCATGGAGATGGTCCCCCAGGAGCTGTGTGATGAGACACAGGCTGCAGACCACCCCCTTTGCACCTGCCCCCAGCAGTGCAGAAGAGCTTTGGAACTGGGAGGGGATTTATTTGCTTCCCTTCTCACCTGGCAGGGCCTTTGCCCATTTGACCACGTAGACCAGCTGCCTCTCCCCAAGCTCATTCAGGCTGCTCAGCAGGTTGGAGAAGGAGTCAGGCTGGCTGTTGTCGTGGCCAGCACACACCACCCCGGGCTCAATGGCCTCCAGGACGTTGAGGAAGATGGGCTGGCACTCGTAGCCATCGATGCGTGTCATCACCAGCTTGGGAGCTTGCTCCTCCGTGGGGCTGGATGAGCTGGCTCCCTCTATGTCATCCTGTGCCTTCAGGTTACCCAGTTTCTTCAGCTTGCGGGCTGTGGGAAAGGTACACTTTAGTGTGATACTTAAAAATATTTTTTTAAGTATATATTATATATAATAATATATAAAGAATATGTTTTTAAAATATATTTTAAAAAGAGTCAGGGCTTCTTGGCTCCATCATTCCTACAAGGAAAGGAAAAGTGATGACCAGCAGCAGCTCCTCCCTCAGTGGGCACTGCCCAAGGAGTGCACTGGCACTGCAGTTCTCACCCAAGGATGAGGGGAGAACACACTGCATGACAAAATTCATTTCACTGGTACTCTGACATGGAAAAGAACCAACTTCATTTACATCCTCAGCCACGACCGGTCTCTAACTCCCACGTAGAAATAGAGAGGAAGATCCAGGGAAGAGAGAGAAGAGGTTTTGACTCGACTCAAACAATTGCTCATATGCAATCAAAAAGAGGAGCAACACAAGATTATAAACTCAGTGCACGGTCACGTTCCAGGGAAAAAAAACATTGTACTTGTGCACATCCCACAATCCAGGTGGGATTGTTCCATCCCAGACCAGGGCAGAAGCGTGACACATCTGAGATAAAAGCCTTCTCCCTGCAATGCCTGCTGCCCCACAGGCAGGCTCTCCCAAACACTCTGCACACATATTACAGAAAACACATCTCAGAAGTCAGCAGGTGGTTCCTGGGCTGTTTCCCTGGAGCCTGCCAGCTGCCCCAGCTGGAGGGACTTGAGGGGGAGCAGACCCAAGCTGGGTGGCCTCACTCTGCTGTGCAGCCTCACGAGCCCCATCAGCAGTGCAGGCAGGTTGCAGGGGGACTGCAGCAGCTGGTGGCTGTGCCTGTGCCCAGCACAAAAAGGCATTTTCCCCACACACCTAGCTCTTAACCACAGCTGCTGGTCTGCCTGCAAGGCACACCAGCACTCCAGAGGTGTGAGGCCAGAGGTATTGCAGAGCCCATGTTCCCCTCATTGATACCAGCATGACATTGCTCAGCACAGGTGTCCTGCTACTGCCACCCCTCAACAAATCCAAACCCCAACTAATTGGACAACAAAAGCCCATGGCTTCCCTCAGCAGGGAGTACAAGATCTAACCCGTTGTCCTTGGGGTTTTGGCTCCTTCATTATATGATACTTATCTTGAATTTCCTTTCAGCTGTAATTGGAAAAATAAGCAGCAAAACATAAAAATGTTGAGCCAAAGTGCAGCTCTGTAAATTAAATCCAAAAGTTGATCTTTCGGTGTTGTACTCCAGATGATCTCCTGTACAGGCAATGAAGAAAGGCTTCTCCATAAAAAGGGAGGAGAAAGGAGAAAGGATTAATAAAAATAAAGCAGAGCGAGAGGAAAACAGTGCTGCAGCACAGTGTGATGGTCTCTGGCCATCAGCCACTCATTTGATATAGCCTCCTCTCCCTTGTCACCAAAGTCACAGCACTGCCAAGGCCACCACTAACCCATGTTCCCAGCTGCCACACCCACACATCTGTTAAATCCCCCCAGGGATGGTGACTCCACCACTGTGGCAGGATTTAGAAATAACCAGCGCCCCAGGTAATGTCAGTGAATGAAGCCAAACCCACACATACAAAACACAGACCTGGTTTGGTTTAAATGTTTGGGGTTTTTTTTTTCCTTAATATTTAATTATGTAGTATGAAAAGATCACAACTAAGTGAGTAGACAGCAAGTACCTACTGTGCTGGCTCTGAGACTGCAGCCACAAAAAAGATTCCTCTGTGGGTGATAACTGGGCCATCAGACAGGCCTTGGGTTTGTGCATTCCAGGAGCAGCTGTCCCACAGGTCACTGAAATACTGACATGACCAGGTGGAGAAAACCTTCAGAGGTAAAGACTGCCTTCTACTCAGTCACCTGTCCCAAACCCCTTTGTGGTGGTGGATCCTACTCAGCAGGTAATAAGAACAAAAATTTAAAAATTGGAATTAAATACATCTGTAATGTTTCTTACTCTAGGATGAGCTAGGCTGGGCAGAAGTCTACATTCTTCAAACCAAGGTGGGAGGAACCTTAGGGATCCATCCCAGATTGGGATGTTCCTGCTTGGCTGTCAGCAGGGACAAGGGGCCCAGGGAGCCTCGAGGTACAGCTGCAGCACAGCACTGCCCCAAGCCCTCAACCTGACCTGGGGGTCTCTGGGGAACTACTAGATGGATCTGGAAAAAAAGCTTAAAGGACACAATTATATATCACAATAAAATATTCACCAGAGCAAGAACCCCCAGGAGCACACTCAGAGCGATGGCCAAAGTGATGCACATTTCAAGCATCTCCCTTACAAGCACTTCTAAAGCTCTGAGGAAGGAGCACTCTGGGCTCCAGCACCAACTTTCATGATGCCAGGACTCAGGGAAGTTACCGAGACCTGGAAGAAGCTGCTCTGAAATTGGCTACAATGGAGAGATCCTTCAGCCCCTGGCAGCACAAGCAGAGCTGAGCTGCCAGCAGGACACTGAGGAGCTGAACAGGACTTGATTTATATCCTGCTGCCCTTTGCAATTTTTAAGAATTTCACACAAGGCTTGTCAAAACCTGAACCTGTCAAGCTATCAATCTTGTCTGGCTCAACAATTTCAGTTGATAATAATAACATTACTGCTTATAGCAGACACATTTAAGAGATCTGAGTCAGACAGGTCCACATCAATAAAAAGAACTTGAAGGATTTAACAGTAGATAGCATTGCTGAATGATTGCAAACCCCCTAGTGATACATCTCAAAGGCAATTACAAATGTTGAAACAACATCAAACAGGTTTGTTTCTTACAAGGGTGGCTCATTGCTACATTCAGCCTAAAACCAGACTTCAACATTTTTACTCAACCAGCCCGTATGGCAATGTAGGGATGGGAAAACAGGGGTGAACATTAAGGATATTCACTGAACAGATGGACTGAGATCACCAGACAAGGGCTGATAGGTGTTGGCAAACTGCAGAAGCCATGATGACACTAAAGATTTGACAACATGCCTTGGAGCAAGGAGGTAAGGAATGTCACTTGAGTGGCTGTGTAGGAGGCAAAAGGGTTATTGAGTCACAGGTGACAAATACCCACTGTGGGGACAGAAAATCAATAAAATTAGGGGTTTTAATCAAGCAAATCACGTCGTAATAAAGATATAATTGCTGTAAGTCAAGTTCAGACAAGATGAAAATCAGATACATCCAACATCACACCGATTGTAACTATTGCAATGGCTCTGCAAAAACTGTGTCAGATTCCCCCCTGACTAGAATTGCTCACATCAGTGCCCACTGTGCTGGTGAGACATGAGCTCTGCTCTGCCCCCAGCTGCTGAACCTGAACTAGGACTAAACACAGCTATGCCTCAAGACTGGGCTTTCACAGGCTTTTGCCTGTTACTGTAGGAGATCTGTAGCCCTACCATACACAAAATTAAAGGAATTACACGTGTTTTGAGTTTTTGCTCCAGCCAGGACCCACACAATTGCAGCTTGGGTGGCTGCCAGCTCTGGCTGTGGGCACTGTGGAGCTTGGTGTCCCCCAGAGGAACAGCCCCTGGCACCTCACATACTCCCTGGGGTAGGGCTGGCAGGATTCCTGCAGCCGTGCCCATACCAGGACATTTCCCAGGCTCAGGGCTGACAGGATTCCCACAGCCACGTCCACACCAGGACATTTCCCAAGAGTCAGGGCTGGCAGGCCTTCCACAGCCACATCCATACCAGGTTATTTCCCGGGTTCAGAGCTCACAGGATCCCTGCAGCTGTGTCCATACCAGGACATTTCCCAGGTACAGGGTTGGCAGGATCCCTGCAGCATCTTCCCCAGCAGCAGGCACAGGCACACTGGGATGGTCGGCACAGGCCAGCACACCAGCAAGACCCAACACACTAAAACAGCATTATCACTAGTTTTTTGCTCTTTTTTGGTTGGTTTTTTGTTTTTGTTTTTGTTTTTTCTTTTCCCTCTCTACAGCGTCTTTTCCCTCTCTATGGAGAGAAGATACTGGCTAGTGGATACCAGCTTGCAGGTCACTGCGATCTCAATCAATAGTGAAGTGCTTCAACATGTTGCCATCCTGTTCCAGAGCAGAGCCTGCAGAAGGCATTCAGTGTGTCACCTCCCCTGTCTCTTTCTCCTTCTCCTCCTCCTCCCGCACGAGAGCCGCAGAGCTGCCGGGATGTACCCCATCAGTGACTGTAATTAACCGCCAGTTAAAAACAACTGTTTGGAGCTGGAGAGTGATTTCAAATGCCCTGCCTCCGCTGCGGGAGAGGTGACTGTGGGCAAGCACAAGCTTGCCTGTTCGTAACAATTGCCTTTAAGCCCACATCCAAACCAAATGTAAAATAGACCAGGCAGAACAGGTCAGGGTGACCCAAAGAGCTGAAGAAAAAAGAAGGGAGCGGGGTATCCGTATTAGCGTTAATTTTGTCAATGTGTCCTGCAGGAGAGGGTTGCGCTGATGTATGTCTTCTCCTACTTAAGGAAACTTCATCAGAAAAAAAGCACTTAAAAATAAGCTAAGAAAAGGCAGTTCGGACTGCACTGCCTTTTGGGACCTTTGGGGAGAAATTAAATTAAACCCTCTGCTCCTTGGTGAGCCACAAATCAGAGCCACTTCAGTAACAAGCCCCTCAAGACAGCGTTGCTGCAGCCCAGCAGTTCTGGAGGCTCAGCCCATCCCAGCAGTGGGATCAGGATTTAACCCAAAATGCTGACAATGCACCCAGCCAGTCTGGGCTGCCTCTGTCCCCCTGTGCTGTGCCTGGCACTGCTGGGGCTCCTCTCTGCAGCCCCAGAAGCCCCCTCAGCCCAGGGCTTCCCAGCAGGACTGTCAGCCCCCTTTTCCAGAGTATTTTCCTCCTCACTGTAACATCCCAGAATCACAGGGTGATTTGGGTTGGGAGGGACCTTAAAGGTCACCCAGTTCCACCCCTTGCCATGGGCTTTCCCAGATTGCTCCAAGTTCTGGCCAACCTGGCCTTGGAAACTTCCAGAGATGGGGTAAGCAGAGCTTCTCTGGGCACCCTGTGCCAGGGCCTCACCACGCAGGGAAGGATTTCATAAAATGAACTCAACAAGGAGACACCCAGTAATCAACACCAGTTTATAGACTATGAGCAGAAAACCTCGTGTTTTGGATATTGGCAGTCTGTCAGTTTTGGTAGGGCTACAGTTTTGGGAACAGAGACAAATTGTAACAAGAACCCTCACTAGGGACACAGGAACAGCAAGGGAAAACACTGAGGTTGTAATTTTACCAAGAAATTGTCCATTTCTGCCTTGGAATAATCCCATCAATACAGGGGAGTGCTCTGAGGCTCCAGGAGGCAGAAGCAATTCACACTGCTATTTACATGGGGTATTTTTCGGATTAACAAGGTTTGAAATCAGGGAAAAAAATGCTTCCTGAAACACAAACAAAAGCTATTGAAATACACAGCTTCGGTCTTAAAACCCTGAAGACGTTTCCTGAGCATTTTACCACCCTCCATCAGCCTCTTTTTCCAGCCATTTACTGACTGTTCATGCCCCAAATTATGTGCAGGAGGGGACCCCGGCCGTACCTCCCAGAGTCATCCCGGCCTCGTAGCACTTCCGCAGGCGGCAGGAGGGACAGTTTTTCCTCCGGAATTTGTCGATGGTGCAGTCGTTCCGGCTGGCACAGAGGTACTTCTGTTTGCCTAAAACACCAGAGAAACAGAACATGGGTGGTGGGTACCAACAGAGACACGGGCTGGGCTCTTTTGGGATCACTAAAGGCAGCCTGGAAAGTTTGGTTCTTGTTTTTGTCATGTCATCCATCTGTTGCATGGCTTTTGGTGGTTTTTCTCCCAGACCACCAAACGCCACTGTTTGATCCTTCTGCCACAATACTCACCTGTCAGTCCCCTTATAACCATGATGCTGTACAGACCTTTAGGGGACTGAATAATTTTTCGTGCAACCCATTAATACCAGTCGTGTCTGTTGTCTCCAGGTTACAGGTATTGGGGTTGGGGAGCTGCTGCCCCACAGGTGAATCTGATGCCACCCTGACCCTTGGGATGTAGCTGCAGTCAGCCAGGAGGGAATTGGGACCAGCAACTCCCTGTACAGGGGACCTTGTGGAGCCACGGGTTTTGGGGAGGTGCAGAAAATTCAGAAGTTACTTGTAGTCAGAGTCACCCCTACCTCAGACTCACCCTGCACTCACTCAGGGAGCAGCCATGCAGGTCCAGGCCAGAGCTTTTTTTCACTGCCCCGTTTGCCAGATGAGCCAAGAATCATCACTTTTCTCATCAAGTTCGAACACATTTACTGGATCAGGATTTACCTGATGTTCTTCAGGCTGTTCCAAACCAAACTGGACTCAGCACACAACAGAGAGGTGCAGCTTACAGACCCACAGGCAGCCCCCATGGGAAACCAGCCCATGGCTTTTATTTATCATCCTGCAAGGGGTTACTTTCTGCATTCCTATAGGAATAGCCCTTTGGAGTCATCAGAGATCTATGAACAGGATGAGGCTGAGTCAAACCCCTTAATGTACCAGTTTTGACACGAGATGCACCGATTTTGGTGGACAGATTTTACAACCCCCACACCTCCACCACTGCTGCCCTCGCTGCCACTGCCTGAGGTTTTCACAGTGCCCTCCTGGTGCCCTCCTGCCCCCAGCTTGTGACTGTTTTGGCAGGACCAGCTGCCACTGTCACCCCCACAGATCCCCCTGTCAGGGCTCAGCACCCAGCCCACTCCTCTCACAGCACCCAGGGGCTCCACAAACACTCCCTGCTTGACCTTCTCAGAACTGTGCTCTTCAAAGTGGATCATCACCCATCCCTGCGCCTCACCTGCATTACCCTCCCCACCACCTCACACCTGTTAACTCATTTTAACACTCTCCTCAGAACAGCTCTTCTCACCCTCTCACGGGCTCATTTCCTGTGAGAAGGATACTCAGGCAAGCCTTGATGACACCCAAATCCCTAGAGATCCTAAAGGGAGCTCAAACACCATCCTCCCTTTTAGCAGTTCATTGAGGAGGAGGATCAGTAACAAAGAACTCCATCTGAAACTGGGTTACTTGGAGTTATTTTTGTGCCAGGGGCACTGAGCACTGAGGCCACACTCCCTCCACTCAACCTTCTTAGGTACTCACAAATGGGCGCCCTACTTTCTGGGGAACTGGAAGGATATTTGGCTGCCTGAGCCCCTCCAAGAATGTTCCAGCATCAGGCACAGCTCCTCCAAATTCCCCTGTGTCAGGAGCAGCGCCCCACAGCCCCAGTGCCCTCCTCATCCCCGGGATCTGGACAAATCCCAACACGTGGGCTCATCCCCCACTCCACTCTGTCTCCATCAGGCTCCCACGGGAGGGGAGCACGGGTGAGGTTTGGTGGTGGAGTCCAAGCCTTGTTCAGTGAGGCCACTGTGTTCCATCCATTCCTCAGCAGCATCTCCCAGCTCCAGAACTGCTGAGAAGGGACATGGAGAGGGAGCCTCTCCCACGAGCCAGGAGCAGCTGGAATGCCCCAGGGGACAGACAGGGCACGCTGGAGGAGGCTGCAGGATGGCTGTGCCACCCTGGAGCAGCACAGGCTGGGAGCAGCAGCCAGCAGCTCTCCCCATGGTCACGGTACAGTGACATTGCTGAGATGGCCAGGCCAGCTCCATGGTTCAGGGACAGCCTCTTTGGGGCAGGAACCTGTTCTCTCTTGCCTGGGCCTGCACAGGTGAGCCCTGTTTGCTTTATGCTGTTTGCCAGTGACAAAAAGAGAACCAAAGAGCCACAGCTGGTCATGGTGCTGCTGCTGCTCAGTGGGAGAACGAGCCAGGTTCACCTCACCCTAATTCCTGAGGATGCAGAGATTTCCCTTTCACCACCAGGAAAGGAACCACCAGCTGTATGAGGTGGGAGAACAGGGAAGGGTGGCTGGATTGTGGGTGAGTTCCTTTCCTCTGATGTGACTTCTCACACACAGAGACCTGCTTCTAATTTCAGGGCAATTCACTCTCTTCATTTCAGACCAAGGTCAGACATTTACAAACAGCTGTTCATTATTTAAAGATAAATGCACTGTTTTTTTCCTTCTCTAGAGTTTAACACTGAAACTACCTCTTTGTTTTCCTTTTCTCCCCTGCAAACAACAGAGATGTTTTCTCATGTCACTCCAAGGCAGAGGCTCCTGCTTTGCAAACCTGTTCATACAGGTCCAAACCTCACACCCACTCTCTGGTGTTCCCCACAGGTCCTGCTCTTTGCAAGGCCCATCACCCAGCCTGTCCTTCCCCCAGGGCACTGGCAAGGCAACCCATAGACCACTGCCCATCTGAGGACACTGCAGATGTCACCCAGAGAAGCCCCACCTCCTCCCCTGCCACCCAGGTCCTGTTTGACATGTGCACAGGTGAGGAGGGGAGTCACACCCAGCACCCTCTGCTTTCCCAGACCAGCACAGGCACCCCAAGAGAGCATCTTCGCAGCAGCCCCTACCATGAACACACTGCAGTGCCCGTGTCCCCTCTGCCAGGAATGTCCCCTCCACCTTGGGCCCCTCCTGGGCCACCCCACACCAGGCAGAAAGATGTTTCCACCACCTCTGAGCCCTCCCACTCATCTCCAGGAACCCCAGCACACACTGGGAGCCAAGGGGAAGAACTGCTCTCCAGTTCTAAAATAATGATTTATGGAGGTGAGTTGCTCAGTCCAGAGGAATCATCTAACAGCCTGTTGCCACACGAGCTGTTGTGCCCAGACTAACTTTCTCCTCCAGACAACAAAGTAATCTGTGCAAACATCTGGAGCAAGATATACAACTGTAAATGTGAAAAACCAATAAATGCCTTTTGGAAGAGAGAGATCCTCATATTTCAGGACATAAACTGAGTTTTAACAGCTGGGGGATAAGGCCAAGCTTTCTGTGAAAGCAACTCCCCCGGGTCTCGTGTAACCACGGAGGCTCCAGAGCTCCCCTGGAAAGCCTCTGGTCCTTGGGGCTGTCACAGCAGGGCCATGCTGTGCCTGGGCTGAGCCTGGGGCTTTGGTGCTGGCACCCTTCCCTTGTGATGCTCCTATTAATAACTCAAGAGGGCTCAGCCACAAGGCTCCCAGGAGCCAGCACTGAGCCACTGCTGATGAACAACCTTTGCAAAGTCATTTTCTGAATAGTCTGCATTCTGCACTCTGCATTCACCAGATGGCTACAGTGAGCACAGGGAAAGCACCCAGAGCTTTCCCTGTGCTCTGGTTATCCCACCTTTTGCTCTCCCCATGGCTTTTTAAGGCAAATAACATCCAAAGAGTCACAAAAAACCCACCACTGGGACATCGTGGTGCTGCAGCACCACTGAATTTTCTCAGAATTGGGCAGACTCAATTTCTTTGCATGTCACATCAGCCTGGCAAGGAGGAGAAATCTTTTTATAACATGGCAAGGATCTTTGCAAACACATTCACTTTAACTTGGTGTCATCTTGAAATCTGGCAAGAAACCGTTGAGTTGGCCCAGAGACATTTCTGTGGTGTAAGGTAAATCCTCAGCAGGTCAGAACATGGAACACTAATCCATATGGAGAATGATGGAGGCACTCAGAGCAGCCTGCACAGCAGCCTGGCTGGGTGCCTGCTAGGAAAATTGCCAAATACTGTGTTATTTTTTTTCATTTAGCTCTCTGCTATTTAAAGGCAGCCCCATCAGGAACACAGCCCAAAGCATCCCAGTCCTACACTGCCAGGAATGCTGCATGGAGGCAGCTCTGGGCTGGCTAAAGCAGCCACCAGATCTCAGAAACCTCAGAGGGACAAGGAAGGTCTGCTTCTCTCCAGGGGTATATGCAGAGACACAATGATCCCCCTCCTGGATGCAATGGGACAACAGGAACCCCTGGGCTGCTAACTGACACAGGAGCTGCCTTGTTTGAAGCATTTTTCTGTTCCAGGGACAAGGGTGGCATCACAAGGACTGAACTCCTGTGTCTCCAACCCAGCCCAGCCATTCTCACAACAGAGGTGTCCTGCCTACTTGTGTAGGGAAAAACAACATCTGTGCTGAGCTGGATGAGCTGTTTGCTCATCAAATGCGGAGGGGGAGCCCTCCTTTGTGGGCAGCAGAGGAGCAGCCCTGATCGCAGGGCAGCCATGGAGCCCTCTGGACTCTGTGCTGGAATCCTGGAGCAGGGGACTGCAAGGGAAAGCACAATGCTGGGCTTGGTCACAAAAGGAGGGTGGTGACCCTGCAGGCCAGGTGATCCCCACTGGCATGGGGAATCTGCACGGTGTGCTTCAGTGCTGGCCTGGACACAGCCTGGACATCTTGAGAGAGCCTGTGAATCATGAGAGCTGGCAAAACCAGATCAGGACAACATTCCTGTCTTTTCTATTAACACTTCCAGCATCCTTCTGGAAAAAACAGTTGAATCTGAACTTGTGAAACCCCCCAAATCTGTCAAATATTTCATCAAAGCATGGGTGAGCTGCTCCTGCCCATAAACCCCTCGGTGTGTCCAAAGGGAAGAAGAATCAGTGTCACAACTTTTTTTTTTTTAATCTTTTTTCTTTCTCACCCTACAAGCCAGTGCGTGTCTATAAAACCTCCTTAAAGATCCCTGAATCCCTGCCAGATAAGTTCACTATTATCTCAGAAGAATATAATAAAAAAGAAATGATGTTCCCAGCTATTTCCCTCTTCTCCAAGATGCTGTTTGTGCTGCTCCAGCCACAGCCCTGTGCTGCTCCCTCCACTGCAGGCTGTGGCTTGACACCAGCACCAGGACGGTAACAGGTTTCTTTTCTCATGGGGAAGCATTTTGATCTACTGCTGTAAAGTCTCCAAGGGCAACCTAAGGTTTTCTGAGAGGCATTTTATGGACTTGAAAACATGAGAACGCGCTGAAATATCAGCTTAGAATAATGCTCCTCAGCTTTAAGAGGGAAGAGATCCATCTGGAAACTCACCAAAAGTTAGAACAGAAATCATCACCTGCCATCCTGCATTCAGTACCTATAAAGGAGCACAATTTATTGTCGCTTCCCCAAAATAAAGACTTACCCATGTACCCTCAGGGTAGCGTAAGATGAAACCTCACAATTTGGCAGCCTCCCCTGCTCCTGCCTGCACACACGTACAGCTCCTCAGGAAAGGCAAGGGGCTGCTGCCCAATCCCAACATGATCAAATGGTCCCAACCTTGTGCTGCACTGCGAGGCTGAAGAACCAGGAGGAGACAAAAATGCCATTTAAATTAATGATAGAACACAATCAGGAGAGGGAACAACTCCATGGCTGAGCAGCCCAGGCTGCCCCTCTGCCCGTGGGCACCTCCAGGCCCTGTCACTCTGTCCTGGGGGACAGAGCCCACCCTGGTGCCAGGGGAGCACAGCTCCCACACCCACCCCAGACACAGGCACTCATTCCAGCAGCAGTTCATCTGACTGAGAGCCAAGACTCCACTTACTATAAATCAACAATAACTTGCTGACTTAAACAAGCATCTGTTATTTACTCTGGCTGCACAAGCCAACCCACTTGGCTTGACACAGAGCTGGTGTGCAGCAGAGACAGATCTGCAAATTATTTACTTGGGGGAAATATGCAAAAATTTGTTAACTGTTATTTGACTGCCCTTTTTGGCAACAGGACACTGATGTCCTCTGTGGCACAGCCCTTATTCTTCCCTGAAGAATAAGAGAAGCTGGCTCCTGGCACAGAGCAATGAGGGAAATACAACTCCAAAAAGAGGTAGGATAATGATAATTGATCTAATTGATGTAGAAGCAGCATTCTGACACCAGCAGGTGAGCACCCCTAGCCTGGCACCTCTGCTCATATAAAGGAAGTAGGGCACAGGGAAAGGTTATAGTGGGACAGAAGCTCTGTCCCCAACTCTGCTGCCAGCCCTCTCCCAAGGACACCACGGACAGTGACCCAGCTGCCAACGGCCTGCCCACATAAATTGTGTTAGCACCAAGGAAAAATGACAGCTTGTGTTGGTTCATCTTTCCTGACAGCAAGCCTGAGGAGTGAGTGCAGGCGTGTAACATTGCAGGACAGTTCATGTTCCACAACAGAGACTCTCCCTGCTGCACAACTCTGAATTGCAGGTAGAAAGCAGACTTTGCTGAGGCACAGCCTAAGGAAACAGCTGGGCTGGGTGGTTCTGTGTGTTCATTCCCCAGGAAAGATGGTTACAAAGACCTTGCTGTTGAGAGGGAACATTTGGGTTCACACTTACCCCTGGAGAGCCTGACACTACAGAGCTGGACATGACAGAGAAGTTGCCTTCTCACAGGCTGGGAAGAAGGATCACAGACCCCAAGGTCAGAGCATGGCTCCTGATGGACAGAGGGTTGTGTTGTTTTGTGGGCAGCCACAGAAGTGACCCTCTGGAAGAGAGGAAAAGCCTCCCCTGAACTGGCAGTTGTGCATCTGAGACCACAGGTGGGCTGATGGGAGCTTAAAGCACTCTGGAGAGTCAAGAAGAGAAGCAGGAACTGACTGCTCCAGGGGCTCACCAGGTCACTAAGACAGTCATGGAATCACAGAAATGTTTGGGTTGGAAGGGACCTTAAAGACCATCTTGGTCCACACCTCTGCCATGGCAGATACACCTTTTAAGGGATGAGTTTGCTCAATGCCACTGAAAAGAATTGCATTTTGGCAAGCTGGTTTGGCTACTTTTTGAGACCAATCTGTAAAATGAAATGACAAACACAGGAGAGAAAAACCAAGGATAAACTGATTTTTCTCCTCTCCTGGTTTAAGAGATCTTAGAATGCCACCACAGCAGAGCAGTGACCTTTTCTCTCCTCTGTCCCCATTACCTTCAGCTGCCCGTTTGAAGAACACTTTGCAGCTCCCACACGTGAGGGCTCCATAATGGCACCCAGATGCCTCATCCCCACAGATCAGACAGGTCTTCTGAGGTGGGAAGTAATAGTCAATGGGCAGGACATGGTCACGGCCAGCCTCCAACCTGCAGCACAAAACAGAGAGAACAAGAGAAGGGTCAGCAAATGTGGTCAGGACAAGCTGTGGGGAGCACGGTCATGGCAAACCCAGAACTGCAGGGATGGATCAGCCAAGCGCTGAGCAGCGAGAGGGTGAGCAACAACTGAGCCAAGCCTGGCCCTGACCATGCAGAGACTGTGCTGGGTGTCCCTCCTGACACTGCCCACTGCGTGCAGCGTGTGACAAAGTGTGACAAAGTACACTGACAGTGACACACAGTGACAGCACAGCCTAGGGAGAAAAGGCGACTGAGAGCGGCTGTTGCAGTGCTCACAGAATTTTGGCTTCAACAATGAAGCTCGGGCACCAAACAAGGCAGAGCATGGCACTGCCAACCACTTGATGCCACGTCAACCACAATGCCAAGATGTCCCCAGTGCCTGACTCCCCTTCTCCAGCACCTCACTATTCCACACACCCAGATTCTGCCCTCTCAGTACCATCCCCTCCCCAATCTGATCAGATCTGTTTGATCAGATCCATGGAGAAATTGCTTTTCCAGAGGACATGGCAGGAGGAGAGGGGCTTATCCAAATCAAGAGCAAACATGTCCAGGCAGTTTAGAAAGCACCAGCACGTTGAGTTAACTACCAGAACTCATTTTTCTGCAACCACTGGATGAGGTATTAGCTTTTAATAGTCTGCAAGTCACCGCAACTTTTGGGTAAAATTAGATTCCCTTTCAATTTTGGCATTGTTTGTTGCTTGCAGGTGAGCTCTGAGAAATCACATTACAACAGTGAGTGTGACAAAGTTGGAACTTCTTGAAAAAATCTTTATACCCAGAAAAAACTCACTGTCCTCACCTTTCCCTGACCTGGGAGCTGTGCAGACCCCACCTCAGTTTCAGGTCAGCAACTGGCACAGCAATTTCATTCTCAATTCTTACAGCAGAAACCTTTTGAGTGATTTCTCATTTCTTTTAACAGAAGCAATCAGTGACTCATCTGTAGATGCAGCTCAACCACCCTTCCCCAACCATCTCCATTTCCAAGGCTTTTCTTGCATTTCTGATAAAATGGAGAAGACACAGTTGGCTGCACTGTACCTGCCATAGTCAACTCCTGTTGCAGTCAACGTATTCCTTTCTTGGCTTACATGGATCCTACCTGGCCTGGTGTGATCCCATCACCCATCTCAGGGTATTCCCACATTCCCCCCATGCCATGTGCTACAGAGCCCTGGCACTGTGTGAGAGAGGCTGCTGGAGAGCAGACCCTGCTGAGGAATACCAGCAGCACACAGATCAGCCTGGCTAAAAATGTCTTATTTACCCAGTGTGTTTTAAATTCTCACATAACAGGCCTTTCTGCTAATGACCAAACACCTCTTTTCTGCTCTCTGTGCAGTCAGAAATCCAACAGTGCTCATTTCCCTGTTTCCATAAGGCTGCCACTCTGTCTCTCCCACACTCAGCTCTGCGTGTGCCATGAGCAGCAGAGAGAGTGAGAGCAGAGAGCAGGGCCTCTCACAGCAGGTGTCGTGACAACAGACACAGGACTCCCAGAGGACTCCGGGTTGTTTTTTGAGGATTAATTATCTGAAACTGCAAAGGTGGTTTGCAACTGAGTGGCTTCTGAAAGAGATTTTAAAGAGCTGTTCTTGTATGGGAAGAGTTGTGCAAGTACAGGAACACCTTCCAGCAGGTGTGCATCCAAATTACTCCACACGTGTGCCCCTGCCAAGGACAGGGCTGGGCAGGGCTCCCCACACACCTCTCCATGCTCACACCAACGTTTGGAGACTGGAGGACACCAGCTGACATGGAAGGTGATTCCTGGCTGTGGGACAGGCTCCTCCTGGGGTTAGGTTTGGCAGGATATGCACAGCCTCAGCACCCCAAGAGGCAGGAGATGGTGTTCAGGAAGGTGGGGAGCAGTTCTACCATGGGCCCTGCAGCACCAGTGTGATTCCCTGCCAGCAGCCACTGCTCAGAGCTGAACCATCTGCCCAGGAACACCCTTGACTTTAAAATAATGCCAATTTGTCTTTTCTCTCTTTTTTATTTTTAGAGATGGAATTGCAAGGAAAGCACGATGTAAAAACGTTCTAGCAACTTGGAGTGAGCCATGCTAATGGTTCCCTTAAAGATCCATTTTTCCAGTTCCCAAGGGACATTTACAGGGTGTTCTCAAAACGTGCAGGTAATACACAACACTGGCAAAAGAGCCAAAGAGGTGCCTGGAGAAGCTGCAGGGCCAGCAGTGCTCTGGGCAGAGTCCCAGGTGCCATCTGCCCCAAGGTGCCAGCGCACAGCAGTGCCACAGACCCCTGTTCAGGGAGGACACAAGGGGTGGCTCAGCACCCAGCTCACCACCAGCAGCTCCAAAGCTTTCCTCTGGGTGGAAGTTTTTATTCTGTGGGGCTGCTCTGGCCCACAGGGCTGCAGGAGTGCTCAGGGCAGACCAAAACAAGCCCTGGGTGCTGCAGGGGGCTCGCAGTTGGTACAGTGTGTGGTAGTATCAGCCCTGCAGCAGGGAGAGAGCCCAAAGCAGGGTGATAGCACACCAGGGCAGACACAACTGGGGCACAGTGACAAGCCTCCCTGAAGGCTAAGGTCGTGGCTGTCACAAAAGAGCTTGGTGGCTTTCAGGGGCAGGGAAAAAAACAACCTCAGTATCTCTTCTACAGCCCCAGGGCAAGTTTTACTCTCACTTCAGCAGGGTTCTGTAAGGAAATTTAAGGAGGATTTACTGAGCTCCCCTCACACACAAATATTTTGGGGGAGTAGGAATTATCATTTTGCAATGGAGCATTTGTTTGTCATTAGTTAAATATCACCAAACAGCCACATTTCACAACACCCCCAGAAAGCCAAGACCAAGCGCTGGTAAAAGAGGAGCCAAACACTTCTCTCCATCCACAAAGGAAGTCTCCATCTCAGGAACAGCCACGACAGGCTGCTCAAAAAGAGCCCAGGGCACAAACACCCTCTTGCCCATGACTTCCCACCCCTAAGCCAGACCAGGACAAAATGATGGCAGCTCTCACACACCCCCAGCTCATCCCACACAGGAAGCTCAGAGCAGAGCTCCCTGGTCCCATATTCATTGAGGAAAGGGGGCTTGCACCTTCACTGTGCTGTATCCAAAACCTGCACATCTGTGATGTTCAGGAGGGTGTTGAGACCAGAATTGAACCAGCACTCACTCACAAACTCAGGTGTTCAGGAGGATGCTGAGCTCAGAACTGAGCCAGCACTCACACATGAACTCAGGCGACACAGAACCCTATCCAGTCATTTCACACACTGTCATTTATGGGACACTCTGATGTTATCAGGAGGAAACTCTGCCTTTAAAACAGCATCACCTATGCCTGACATTCTCTAATGCAATATTAAATTTAACTGGTTTCCCCTCAGTGCAGCTGTTGGGCTCCTGCCTGGATGAAGTTCTGTGACTCTCATCAAGGGGCCAGACCCTTTGCTCAGCAAAAGGCAAGACTGCTCCCTTTGGGCACATCCTCGTGTCCCCTTGCACTGTCATTTGGCTGCTCCTGGCTCCAGCCAGAGCTGAGCAAAGCCTGAGCTCACAGCCACCACATCACACTCATCCAGTTAACAAGGTCTGCACAGAAAATTTAAAACATTCATCTGCTAAAATGCTTTGAGCCATTTAATCTATAAACATGCAGCTTTGTACACGGAATTCACGTCCTTTCTGCTAAATAGCCTTGAGGATGTTTCCAGTCTGCCCAGGCCTTGTTTTTGTGTGTGATGGCAGCAGAGGCATGATAGCATCTGAGAGCAGAGCAGAGCACAGCACGAGCCCCAGGCCTGGTAAATGCACATAGGAACTGGATCCTCACCGGATTTAAATAAATATTAGCAGATGACAATGAGTTTTCCAAGCATCCCAGCGGTGCAGGCTGGCAGGAGGAGCACACCTCAGCGAAAGCAAATGTTCTCCCACCAGCAACTCTCAGGAGCAGGCTTGGCTCTCCAGCCCTGGCACTGCCTCACAGCCCCAGGGGCACAAATAGCTTTCACAGGCACAGCTGCACAAATCCCTTCTCAAATCTCCAAATTAAACTCTGGGTTTTTGTTTTCAGACACTCTATTTACTTATTTTAACAGTTTATTTTTCTCACAGCATGTCCCCACTGAAGCCTCCCCCCCACACCCAGCCCTTGGCTCTTTTCTCTCCTGCCTCCTCTGTGGTGAACAAAAAAGGCTGCTCCAGGCCTGGAGCTGCATGGAGCCAGCCACTGTTTGTCCCTGCACTCAGGAGGCATCCCCAAACCTGCCACCTGACTGGCTGAGGCACAACGGGACAGGTGGCAGAGCCCTGCTGGGGAGTCCCCTCATTTAATGGCCATCCTGGGCTCTCACCTTCCCATCATCCATAAGGAAGAGGCAGAAAATGAGCTTAAAAAGGTGAAAAAGGTGGCAGGTTTGCTACACCTGGCACGCAAAGCCTGAGGGAATCCACCCTGCAGCTTTTGCACCTCACCCGTGGCCACAGTGGGGGCTGCTGCCCACATTTGGTACAGCTGACACCAGAACTTCTGCCTCAAAGCCTGATGTCCAGAAAGAAGCTCAGGGAGCAGGTTAAATAAATCAGCTCAGAGAAGATGGAACACTTGATTCCCCCAGATGGAGCATGTACCTACAAAAAGAGATGGCACAAGTGCAGTGCAAGGTCATTTCAGATGGGAATTCACCTAATTACGAAGCACAGAGGGAACAAAAAAGCAAACAAGGAGCAGCAAGGCTGCAGGAAGGCTGCAGCCCTGAGGAGCACTCCCAAGGTCATCAGAGCCCTACACTGTATCCTCCTGGTGACTGCAGAGTCACCTGGAGTCACCAAGGACAGGACCTTGGCATGTTTGTTGCACTGAGAACCCTGCTTATTTCCCAAGGAAACACTCTGTCCTCACTGCTATTTATGCAGTTAGTATAAGCCACACCATAATCTTCCATTTTCAAATCCATCTCCTCTGCTCACAAAATGAAAATGCGGCTGTAAAAAAACCCACAAATAATGAGACACTTGAGATATATATATATATATTTCATGCTCCAAGAGACACTGCCATGATGCCAGATGCGAGTACAGGCTTACAGCTCCCAGGAAAACATCCAGGGTACAGAGTTTTGGTGCCCATCTTCACCTGCAGGAGAACTTTTACCTTTCCCTCTTCCAAAATCAGGTGCAGTGATGCTTACCACAGCATCTGGTACAGGGCTACCAAGAGAAACCTGGAATAATTCCAGTCAGTGTCACGTGGAACTCCAAATGTATGTGGAATTTAACTTGGCAACAAGGATGAAGTTGTGCTGGTGGCCAGAGGCCAGTGGTCGGCTCCCAGCTGGGCTGCTGAGGGATGCTAGGATTCATTCCCAGACTCAGATATTTAAAACACAAAATATTTTCCCCTCTTCCTTTGGCAGTGGAATTATTGCTAAGGAAACCACTGCTGCAAATTTTTATTTCTCCATTGGAGGAAGCACAAGGCACAAACAGTCAGCAACAAGGGTGGGACATGGCATGGAAACATGAGGAGACCACAAATGCCACGGATTTGGCATCCAGCTGGGGAGGCACATGGGCTGAGCCAGCACCCTCCCCCTGGCACAGCACAGAGCCCTGGGGATGGATAGGGATGGGAGCAAGAAGCAGAGCCCCCCATCTCAGGGAGCAGCCCCCTTCCTGCCCCTCTGGCAGTGGGGGAAGCCAGGGATCACTGCAGTGCTGGTCCCACAACTTACCAGCAGAGCTGGGTTATTTTTAGGCACGTTTATACCAAGACTAAACCTTAGCAGAGACAAAGCTGCAGGGGCATAAAAATCTTTTGCCTTATTATGTCTGGGAGTGGATACCAGCTCTATCTGCAGAATTTCCCTTCAGCTTTGTTGGCAAAGCACTGAGTTTCCAGAGGAGACTTCACGACTTGTGCAACAGTATCATCTTCCCGCGTCCTCCAAGCGGATCGTGCTGTGAGTCATCCCCGACATAAACACACTAATTATAATGAAGGTTTCAAGTATTTAGTGCCAGGTCTCCCTGCCACTCTTAGCCCCAGTCTCAGCAGAACAGGCAACACAGCAACCAAAAAATTGCCCAGCAACCCACAGCCATTGGCTGACCCCACTAATCCTCCTGCTCACTCGCCTGGCCTTCCTGGCATGCCCACGGCTCACAGCTGCCCACATCTGCCAGCTGCACATGGACTGGGGCAGGATCAGGGCAGGACTCAGACAGAAGCAGGGCAGAACTGTCCCCTCAGCAAGGCTTGGATGCTGGGGATGGATGGATGGATGGATGGATGGATGGATGGATGGATGGATGGGTGGATGGACGGATGGGCAGCTGCACCAGTACCAACCCCAGTGGCACACACCTGCAACCCAGGGTATCCCAGAGGCTTGGACTGGAAAACAGTGCTTTGATGCCACTTTGCGCTTTTAGTGACATCTGGCAGGGACAGCCAGACCTGTTGTTTCGGGGGCTGAGAGCATTCCCAGGAAAACACAGACAGCTGAGCCCTGCAGCCCTGCAACCAGCTGACTCCAGGGATCTGTGGATATGGGTGGTCCTGCTGTTATCATGGATCCATGCTGGAGTTTTGACTGCAATATCCAGGGAGAGCCGTGGCATGGCAGGGATCAAAGCCCTCTTTACTATCCCCCTTGGCCGTGCTCTTCCAAGCAGGCGAGGAATGAAAGCAGTCAGGAATCATTTTCTTTCAAGCCCGCCTGCAAACCAACACACAGATGCCACATCTAATTTTAGGCCTCCCAGCCTTGAGAGTGTTCTCCCAAGTCTTTCTGAGTGAGCAGTGAGATAGTCATCTCAGGACACGCTGCAGCCACAGTGGCTGTGCACCTGCCTTGACCCAAACTCTGAAATGATAAGAGGGCAGAGGCATAGCAGGAGGGCACAGCGTGGCCAGGAGTTAACACATCCCTGCTGCTCCCAGGGGATCCTGCAGGACACACTGAGCCTCCTCCACTAACTGCAGTTGAGTGCAGAGGGACAGGCCAGCCACCCTGCTAAACCCAGGCTGCCACCTTCTCCCTGCTGGCCATGACAACTGCTTCAGCTCAGGCCATAATCCAAGGGTTTAAGCACCCACATGGCAAAAGGGAGGGTGAACTGAATAAGAAGAGAACAGCTGCCCCCCCTGGAACCTTAGCTCTCAGCTCAGCTCAGCTCTGCCCAACCCTCAGCACAGCTCCAGTGGGATGTTCTGTCCTGCAGTCTTCCCAGCACTGTGCTCTGCTCCCTCTTCAAACCACCCCCAATACAGCCCAGAATCTGCCCAAGGACCTGGCACTTTGGCACAGGCTGTGCTGTAAACAAGAAAAGGGAAAAAGTCCCTGTACTGTTATTGTTTTTCTAACCATTTAAAGATGCTCCCGGGGACTGGGGAGCAGACTGGGAAGTAATAGATTTCTTTGTAAAGGGAAGATCCTATTATCCAGGAAAAGACTTTTTGACCACAGGGAACATGTGAAAACAAAGCCAATTACAGAGAGCCAGAAAAACGAAATCCATGTGAACAGACTGAGTTCATCGGGACAGTGTCACATGTTCTGGAGCACAGGAACATGCACAGGGACAAAGCCCAGGCCAGCCCACGGGGGTTACAGTCCACGCTGGACCCATGGACACAGCCACGTGTCCCCCAGCCCTGCCCTACAGCAGGAGAGGGAGTGGGCGTGTGTTGGGAGGCTGGTTCTCAGTGTCTGAGCAGGGAGAAGGAGCAATGCCAATCCCACACCAAGCCCTGTGCTGCCTGCAGAGGCTCAGGGAGCTCCAGCCACCTCTCCTTCCTGCGAGCAGCTCACAGCACAATGCCCACCCTCCAGGGACAGGTCTGCAGAGGAAACACTGCAGGTCCCAGGGTGAGGGGTGGGGATGTTCCTCATACAGAAGAGAACACACATATAATCTGTGTGTGGTGTTCACGGGAAGGTGATGAACATCCACAAATGTGCACAGGCATGCACACAATTCAAGAGACACAGTAAATCATCCGAGCTCTCTTTGCAGAGGGATTTCATTTTCCAGTCAACGCACCTCATTGCTTCCCAGACAAAAGCTATCAACCAAATCAGCACAAAAATTCCTTCCCTGTGTTTCCCTTTCAAGAGGAAAGTGGAGCTGCTGAGATATCCCATCCCAGCCCTCCCAACAGCAGGTCAGGAGATGTGGCGACGCTGCTCTGCTGATTGGAGTGAGGGGGAGGAGGCAGGAGCCTTCATGAGGAAATGTGTGATACGGAAACTTGTGCCTGGGCTCTTTTCTCAGCACACAGGCCAAGGCCACAGTGGTTTTCTCTGGCATTTCTAACCAGCAAAGAAGCAAACACAGCTAAAATGTGTAACAGCAGCCAAAATGCTGAGGGCTGGTAAAAACTCAGAGAAAGAAGTGTCGTGTCATTTTGGGAGAGACAAGAAGCCCCCTCCATCCACCCCCAGGCAGAGAGAGCACAAGGGGAAGGAAGCAGACTCCAGGGTTTTCCCACCTCATCCCAGGGACTGAACACATCCTCTGTAATATGTATTCAGGAGATCTGCAGCCTCCCCTCTGGCATTTGTAGGGCTGGCTCCTGCTGGTGGCAATTCCAGAAGAACTCAGCGGGATGGGGATCTGGAAGGTGGGGACTCTGCTGTAACACAGAAAGATTTGCCCCGAGGTTCTTCCCAAAGCCACTGGATACAGCCAGCCCATGTCTAGTCCCTGCTGGAGCACATTGGTGCAGAGGTCACCCACCAGAACATACCACCTAGCCTTAGGTGACAAAGCCAGACAGGACATGGCTCAGAGCAACATGGTCTAGTGGGAGATGTCCCTGCACACAGAGGGTAATAAAATGGGCTTTAATGCCCCTTCCAAAAAAAACATTCCCTGTGTGTATGACCAGCCTCCCCACACTCCAGTAAGAGCTGAATCAGGCAGCCAGCACCCAGGACATCCCCCCCAGCAGTGCCTGTCACAGACACCTGGCTACAGACACGAAAGGTAAATCTTTATGACTGCTGCCATGCCCAGCACATGAGGGGTGGCTGGGACTCTGCACGGAACTCTTAAACAGCTCTCCTGCTCTGCACAGCCCAAGCAGGGCTCTGCCAGCCCAGGCATATCCTAAATGTGTCCCAGGAACACCCAGATCTCAGGGCAGACACACCAAATGGTAAATGCGCCCGTGCCTGGCTGTTTGCCCTGGCTAAGGCTGCCCACAGCACTTCCTCCCCATGCCAAGGGTGTCCCAGGCCAGCACTGTCAGTGTCCCAGTTCTGATGGTTCTGCACTGACTCTTCCATCCTGACTTAAGCCATCTCTTTTGCCCCTGGGAAGTGGCAGCTGCCTTGCCTGTCATGAGGTGCTCAGCATGGTCCACCCAGCTGCCAGCAGCCCCATGTGCCAGGCAACAAAATAGACTGGGCCCCTCAGCAGAAACAGGGGCTCATCCCAGGAATCGTTAATTACTTCTTAGGATGGGCTCCTTTCTTCTTGGGATGTCACAGGGAAGCCACCAGGACACCTGTGGAAAGCACGGGTGTAATCCACCCCTGTGGACACCCGAGCTGCCTGGGGCAGGGTGGCCTGGGAAAAGGGCAGAAGCTATAAATACCTGGAGAACTGGCTTATACTTTTCAGATTATTTCTATTATTGCAAATCGCTTAATCTGTGAGGTCTGTGTCCCTACAAACCAATCCCACCCCTTCTGAGAACGTGTCAACACCTGACTTTGTTCTCACTATTTGCAGAGGCGTCCCCGGGCGGGGGCTGGGGAGCTCCGAGCCAGAGCACAGCGGGTGACCTTGCTCCTGGCCCCTGTTCAGGCTGCACTAACCGAGGAGCAAGCAGCACCCTGAGAGCAGCTGAGCCAAGCTGACCCAAGGCAAACCGAGCAAACCGAGCCTGTCCCGCACAGGTTCCCCGGGGAGCGGCGGCTCCTGCGCGCTCCCGAGCCGCGACGCTGCACTCCCGTAACCCCCCTCCTGCAAACACTGTCCCCGGGGCTAGACAGGGACACTGGGGCCACCAGAGCCGAACGGGCCGATGGATGGGGTGCAAAGTCTAGCACCCTGCTGCAGGACAGTCCCCAGCACCAGGCACAAAGTCAGCACAGCCCCGCGGGACCCCAGCGCTGAGCCACTGTGGCCACTTACACACCAAGGGGCTGCTGTCAAACCTCAGCCCCTGCCTGCAGGAAAGGGACAACTCCTTTTTCCACAGTTGCCTGCTGGCTGAATGAATCACTGCTCACCAATGTTTCGGCAGTAAAGTCCTACTACTGGGAGTGTTATTACTGTTAGAGAATACTTTGAATCTCACTTAAAAATGCTGGCAAGAAGAATCAGGGTTGCAATGGCTAGATTTAAAGCAGAACAAAGCACTGCCCACTGCAGGCACCTCATCAGGGTGAGCTGGACTCCTCCCTCCCTCCTCCCAAGCTCTCCCCAGGGAGGCTTGTCCCTCCCTGTGCCCCTCACCCAGAGCAGGCAGGGGGATTAAGTGTGGTTGGACACGGACGGGTAGCACAGGCAGATCAGGGAAGGCAGGCAGCAGAGGCAGCAGTGAGAGAATATGGATGGAGAACCCCCGTCACAAGTCTTTGCCATGACAACTGGGCCAGTTCCTTTTCATTTCAATGAGCTCCCTCATACCACTATTACTGTTAACAAACAGGGCTGGCTCTGGTCCCCACAGTGTGCAGCAAACGTGGATACCAGGGCCACCAGCCGCTGCCAAGGCCACCACTGGGCATGTCTGCACAGCCACCCACTAAGGGGTGATGTGACCATATTTGCCTCTTAATTGTTTACCAGGCATAAATGCTCTGCTACAACAGGAGATGGGCCATCTGCCTCCTGTGCATGCTCTGTGCTGGATCTCTGGAGGAAAAGAGCGAGCTGAAAAGGATCCAGTACCCACCCCAGGAAGTGTTGCCTTTGCTGTTTTCCTATGGACATGGTGTAGAGCTGGGCTCATCCAAGGTGAGAGCAGATCACTCTGGTCAATCCTCACATCTTACCCAATGATGATCCCAACAGGAGGTGCCTGTGCCCCCTGTGCCATATCACTACATGTATGTGGTGACACCAAGCCACCCTCCCCAGCCAGCCCAGGCTGTCCATGATGGCTTTGTGGCACTTGCTTTGCATCAGTCTGAGGTGCAGACGTGCCTTTTGCAGAAAATCTTCCAACAAGAAAATTAACTTGCAGGAAGTAATGAGGCTGAGGAGATGTGCAAGGAGGAATCCTCACTTTTCCTATATATTTCCAATGTTCCAGAGCCATCCACAGCTGCACAGATCTCTGAGATCCACCAGGGCAGCTCTCAGAAACAGTTTTTACTAGAAGTCTTAGAAAGTCTCCCACTGAATAGTTTTCTCTCAGTAAACACTCATTTGATAAATTTTAAATGTTCCACAGGAGGATAAAATAAATACAATTTCTTTCTTTTGTAACTTTAGTCCACAATCACTAGCAGAAAGTATCCACTGCAAACACCAACCCAGCAGCCTCCAGTGAGTGTTCCAAGTCTAGACAGCAACTGGCAATAAAGAACTGGCAAACTGGGACAGCCACCTTCAAACAAGTAATTTATAAAATATGAATGAAGGTCCGTGCCAAGAGTGGAATTCATGGGAATGACAGAAGAACACAAAGAACTGAGCAACTGCTCTCTACTACAAATTGTTCTTAACCCCGAGTAATTAAACTGTTTTCATCACACCAAAACATGACCACAAGGTTTTTAGTATTTTAGGGAATTTTGTGATTTCTTCCTGCAACACATGGCAGCATTTCCAGCTTTCCTCCCAGCTCAGGAGCACACCCCTCTTGCCGTGCACAGACTGACTTTTAATCTGCTCCATTTTCCACCGTGCCTGTTCCTCCCATCCCACCCATCCGAAATCCGCTCCCACTGGGACCTGGAGGTGACCCCTGGCACGGACACAGAGCAGGCTCTTGTCCCTGCTGGAGCCCAGCACGGCCTTGGAGGGTCCTGGTGTGGGAGTGTGGGGAGCTGGCATCACCCCCTGGAGGCCGCTCTCATTTGCTGCCTTGCTACAGTGTTTCTGCTTCCATTCTTCCCGGGCCTGTCCCACACCTTCCTTGCTCTGAGAAAGGAGACAGAGGCAGCGACTTCCAGGAATCGTGGGCTCCATGCCACGGGGACACCACCCCAACTCCAGCACCCACTGATGCCCATCCCCTACCTGTGCCCATGGCAGGGATCTTGTCCCGGGGGAAAATCCCATTTCTGCAGTGGGAATCCTGACCCGGGAGTCACCCTTGTCCCCTGGGCTACAAAACACGGTCTGTCTCTTGTTCCCAATAAATATTTTGATGTACTCTTCTGTCATCAGAAGCAGCACTAAAGCACTTCCCATTGTTAACTGGCTCTCAGTCCGGAACGAAATTCTCCTAGGAGGAAAACCAATGGTTGTGCCAGACTGGCTGCAGGGTGTGGTGCAAAGCACAGCTCATCTGTGCAATGCATAAATACCAGGGAATCTGTAAACAGTGGGAAGAATGTAAAAGCTGCATAAGCAGGAGAAGAGCTGCCATGAGCAGATCCTGTGCAGCCTCCAGCCCTGAAGTCTCAGGAAGACACACAAAAGTCACCTGTGTGACTCCAACCCGGCAACACTCTTAAAGCTTTTTGTAGTTTGTTTTTTTGGCAAAATTTTCTGATTTCTCAGCTGTTGTTTCCAATACCCACTGTCACATAAAGCCTGTCCTTCTACTGCAATCAGCACTTTTGAGAGGAACCAAGGTGGAATGTTCACTGCCGATACCAGGCACGAGATTGTGGAACCAGCTTCCAGAGGGTGTAAGAGCTCAAAAATTCAAAACATTTTGAAAATAGGATGGGAAAACCTAGAGGAGGATGGGGCAAAGTCTGCCTTTGAGCAGTGAAGAGTCAAATAGATACTGTGTACCCTCAGAGCAGCTGGGTAGGTCCCACACAAACACCCTACATGTCTGCCCTCCACAGCCCAACCCCTGAGAGGTGACCCATCTCCTCTTCCCAGCAGTAAGGGACAGCTGGAGCACAGGAGAGCAGGGAAGAGAGGGAGGGACAGGCAGAGGAGGCAGGGGAAAAGGAGGAGATCATTGTATGAGATTTGACATATGCTCAGGAGTGAGGAAAAGGAGCTACCAGTGCCATGGTCCAACACCTACGTGGCTGCTCCCCCGGTCCTGAGGGGTTCTCCTTGGGGAGCACAGCTCCAACACCCCTGCAGCTCCAGTTACCCAGCCTCAGCATATAATTTCACAGCCTCAGCTCCAGCCATGACAGACATGTACCCTGCCACAACCTGCTACCATGCCAGCTCTCATTCAGCCAAGCCCTGAGTTCTCTAATCCAGCTCCAGCTGGATTATCGTAGTCGCCCTGTGTCTCTGAGCAAGGAAAGGGTGAGAGGTGCTGAGGAAGAAATTTATTTATCTTTTCTCCATTTACCAGGAATTGACAACAAGCTTTAGCACATCCCCAACTCTCCTGGCCACTAGAGGCTCCCCATCCATGTGTCCATAGGGACCAAAGGGACCGGCTGCCCACACGACATTCTGCCATGGTCCTCTTGTCTTCAAAGAAATATTTACATCCTCTGCCAATTGCCAGAGCAGAAAACACACGGAAAATTGCAGACAGGAGGGTCAGCCCCTTCCCAAGGGCTTTGGAGTTCTGCCAGTGCAGTGCTGGGGGTCCCCAGAGCCCTTCTGGGACTGGGATGCCAGAGCAGCTGCTGGTGGGCACAGAGTGGGAGTGAGGGCAACCCTGAGAACAGCCTCCTGATCCATTCTATCTCTCGGTGCAACAGCTGCCCTTCACCTCATCATCTCTTTGTCAGTCTTATCTCCTCCTTCCATAGGAAGGAATTACCACAGGTTTTATCAGTAAGCCTATCACAATTACAGAGCTGAACCAATTACAGTGCCATCAAGCCAGGTGATGAATGAACACGTGGCACTGGCCCAAACCGACCACAGCCAGACTAGGGAAGGGAACCAAAGGTAGATGTAACCAGCAAACACTAGGATTCCAACCAGTATCAGCACCAGGGAACAGCAGTGAGAGCAAATAGCCACTTAAAAACGTCTGAAGCTACACAGACAGTGGATTTTCCTGAGCCAAAAGCCCCTTAAATCCTTTTCTCCCCTTTGATTCCATTGATCCAGCAACAGCTCCTTCTCTGATTCCGTTTCATTCTAAACTAGAGGCCACTGCCTCCAATCTGCAGCTGTAATTTGTCTTCTGACGGCAGAACCTTGGATTTATTCTGACAATGCTCCATCTTGCTCCTGAAACAGGTTATTTAGTCACCTCAAATATTGCTGGTAGTAATGATGCAACAACCAGAGCACAAAAATAAACAGCTCTAAGTCCACAGAGCAACAAAACTGCTGATTAATTTGCTAATTACATGTAAGCCTGACTGGCGTAATTGGGAACACTGTACCAAAAGCTTTAAATTAAACCAAATTGTGTTAATAACCAGAGTGCTTCGGAGATGTGCCAGCACCTCTTAACCCTGACACTCCCCCAAATATTAAAAACTGCTCATGCTTTAGTGTCTTATGAAGGGTGTTTAACTCACAAAATACCTACCCATAGCTGGTCCCCACTGCAGCAGGGTAGAATTGGGGCTTGGGAGAACTTCATCTGTGAGGGAAGAGCCATGATCCTGCTGGCAGATAGAAGGACCATTCAGAGAGGAAAGAAAGTAGGAGCAGCACACCTTGAAATGCTCCTTATTCTCCAAAGCAAGGGGGCCTGTGTGTGCCTCTGCTCCCAGTAGCATGCCAAGGGACAGGGCTCTGAGGTGCCCATTGCCCCCAGCTTGTAAAGCCCCAGAAATGCCCCTCACTGTCCTCACAGAACACTGAGGCTGCATCCTCTGAGGCTACAAGGGGAAAGCTTCATGTGCAAGGTCAAGTAGGGCAGATCAGACCTAGCACCAGACAGCATAGGGGTACAGGTCCAAATGCCAATCATCCTTCCCTCAGGGGATTCTACTACAGAGCCTCGCAGCTCCCACAAACCTTTCTTCCCAGAGGCACTGCTGCCTGGAATGCTGGTACATGATCTGCCGCCCCAGGAGCAGCTGAGGCTGTTCCTGTGCTGGCACCAAAGATCCAGGAGAAAATGCAAAGCTGCAGGAATGGGCCAGCAGCACGCTGTAAAGCTTACGGAGACTCTGCTAGGATGAAATGTAAACCTGGCAGCAATTAACACATGTGATTGGAGCCAGACCACGGCGAGTGTTCCGCTTTCCTTACGGTGTTTGGAAAATTACATCAGAACACAGAGAAATTATGTCACTCCACTACACCTTTGCAGCAGCAGGGCTGTGCTGTGCAAGCCTTGGAGCTCAAAGGACAACACACTGGTGTTGTAAAGGTTGCTGTGCCAACTCAAACCCTGCTGATCCCACAGAAATCTGCTAGGGGAAGCAGGCACAGCACACCCAACAGAGCTGCAAGGAAGAAGAGTATACAGCACTTCCCACAGGAATGGGGGAGATGTCCTTTACCTCTAGGGCAAGACCTGGGCAAAACGTACCTGCTGCTGCCTAGTCCAGCCTCCAAGACTGGCTTGCAGACCTCCATGGGACCCCACACCTGCCCTCCTCAGAGGGACATTCCCTGTCTGTGTGGGGTCCCACTGCACAGGCTCCTCAGGCAGAACGGCCACATGGAACAAACCTGCACCACCATCACCACCATCCGAATGCTGAACTTTCCCAACTGCATTCCTCCCTGCCCCCTCTGTGCTGATTCCAGCAGAGATTTATCCAGACTCCAGAGGCACACTCGGAGCTTGTACAGCTCCTACCACGTACGAAGCTCACAGCTGGATGATGCTCACAGCTGCACTATTTCTGACCTGTCATTACTTTTATTCTTTCTTCTTTTGCCAAGCCCTTGACATCTCTGTGCAATCCCCCAGTAAATCACTGTGTGGATGGAAATTGCCCCAGCACCCAAATGAAGCTGTGAGCATTTAAAACAGAAACATGCCCAGAGGCAGTGCACTCACTTGGTGCTAATTTAGAGATAAAATCTAATTGTTCATTTCAGCCTTTGCTCCCAGCATCCCAAGCATCCCGGGGTGAGTGTGTGGATACAAGACTCCCAGGATGCAAACCCCAGCTGAGGTCCCACATACTCCTGGATGGGGCTGCCTCTCAGCCAGCAGAAAATCCCTTGGTCAGTACTTTCTCCCTCCCATTTCCATCAGCTCGGCCACGTTTTGCCATGCTGACAGGCGAGCATGCAGGTGGCCCACTGCTTTAAACGCTGTACAGGTATTTTACAGAGACGGCTTATCTCCTTTTTTTGAGGTTAATGCACCAGGAAAAATTATTATTGATTGAATCCTACTTCTCAAAAAAATCTCCCCTCTCCTGGCTCATTCCCAAAATCTGTTCTAGCTCTACTTTAAAACATATTTTCTACCTCTACTTAAAACAGCCCCGAAGCACAGGTGATGTTTCTCTGCCACTACATTCGGGGTTTCTGCACAGTGCTTGCAGGCAGTTCTCGGCGAGACAAGCTGCTGAGAAGGAAGATTTTAAATCGGTGTCAAGATCGGTCCGTGCTTCGGGGCACAGAATCCCGATCTCGCCCGCTCCCAGCGGCCGGGAGCAGCGGGATAATAGATCCGGGAGGAAACGAGATAAACACAACGACCTCACACAGGACGGCGGGGACACCGGGCATGCACCGCGGTATTCCTGGCAGGATCTCGCCTATTCAGTCCCAAATGACAGCATCCCGGCGAAAGGGAAGGTCCGGCAGCGGAGAGGTGCACCAAAGCGGGAACTGCCAGGACACAGCGGGGCTGGACCCGCGGTGAGCGCGGGGCAGGTGCAGCGGGCGGCGGGGAGGCTGGGGGCGGCGCGGGGTGCCGGGAGGATGCGGGGAGCAGAAGGTTGCATGAGGGATGCGGGCACAGGATGCCGGTACCGGCGGGAGGAGGGATGCAGGATGCAGGCGGGAAGTACAGAGCGGGGTGAGCATGCCGGTGTGCTGCTGCGGGACGCGGGTACTCACCGGAGGTCGCCGTAAGCGCCGGCGTAGCCCTCGACCCAGGGCTCCAGCTCGCTCTTGATGCCGGGGGCGGGGGCGCCGAAAGGCGCCC
>JBBMKD010000194.1:6370561-6389736 GCA_037834095.1 Argya squamiceps
GATTAACCCTGTGACGGCTGCGATGCCTGCCTGGCCACGGGCTCGGCGCGGCCCCACCGGCGGCCCCGGAGCAGCGCGGACGCGGAGCCGCAGCCCCGCCACAGTGTCCGGGCTTGGCGCCTCAGCGGGCGGCTCGGAGCTGGATGAGGCTCCCTGGCCCGCTGGGGCATCGCCCGTCACCGCGGGCCCTGGGGGAGCTCCTGACCGGCCCTCGAGCCCCGGCTGGGCGGGACGGGGCGGGAACGGGGACGCGGCGGCGGCTGTTCCGCTTCCCAGCTGGGCTGCTAATGGATCGGGTGCGTGCGGACCACCCGCCCCGGGCCGGCTGGGCTGCTCCCCCGCTGTCCCAGCGGCTGACAGCTGGGCAGACTTGGTCAGGAAAATGCTTCTTTTCGCGCTGGCGAGTCGGCGCTCAGCAGCTCCCCACCCCCGGCTGGGCCCGAGCCGACTCCCTCACCTCTTGGTTCGCCTCCTGCCTGAAGACCCGTCGCCCGCTTCCCCCTCCCATTGCCCCGCGTCGTGCCACAGCCCCCGCCTGCCAAAGCACAAACCATCCCGTGGGCATCCCCGCCCGGGTCACGCACTGGGATGAAAAACACCTCGCTAGCAGAAAAAAAAAACCAAAAAATAGTGCGGGACCTACCGTAAACAAGGCTTGAGCTCCCCTAGCCGGCCCTGGAATAACAATCCTAAAGCAACTTCTGGGAGGCACCATCCTCAGGAAACCTGGGAATGGAATCATTTTCATTCGAGGGAGCTTAAAACAACCCCTTAACTTACGTTACTTTGAGCCCCTTTGGAGACAAAGGGAAAAAAGTCATAAATAAGCCGAGCCCGTGGGGAAAACAGAGAGACATATCCCATCTTTTAAAAGCCTTTTTACAAGCTGCAGAAGATAAAAATAAAAATCAAAGTCCGGCCAAGCAAAATTTGGCAACGTCCTCCATCCTGCCTGCGTGACCAGAGCAGCTGGAGCAGGGGGAGAAGGGCTGGTGCGCCGGTGGGGACGGGGACACTGCCGCTGGCTGCTGCAGTCCAGGACGGCTGCGGGCAGGAGCTGCCACCCCCCGGCCGTGGAGGGGTCAGGACTGTGCCCAGCTCTCCTTGGCCACCAGTGAGGAAAAGCATTTGCAGAGAAACCTCATCAGCCCTCGCATGCGGTTGAAACACCAAGCTGGGCTCTAATGCCAAGTCACACAGCCCCTGAGGCACTGAAGGCAGCTCAGCTAACACCTGAGATGGTAAAAACCAAAGGAGATGCAGTAAGATGTGTGCTGCCAAGTGGTTCCAGTGTCTTCGCTTTCCAACCCCTCAGAGTTGACAGGCTTCTGGAGTGAAATATAGAGACTCTGGAAAACATCTAGGGGAGGATTCTCACTAACAGCCTCAAGAACTGTATTGAGAAGGGCAGAGGGCTGGGGCAAACTAGACATGGGTTTTGACCAGAGAGCTTTCTTTGACCCCACTGTTCCCTCAAGGAGGAAATATCCTCTCAGCTTGTATGCCCTGAAACACCACAACCTGCAAAGACCTCAGCACAACTCAGAATTTTGATGTTCAAACAACCTTCCCATCTGGAATGGGACCTGTTTGGCCCTCAGCTCCTAGCTCTGGAGCTTTGGGTTTGTTGCTGTTCGTGTTGCCTTGCCCTTTCCTCTCTCTGCAGCATCCACAGGGCCCTGGATTTTCCCCGTCTGAATGTTGCTGTGGGGTTTTTAGAATGTTGATCACTGCAGAGGTGCAGCGAGAGAGACTGCAAAATGGTTTGTGTACTTCAGCCTGCACAGCCAACTTCAGTTCTGACTGATGATCTGTGGTAAAGATGTTTTTAATTTATTTCTTGAACAAGCATCTTCCAAGGGGTGGGAGGTTTTTTCCACTTGGTCCTCACATTTCATTTAAAATTGATGACATGTTGGTGGATTTTCTGTCTGTATATGTGCACAACTGCATATGTTACACTTAAAGGCTCTGTGTATTTTAATCTTTATACTTGGTTGCTGAAGTCATCACACAGTGTTCTAGAGATGTCCTTTCCTTGAATTTGATATGGATTTCAATTATACTTTCCCATTCTCCCAGCAACACATATTCAAGCCATTTGTAGCTGTAAATGGTTATTAAAGTGTGACTTTAACATCCATTTTACCCATACAGGTATTTATAAGACTTTCTCCACAGGCTGAGGTCTGAGCTGTGTGTGTCACCAACAGTTTGGTGCTTCAGTTCAAAGTCAATTTAAATGCATGAGGAGTTTAAAAAATTGAAGATGATGGACTCAACTGTGCGTCATAGAACAGGCACTTTGCCTGGGCTCATCGAAAGCAGAGAGCTCCAGTCTGGGCAGGGGGAGATGCTGAGGAAACCTGATCCAGCAAAACACTTCGACACATCTTCATCTTGAAGTGTATAAGTAGTCCCATTGAAATCTAGGAAATACTCCTATGCTTAAGGTTAAGGATTCCCTTAAGTGCTTTGCTGGATCACTACCAAGATGATTATTTACAAAGTGCTGTCAAAAACATTGGACACCAAGAAAAAACCTTTTCTGATAAAATCCTTTGGCTCAGAATGTCCTGTGTGACTGCTCAGAACTGCAGCAAACAACATTTTTCAGAGACATAGGGGCCATTCCACGAAAAAATTTCCCTCTAGACCCAGGAGTGACAGGTAGTCATTTGTTTTGTTGCCTGAAAAAAATATTCAGCCCCAGGTGATCTCTTAAGAGCTGAAATCTGCAGCCAGAGAGACCTCAAATGTTATCATCACAGTTCTGCAGAACTTGCCACGAACAGAATCAACCATTTATCACCATTAATCTTTAGTAAAATTAGGCCAGTAACACAGACAGTTTTGCTTTCCTTCCCTGAAGCCAATTGCAGGCATAACCCATTAGCCATTGCTTACTGAATAACTCTGATTGCACTCCTCCTTTTGTACCATCCCAGCTGTGAGGAGATGTCAGCAGCTGTGAACCTGTCCGTGGTACACCTGTCCCTTTAAATGGTGAACTAATGGAGTTTCTTCCAGCTGCAGCAGCCTGCATGAGAAAAAGAGGAATCATTTCTTGTGGAGCATTGAAAATAATGACAGAGATTCAGAAAGAATCACAAGCACAAGTGCTATATCCCACTCCCTGCCAGAGCAGAGGCAGCTGGAGGAGCCAAGGGCACTTTGAGCCTCAGTGGGGCCAGTGCAGGTTGGAACATGTCTCTTCTCTCCCCTAATTGCCCCTCAGCAAGGAAGACACAGTAATTTAGGGGAAAGCAACACGCATGCAAGCGAGGGAGAGTGGTTTGTACTCTCCTGGATGCTGTGGCCAGGGTGTGCGAGTCCAATAGGGCTGGAGTAGCAGCCAGCCCAGCCTTTTCACTAGCCCACACCTGTGGGCAGCAGCCAGGCAGGACACCAGGCTCATTAATGCTGCTTCCCACAGCTTTTTCTCATTATTCTGTCCACTCTGTTTTTCTTAGGCTGCCAGAGCTACACAACAATACCGTTTTCTTAAGATTTCAAATACTTTAGCCATTTGTGTCAATCCTGGACTGCTGTCTGCCTTGTCTCATCAGACAGATATGTGAGTTCAGAGGGGTGGGTTAAGAGGCTTTAAAATTTGCCCTTGCAGGAAGGTGCAGACAAAGTTTTTGCTTTCATCTATTTTAATTCTAAAAAATTAATAATGGCTCACATCTCTCATAGCTTGCACCTTTCTGATTTAAGGTACAGGTTGCTTAACTCTTCCTTGCACCTCTCCTTAGTGGGCAACACTAATGTTTTTACCCAAGAAAGCCCTAAGCTCAGGTGTCCCTGGGGCAGGAATCATCTGTCCCTCACTGCTGCCCTCAGTGCGTTTTGATCAAGCATTTGGGACAGATCAGTGAGAGGATCCTCCTGTACTCATGTCACTCCATAAGCCTTCTCTCAGCAAGGGGAGGTTGATTGAGCATTGTCACTTCTCAAAAAGCAGGAGAAGGAGAGTTTGACCAAGACCTGGCTCACAGCAGGATTCCCTGCCCAGGGGTGGCATCAGCCCAGCAGCATCACAGGGAGGCAGACCTGCACAGTGCCTCTCAAATGCCTTTGTTCACATCTAGGAACAAATCTTGCTTTAAAAATAGGGCTAAGCGATGTCTTGGGTAATACAACAGGAACAGTTACAATCACCTGAAATGTTATTCCTCCCTTTGCCCAAATTCATCCCTGTCACCTCCCACAGAATCTCTAGCATGTTTTCCTTCTCTGGCAACTTGGAGACCTATTTTCAGAACAGCCTTTTCATGCACCTTAGTGAGATTACTGAAGTGCTTGGTCAGTTTGATCAATCCTTGCGGTGCTGAGAACAACACAGATCTTCACACCTAATGAAATACACATTTGTACTGTTTCCCATGTCTTACACAATTGCCTTTTGGGCAGAGTTTGGAGTTTCTCAGGAGCCAGGGAAGTGATACACCAGTTTGTAATCAGTTCTATTATGAAATCTGGAACAAGACAGCAACACTGGCAACAACATTTTCCCAGCCTGCATCTGGTAGAAGGCTGGGATAAGCCCAGTTCCATTGCTTGGCAGGGATGCCCCCCTAAAGTGGGATGCCAGAGCCTGATGGAGCTTCAGTGGCACTTTGGGATGCCTTCAGCAGGCCAGGGCTCATCCAAGCTTCCGTGTGGAGTTGTGTTTGGTTATTGGCTATGTGTTTGAATACTCTGAGGATTTCAAGAAGTGTCAGGATGTTCTCCTTTATCTGCAGTTTCTAATGCTGCTGGTCTTTGTCCCCAGCTCAGCAGGCCCAGCTCTTCCCCAGCACACCTCAGAGATCACTGTGTGTGTTCCAATTTCCAGCCATGCTGTTTAAAGACCCTGTAACACATCTAAAGAATATCAGAGTAGAAAAGCATGTCAGGGCTCAGCTGAGAGTGACTGAAAGGAGTGTTGATCAAATGTAAGAGCTGCTATGGGAAGGAAATTGCCCATTGGAAACATCAATAAAACAGCATACCTCTTTCATGTTGTAACAGCACAGCTCACAAAAACTCCAGTGCAGTGCTCTAGAGGTGAAAAATTGCATAATTTACTCACAGACATATTTTTACTGGTCCTTGGATACTGAGGTGTCTCTTCTTTCATCAGGAGTGATGCCTAAAACCTAAATGCCCTTTAAAGTCATTCCTCTTGTACCTTGACTTCTGCCTACATTCTCCCCATCTACTGACTCTGAATTCCTTGCCTCTCTTCCCTGAGCATCAAGCTCTTCCTGCATGGGCTGGTGTGACAAGCGCTTTTTTATTGCCTGTAGAGCCAGGCAAGCTTCTGAAAGGGAGAATTTCCATCTCTCCTGTTCTCCCCTGTATGAGGTTCCTTTGCTGCATTACACTCATGCTGGGGCACTCACCTGGAGGCAGGTCCTGGGATGCTGCCACTGCATTCCACTCTGCAGGCTGCACAGCATCCCAGGATAACATGCAAGGTGGATCAGGGATTTACCTTGCCCCTGGAGAGGTAAATCCAGGCCTGGCTGGTGTTCACTGCTTCTTGCATTTTCTGAAGCACTTCCCTGCCCCTCTGGTATAAGGAGGAAGCGTGCTTGGTAATAACTTAAAGGAAAAGCTAGAATAGTACATCCCCAAGGGAGAAAGTAGAGATGAAAAGTATTTGTCAGGGCATGCCTCACTTAGATGCCGTGAAAAAAAGTCATAAATATGAGTAGTGTAGTGTCTCCAAAGTGCCTCCAGTGAATTAAAATAAAGAAACCTTTAAGCACAGGAGTCTGAAGTCACCAGGACAGCTGCAACACAGAGATGAGAACAATTTACAGAGAACCCAGAGAGGTCATATGGGTTTGTGTTCCCCATATGTTCTCCTGCAGCACAAAAGTAACCTGCTGGTGGAACAAGTTTTCAGTGATTTATCTCCTGCTGCCTTTCAATTAGCATTGAAAAATTTTGACTTACAGTGTAAAATCCTGTTAGTGACATCATTCCAGGGCAGTAAATCTTGTCATAAAGAAGCCACAGAGCACTCCTAGCCCTCTGCACCCTGGGCAGAGGTGTGATTTCTGTAATGCTGTGGCCGTGGGCAGTGATATAGGGTGTTTACTCCCTTGGCTTTATCTTTGGTGCTCCAATTCCAGCCTCAGCAGCACACGCTGCTGCACACACAAGGGTGTGCACGCACAGACACCTCAGTCTGGTCCCATTCTGTGAACAGAGGTTACACCAGTGATTGCAGCCTTTCTCTGACACTTCAGTGCACTGGCCACAGACCAGACATGCTGCCAAACTGAGTGTTGTTCTGAGCCTTGCTCAACTAATAACTGACAATTATTGACTTTAAAAAATTAAATTTGTATCTGGAACCATATTGGCCAAAGCCTCCTTTGCAGAGCCCATTTTTGTATCTCATGTGATCTTCCCTGGGTACTTTCACAAACTGTTGTTGCATGTTTCCATGGGAGGTCTCCGTGGTTGTAAATCATCAGCAGATGTCTCATTTTTCTGAAACATCAAGAAACTGGCAGCTTTACTAACAGAAAAATAAGGGAGAACATTTTTCTTGTTGTTACGTAGCTCCCTGTTAAATCACAGAGGTCTGCAGTTCCTGAGTGTATTTGTATTTTGTTGTTTAGTCTTGCCCCCGAGGAATCCATCCCTCTGATATCCAGCCCTGTTTTGAATCAGACAACCAGAAATGCCATTTCTGTGCTGTCAGGTTTTGCAATCCTGACGGATCCCCAGGCTAGCCTGGTGTCCACCCTGCCCAGAAAGCCGAGCTCATTACCAGGGTCACTAATTGCCTCCGCTGTGATCCCCCAAGCTGTGTTGCTGTCCCTCTCCCTGTGGATGCAGAAAGCTGCTGGCTCCTTCCTGCCTGAGGGATAGCTGCATGTGCCTCTGCAGCTGGAAGCCAGGCACCACGTTTCAATCCTGGTCTCTTCTCCTCCTGAGCCTGAGACCTCACCAGCCACATCTGGCAGGAAGAGGAGGAGAGTTAAGCCATGCCTCAGTTCTGCAGAGCTTCACTTGCCTGTTTTGATGAATTTTGTCTCTTTTTTTTCTTTTTTCTTTTTTTTTTTTTTTTTAATTCCATTTAGACACAGTTGTAACCCTGCAAAAACAATCTGGTGCAGCATCAGGTTCTAACCCAGAGCCAGCCCAAAGCACCAACTTTCTGGGCTTGCTGACACCAAACAGGCAACAGCCACTGAGAATATAAACCTCTGTTGGATGCTGTTCCTTGCAGCAGCACAGCCCAGGTGTATTACGGAGCTGGTCCAGCATATCAACACACGCTCACAGCATTTCTTTTGGGCTGTGTGTGATTCTGTGATCCCTGAAAAAACACAGTCTGCAGTGCTTATTCATTCTGCAAAGAGAAAAGACTTCTGGCTGTGTTAGAAGGTGGGCCATCTCCCTGTATTTGGAAAAGGGAGGAGGATTTCTCTCCTGTCTGCTTGAGAGATGAGCACTGTATTTGTAAATCTGCAGCAAAAAGCTGGGCAAAACATCTGCGTTAGAGAGAACACAGCCTGAAAGGAAAATGGAATTCCCTTGCATTGCAATCTCTGTGAGGTGTCTGCCAACCTTGTTTATCCTATTTTCTGGCAAGGCAAGAGTTTAAACCAATTATTTAGTGCTTCCTTCCTCTTGACTAGTGCTGCTCACAACAACTCATATCAGCTAATCATTTTTGTGCTATTAGACAAAATACTGTTTGATGTTACCAATATAAAGAGGAAGCAAAACATGAGCAGTCTGTCTCAAATCCACTGCCACTGCTCAGGTCCTGCCTCACAACAGATCTTTGAACAGATCCTGAAATCTGTTCTGTCTGCTGAACAGGACCTGAACTGAGTTGCTTTTCACCTGAAAAGCCAGCACAACAACAACCCAGCCAAAATGTTTTTAGCATTTTCAGCCCAAGAAGAACAAGTTTAGAAAAACTGCAAAATGTGGATGTCCCAAAGACCACAGTATAGCTAAGAAATTATTTCCCCATTGATATCCATGAATTTAACACAGGACAAGGGAAAGGTGAAGGCTGAAGAATTTTTGTCAGCTAAAGAACAGTGAGTTAGACCAGCAGGAGAGCCTTCTCTACCTCTTTCTTTCAGTGGCAGTTGATCCTTCCTTTCCCTTTTTGATCTTCCTACAGTACTGGAGTAGGACAGGACCCCCTCAGTGCCTTTGTGATTTTTATAAGCCAGTAAGTCCTGCAGAGCTCTCCCAGCTGCTGTCCCCGTGCTCACACATAGCAGATGCTTTGTCCCCAGCCACAGGCATGCATTATCCTGTGCTGTGTCCAGTGGAGCTTGGAAGATCCTCCAGTCCTGAAAGTGATTTGTCATAGAACAAAAATGCTATGAGAAAACTGATTTGAACAAAAGAGAGTGGGTCTGGTTTATATATAAATAATTCTGTTAGACCTGGAACACAAACACATCGAGCATTGGGTCAATAGGCCACGAGACAAACAGCAAGGAAATGTGAATTGGTTGTTTCACACCCCGGTGTAACCAATACCCAGAAAGGCCACAGAGGCCAGGGAGGGCATCTGAGAAAGGGATTTCTGCATGTCCTTGAGCATCCACAATCTTTTGGGCCCTGATGTTAATGTAGAATCCAAACTATCTGTAGTTTTTGGTGGAATGTAACAAGGCATGAGGAATTCCAGAAGAATCAGAGACCTGGTTCAAAGAAGGAAAGATCAGACTGTTGCAGTGCCACAGAGAGGGTTGGAGTCCTATTCATAATCTTCTTGGAAAGAAAGATTTAAGAACTCAGAAAAACAGTAACACAGAAGGAATCTGTTGTTTTTACCAGCACAAGAGCAAATACTTAAAAGTTCCATTGAAAAGCCCCAAAGTGCCTCAGAGGTTTGGAGTGGGCCAATTGGTTGTATTTCCAATTCATCCTTTTCTCTGGCAGAGAAGGGGTCTTTTCAATAGATTATCTGCCCTTGTTCCAACCCTCAATAATAACAGTGCAAACCCCTATGAGCTGCCCCTTGGGTGACTGGGATGTGCTGCCGCTGTGTTGCCTTATCTGCCTGTCCATCTGCAAGAAGGTGCCAGCTCCTGCCTTGTGTTTACTGAATGATTGCTGCCTTCATTGTGTTGACTAATTTGGCAAAGTGAAATACAATTCCTTATCCAGCTCTATCTTCTTCTCAGCCCAGAAAGAAGGTTTTGCGTGCAATCAGTTTCATGGAATGCTTCCAGTCACTTTAAGGGTGGGACCTTACTGCTTTTGGAAGAAGTCATAAATTTTGAGAGGAAAATGGGAGACCAACAGCTGCACAGGCTACTATACAATGGTAAATAAAGTAAAAAGATGTTGAGGAAGGAATCACCTTTTATGCAATCTCTCCCGTTCCTTAGGATGATTAGTGGGCTGCTATATTGGAAAAGCTGTTTTTCAGGGAGAAAGAAAACTCCTTTTCTTCTGTGTAAGGCTACTGGCATGAAAGAGAGAATTCCTTCAGTGAATCTGTCCCTCTGAGGCCAGCACTTCTGCCTCTGTGCACAGACCTTCACCATCCCTCAGCCTTGTTCAGTGCTGCTTTATATATTTGTTCATTCTTTTACTCATCCAGTCACTTCTGCTTGTTCTGCTGCTGGAACTGGAGGGCATCCATGGCTTTCCTTGTTCGTCCATCTCCCATTCCCCATGTGTGGGAGCAGCTCACTGCCCGTGTGCACCCATGGTAAGGAAATAAGGTAAGATATATTTTTGCAGATTGTGTTCAATAAAAACACCCCCAAACATGTCTCTTGTGTCTGTTGGTTTCCTTGAAAGAGAGGGTTTGAAAAACCACTGATCTCATAGGAAGGAAGAACTGGGAATGACCAAGGGGCATATTAAGGTTAATCATAATTAGGAGTCGGGTATAAAGCAAGAATGATGCTCCTAAGGCACATCAGGTAAGGAAAAGGTCCAAGGTATATCAGTATGGTCTCTGATTCCTTCCAGTGTTTTGCCATAATTACAACTCACCTGTGGGAGATACAGAGTCTGCTGGGCTGTCCTCTGCAGGGAGCCAGCACAATTCTTGGCCAGAAGGACTCTCACCATGGTCCCAGACAGGTCTGTACCTGTGCACAATCTTTAGGCCACTGCAACACCTTGCATTGATGGAGTAAAGGAATCTGAGAGTGATGTACATAGGAAAGGGGAAAGGACAATATTCTTTTGTTCGCTCCACCCTCTGATCTCCATCAAGGATCCCAGCTTAGGAACCTGATAGCATCTGAGCAACCTCTTGTTTCAGAAGAATTCCAGGAAGGGTTTGCATAAACCAGCAGAGGAGTTCCTCATTCTGTATGTGACTCTGTGACTCCAATAGCTATCCTGTGCCATGGTGTATAAAGTAACTTTCATTATCCAGTTTGTTTTCTTCTCGCCCAAACATCTATTCAGTGACTGTTTCTGAGGACCACTGGATTGACGTCAACCTTATTTTCATCTTTCACTTCTCCCTGAGGCATAACTAAGGAGATTACCTACTGCTCAATTTCAATTCAGATTACAGGATTGGGCAGTGGCTGCCCAGTGTCCCTGAGAGTCCATTTGGTAATTGCCTGTCACCCTTGGGAATTCTCACTGTCCGTGGTGGAAGGGGGTCAAGGCTGTCACTCCTCGACAGCCTCATGGCCTGAGAGGTTGTATTTAGTTGGTTTCCTACATCATTCCCATTCCTTTCTTGTATCTGAACCATTCCTGTTGCTCCCACTGAATTTGTAACAAACATTTTAAAGCATTCTCAGTTTTTATCTGTGGCCCTTTGTAAATGCTATCAGGTGTATGTCCTGGCAACTTTCACATGCAGAGCACTAGGAAATGCACCCTAATGAACCTAATGAACACCTAATGAAGCTTCCTTGTAGGGTGGGTGAGCTTTCTGATCCTCCATCTGTCCATGCTGAAGTTCTCTGGTTTCTCCAAACTCACAAAACAAGTCAGTGTCGGAACCAAGGTTAAACCCAGAAATCCTCAGCTCCTGTTGCTGGGATCTGACCTTGCTGCTCCCACAGAAACCTCCCCATTCGGTTTGGAGCTGACACACTGCACATTGCAATCCATCCCTGCCCACATCAACAACCACCAGGACACTTTAACCCCTTCCTGTCCCCACCACGTCGGGAAAGGCTGCAGGTATGTGCAGGGATGGGTGCAGGCAGGTCCTCCTGCCTGAGAACAGTTTGGGGAGTTATCCCCAAATGTCAGAGGGAGCCTTTCAGCTTAGTGTGAGATGTCTGTGCTCAACTTCACATGTTCTGGATGGGACATCTCTTATTTGCACTAAAAGTCGCAGTAATTACTCTCCCTGTAAACAAAGAGTTTAATATGCTGAGGGGAATTCACTTAACTCAAGCCATGGCAGATTTATAGTTATTAAATGGAATGCCAGGACCTTGTTAGCACTTTGGGAATCCTGGTTTCTTATTTCATAACCATGTATTTATGGTTCCCACAGCACATTGTTTTTGTCTTGCCGTTCATTTATGGCAGGTCTATTAAACTGCCACCACTAAGCTTCCAGGCCCTGGGCTGTAACTCTCTCCAGCCCTCCTGTGATTGCACTTTCATTCTTCTGGGGCTGCTTTGATGGAGATCGATACCAGTACACCCTGGAGAATATAGAGAGAGAATGTTCTGCTCTATGGAGCAGGCACAAAATGAAGCCTGTGAATGATCTGTCGACTGGGGAGCACACTCCTTTCAAGGATTCGTTATCTGCAATCCCAGGTGTTGCCTCTTGGAGTGAGTGTGGATAAACTGAGCCTACAGCCTCCAGAGCTGAACACTGGGTGTGCTGCTGGGCCCTGAGGGGAGGGAGCAGCCCCTCAACCCTGCCACAGTTTCCCCCTCACACAGAAACTTCACAAGCTTTCCTGCACATGTCCACACCCATCCTTCGACCTTCTCCAGGCCTTTACAGGTTTTTCAGTAAACTTGCAAGCCTCAGTTTTTCTCATACTTTTCTGCTATTAATTTATCTCTCTCTACCCTGCTCTTCCCCTCCCTCTCCATTTCCACCAAGGCCTGGGGTGTTTGTGAAGCTTTGCCAGAACCAGCCAACCCCATCACACTTGCCACATTTGTGGAGGAGAAAGACTAGAACCCAACAGTGCTACTCAAAAGTTAGGAAATCAGTTTCAGCAAGATTTTTTTCACAGAAAGGGCTGTAAATTATTGGAAAGGGCTTCCCAGGGAGCTGATGGTGTCCCCGTCCCTGGAGGTGTCCAAGGAATGCCTGGACTCAGTGCTCTGAGCTGGTGACAAGGTGGGGATCCTTCACAGGTTGGACTTGATGATCTTGGAGGTCTTTTCCAGCCTCGGTGATTCTGTGATTCTGTGAAATGAGCTGCATTTGTAAAGAGTTGGTATTTTAAGGGGCCTTAGAGAGGTGGTCTTATCACAAAGGCAATTCTAGTTCTGGAATTCTCTCAAATTCAGGCCAGCAATGTGCAACTGCACATCAGTGAGGACAGTTTAGGGCAGAGCTTGAGTACACTGCACCACAAAGAATTTGTCCTCCCAAAAGTGGTTTTTTCTTCACTTTTCTTCTTCTTTTTCTTCTAGTAAACAATTCAGATGATGCAATGAAAATCCTTGTCCAAATACCAATTTATTTAGCTGGCTCATTCTCACACAGGGAATAATCTGGACAGTGTTCTTTCATTTTCCTCCTTCACACACCTCTGCCTCTTCTTTAGAAAAATGTACTTTTTAAGTTAATGGATAATCTCGAATGCTGCAGCTTTTCAGTCAAGTTTAAAAACCACATACCAAAATAAAACCCAAGTTTCCACTTTGTACACAAAACAGTAAAAAAAAATTTTTTTAAAAATTTAAATAGATAGATAAATAAATAAATAAATAAATGAAAGCGGTGTGTGAGGGTATTAATTCAGCAGGCAAATCACTGACTGCATGTTCCCAAGGACAAACAGGCATCACTGAGCCTGTGGGAGCTGTGGGAGTGGCTCCCAGAGACCCCCGAGCTCAGGGAGTCTGTGGCAATAACAGATCATAACTGTGGCAAAGTAAAATACCAAAAGGCATATAATGAAACTTGGGAGTCATTTGGATCATTTTAAAAAGTGGAGAATGAGCCAAAGTAGCAGAAAATAGAGCAGGAGGAGTCTGAGGTTTATTCAATTGTTACTGAAGAGAATTCCTGAACAGCAGTGGAACCAGGGCCAGAATCCTGGGCCCTGTGAACTCAGCTCTGCTCCTGTCCTTGAGACTATCAGCAGAGTTTGTTTTCTTTGCAAGTCTTGCATTCATTTCTAGGAAAAGAGATCAGCAGGAACAGTGGGAGCTGTTCCCTTTTACGTATCACCGGCAAGGTTAGTACCTAAGCACTGATGTGGTCCACTCTTCCCAGCTCGATGCCCCCAGGTCGAGAAATAATTACAAGTATATTAGTCATAAGGCCAGTAATAGTGGCACAAGGTGAGTGCCATCGGTGTCTTGCCTGGAGCACACTTCCACTGAGGTGAGATGTCAGTCAGCAGAACCTGCACCCCTATCAGCACTTCAGGCATGGACAGAGATGCTGTTTGATTTCCAGTTCTGCCCTGCCTCAGCTCCTCGGGCTGGGTCGATTAGTCTTGCCTCAGAACCAGACTCACACATTTTCAAAGGAACTTTCAGGTCAAATGAAGATTCATCCTGGTTTGAAGGTGGCTGAGGGAGGTGGAACTTTCCCCTCGTTAGACTGCAGGATCTGCATTAAGCATCTGTTGCCTGCCTGTATTTTGGCTCGGGTTGGAATGAGTGACCCCGGTGGACAGACAGGGCAGAGCAGGGGGAGCTCGGGAGTGCTCAGCCTCTCCAGCAGCAGCAATTCTCATACCTCACAGTCTGTGGTGGGTGGCTTTAGCTTTTTTGGCCGGCATCCAGCAGACAGCAAGGATATCAGCCCTTGCTAATTCCATCTCGATTCCCTGTCTGCCTTCTGGTTCCTTTGTGGTGTGAATGCAGAGTCTGTTGTGTATGTGTGTAGAACACAACAGCACATTCAGACACTTACAAAAAGGCTTAAATTTCTTTTTTTTTTTTGTGCTTAAAAACCTAACAGATGCAACTGAAATTCTGCTTAAGGACACAACTGAATAGAGGAAGCAAGTGAGTATTGTGTTTATATTGCTAACAGAGTGGGTAGCAATTACTGGTTTCCATATTCAATATTTTTAGGTGTTTTCCACTCTGGAAGTTACTCTGTGGGACCTGGATTTTCTAAAGAGACTTTTCTTTGCAGCAAATCAGCATTACCCAATAGAGTGCTGCCCACTGCACCTGCCCCTTACCATACTGTGATCAGGATCTTTTCTGTCTGACACCAATGGATGGGAAGTTTTTCATTGGTGTTTCTAGCATCAAGCAAAGAATTTCTTACTGATGCTAGTCAGTTCTGGGCTCTCATTAGACAGGCTTGGCCTTGCCCCAGCCCTCCTGTAGTGCCTAGACCAGCCCCAGGCTCTGCTGGAGTCTGCTGGGATGGCTGCAGTGCCCCTGGCAGGCCACTCACCCTGCCCAGCCCCATCTCAGGCTGAATGTGCTTCCGCTCCCTCCTAACCCCAAAAACCACCCTCACCTTGGCCTTTCACAAAGCAGCCCCTCACCAAACCCAAAGGGTGCCCCTGGGTGCTCCCACAACCCCTGCTCACCTCTGCATTCTTTTCAGCCAGCTGAAGCAGCTTGAGTTTGCAGTGCCGAGGTCAGTGCTGAGTTGGTGTGTGCAGCTGATGGATTTGTTACAACTCCAACCAACAAGCACATTCCTGGCACCCAGACAGCTCTTCCCTGTCCTCAGCAGTCTCACCTGTCACAGGGATGTGCCCAGTATGATTCCAGTCAGCACTGAAGAAGTCAGGAAAGTTACTTATCTCTGGAGTGTGGAGATATAAGGGCACCCAGATCAGAGTGTTTCTCACCGACAAGAAATGTCCTCCAACCTTCCTGCCAGGGCACAGGGGCTCCTTCTCTCCCTCCCTCCACACTTAGAGGCTCACAGCTGTTCAGGCTGTTTGTACTGAATCCATCTGGATGGAATTTGTTGGACCTAACTGCTGACAAATTTATTAGGAGTCATTTTTTTGCACAGCGATCACCAAATGCAGTTCTAGATTTAGAAGAGCACTTTTGAGGACCAGTAATCACAATGTGTTTGGAAACAGGGCACACACACACTGAAGTCAATGTTTTTAAAACACAGAATTGACCATCTCATGCAGAATCACAAAATCACAGAATCATTCAGGCTGCAAAAGATCTTTAAGATCGTGAAGCCCAACCATCAACCCAGCATCACCACCACGTTCACCAGTAAATCCTGTCCTCAAGTGCCACATCCACTGGGATGAAACAGGATGCTGAATGCAAACTTCAACTTTCAGCAGAGCTTACAGCCCAGTTTGTGCTATAGGATAAAATACAAATATGAAGTGTTTCAATTGTTCAGACATTAAAATATTTCAAGTTTTTGAACAGGTCCACAGGTTCACACTGAGTGGGACCAGTTCTAAAGTAGAAAAAGAGATAAGGAGATACTGAGTCACATGCCAAAGCCTAGTCAGCCCTCAGTAAATAATCACTCAGCATGTCACAAGCCTCAATGCTCCTTTTAGGAGCATTTAAAATCAAAATCATGTGCATAATCAGTCCAAGCACTAAGTCACAGCAAAGCTAATGGTAAAAACAGCTCTTGAACTTTGACTTTTGCATACAGCTGAGAAAATTGTCTATTTCAGGAGAGTCTCAGCTCTGTGATGTGCAGTGACTGTGCACTGCAACTTTGTCCCTCAGTGATGTGCACACCCATGTTTATTGATTGCCTGGGGTGAATTTGTGTGTCATAAATCACACCAGCATGGTGAGAAGGCTGATTCTGTCAGGGGATATTTACAAATTCCACCTCGGGCAAGGTGCTGGGGTGCAGACATTTCACCAGGGAGGCTGGAAGTGGTGATGCAGCAATCTTACTCCATTATTCAGATTCTGCTCCAGAGTTAGGAATTACTTGTCTACTGCAAAATATCTCTCTTGAGCACATAAAAATCTGAACTAGGCAGCATCATCAGCAACATTAGCTGGCTGATTTAAATCCTTTTCTGGCCAAATCCATCTCTTCTAGCTGAAGCTGCCATTTCCCACCTCCCTGAAAGGAAGATTTGGTGAACCACAGGGGACTGTCACAGCACCCAAACAAGGAGCAATGCCTGGTTTTATCTGGTTGAAAGCCCATGAAATCTACTCTAAGTAGATGTTGACCTCTTATACAATAACTGGTATTTGTAAACATCCATATTTGTCAAGACCTTTCTGAACTGATGAAATATTCATCCAAATCCCTCTGCATGGGGAAATGAACTGGATACCTGTGCTCAGACCCTTCCCCTGCCCTGGCTCATCAGCTTGCACAGCCCACATTGAGGGGCAGGATCACAATTCTAAATTCTGTTTCCAGTTTAAGTACTTGTTCTGTTATGCACGCTTTAGTTCATATCTCAGCTCCTTGTGTTAGGCCTGATACCCAGCATGAAAAAATGTTACCAATATGTACAGAATTTGCTTTTATTAAACCCAGCTCAATATATTATGCCCAATTAATATAAATTTGGGAAAGGCTGTTAGTTTAACAGGAGCCAGAACTCTGTTCTGGGCTTTGTCCCTGGTCTGGGAAAGTCTGCTTTGTCACTTTGTCACTGGGAAAATCTGCTTTCTCTAATCTCTAATCAGTTTGTGACCTTTCCTGTGCCTGAGTGATAGCTCTTCTGGATAAATGTTGCCTGCAGGTCCAGTGCCTGGGGAGGGCTGACCTGGGTGAGGCTCTCCTCCAACACTAACACAACACACTGCTCAGTGCCACTCTGTCTGTGCTGCAGTCTCCTGTGTTCTGGTACACGATGAAGGGAGGAAAAACCCTACCCACAGGGGGTTTTTTGCAACTGCTCCAGGAAGGAGTGACTTGGGATTTCTTAGACAGCCACTGCCCTGACTATGGTGGTAGAAGGGATTGTCCCCAGTGGTTGACATCCTCAAATTCAAAGCAGATTTCTTGTCTACCACACTGCTAAATTATTCAGAAGTTCCTGTTTTCCCTGTAAAAAGCTGTGAGAAGATGCTAAACAAGGTACGAATATCGAAGGTCCTTTCTCCTCAACACCCCATGTGGGATGCAGCACTTGCTTTATGGTCCCTCCATTCCCACAAGAGAATTCAGACAGCAGAAACCTTGTCTAAATAAAGACAGCCTTGGCAAAGCACATCATTCCAGGCAGAGATTTCTGTCAAGGCAGCGCGCGGTCACCACGAGGCCATGAGGCAGGAACGGGGAGCGAAGGAACAAGAGAGATGTTCTTGTGGAAATAAACAAGGGAAGGATCTGATGGTGAGATGCATGTGAGTGCAGGGGCTGCCTCAGTACTGCCCAAGGGAGCACTCCAGGAATGGTTATTTCCTGACAGGCTCTCTCCAGAGAAGGTTTTCCAGCCTTTACACCATTCCTATATCTCAACAGCCAATGCAAGCAGGAGAAAAGCAGCACAAATGCTTGTAAACATACTACACATATCACAGAGCTCAATGTATCACATGTATGTGTTAACCCTAACCCTACCTATATGTTACTTTTCTTATAGGATCAGAATTTCCCTTGAAAAGGTGGTGTTCCTTTAGGAACTCAAAAGAGATGGGATTTCAGCATCACAGAGCTCAGGGAGGACAGAGAGTGAGCACAGACAGAGATTACCTCCAGAGATGGTTTGGTACAGCAGCAGATTCTCACAATGTGAGTTCTGCCTGTTCAGAAGTATCACATACTAGTCACATATCATGGATGTAGGAGAATCGTTGTCACAACAGTCACTTCTCAGGTCACTGCTCCCTTCATGTAGCCAGACTTTGGCATTTAACCTATGAAGCATGCAGTGGAATTAACCCAAAGCCAGAGGTAAGAAGAACCTGCAAGCAGCTTTTACTTTTTTTCAGAGGTGGAATGTTACACTATGATATTACTTCTGGAAGCCATGTTTACATTATCAAGTTCAACCCATGGTCCAGAAAGAAACCTAGTGAGAATGTGGCACCAAGAATGAAAGATTGGTTCTTTGTTGGGATGTCTGTTCCAGGGTTTAATGCAGTGATAGACTCAGGCACACGAGCCTTTTCCCTAACCCAGCCAGCTGGTTGCACACAGACTTGAGACTAATTTACTTCTCTAAGTCAGTAGAACCCCTTGGAAGGTAGAACCCCTATGCAGAAATGTCCCTGCTGTTTAATACAGTCTCTATTTAATACAGTAAATAGAGTCTTAGATCAACTATAGCTGCCATTCAATCAGCTGTGGAACTCATGATAGCTGGGATGAAAATGAGATTGGCAGGGAAACGTTCTGAGATACCCTCAGCAGAAACTGAAAATAAAAGAGTGAAGAACTGAGCAGCTCCTTTCATGCTTTGGCAGGAGCTGATGGTGCCAGGAGTAGGCAGAAAAGTTCATCAGAGGCTTGGATATTCATTCTTCTCCAGACACATGGTTTCTCCCACCTACATCAAGGGAAGAGAAGTGTAAGCGGGGTGCTCCCAATTGACTCCACTGGCCCCTGCTGGAGACAGAGCCCTGTGACAATTCCTGTCCTGTCCCACAGCTCCCCAGACACCCAAAGGGCCTCCAGCCACCTCCAGGCACTTCCTTCCCTCTCCAGCTATGCACAGGCTTCTGCAAATGTGCTTGTCCATCTGCAAGAAACAAGGAAGTGCTAATATTAGTTTAAGTAATGTGAAATATTGGGGACTCAGAATTTTCTGTGTTCATAATGATAAACCATAAATTCCTAATCTTTAAGGGATATTCTGTATATCCTATTGAATTCAACAAATCATACTTGAGGAAAGACCTTACATTACCAAGTTCAACCCATGGTCCAGAAAGAAACCGAGTGAGAATGGACACCAAGAAGGAAAGATTGGGTTTTTGGAGGGGGTGTCTGCTCCAGGATTTAATCACCTTACTGTTTAAAATGAGCCCATGTTTCCTATTTCAGACCCTCTGACTCTGGAGTAAATTCCAGCCAATGCTTTTTTTCTTTTTTCTTTTTTTTCTTTTTTTCTTTTTTCTTTTTTTCTTTTTTTCTTTTTTTCTTTTTTTCTTTTTTTCTTTTTTTCTTTTTT
>JBBMKD010000194.1:6389836-6406238 GCA_037834095.1 Argya squamiceps
TTCTTTTTTTTTTTTTTTCTTTTTTTCTTTGTTTCTTTTTTTTTTTTTTTTTTTTTTCTTTTTTTTTTTCTGTCAGACCGGCAGGAATGGGCAACATATGCTACACAAAAATGTGATTATGGAATTTTTTTTTCTCCTTCCTCTGTTGCCTTTTGCTTAAGAAATTAAGTCAATGGAACTTTAAGGCCATGTTCCTTTGCAAAGGTGGTATCTTTGCAAAGTCAAATCCTCTTGACTTTGGGGCATTTCTAAAACTCTCTGCTGTCCAGCAGTTTTGCTAAGTCTCAGAGCTGGTGACACACTCATGAATTCTTCCAGAAGCCACATGTGACAAACCAACAGTAGGAATGAGACCTTGGACAATACTCTGTGGATCAAACAGGATTTCTACTCCCTCCACCAGTGCAGCACCATTACTTCTGTGTCACACAGATGGTCTGAAGACAAAACCCTCAGGTTTTTGATCCTCAGATGCCTGACCCAGCACTGGAATTAAAATGCTGACCAAAAAAAACAAGGTACCCAGGGTCATGTACTCCATGCTCTCCTGTCAGGAGTCAGAACATGGTTCCCCAGGGTCCTGTGAGCTACATGCAATTACAGAGGCAAACAGAAGCCCTTTCTGCTCAGACAGGGTTTGTGGCTGTTGTCTTTAAATGAAGAACACTGGTGTGGTCAGGGATATGATACACATGGAATCCAGTTTCTAATTTTGTGCTGGATTCCCACTTAAACTTCTGAAAGAAACAGAAGAAAATATCCGTCCCAAGGTCAGGACTGAAGACAGATAAATAAATGTGTAAATACAGTGGTTTGTCTGGACTGCAGTCGCTACAAAATGGCCACTGAATCTAACAGAGTGAGTAAAACTTTACAGTTTGGTTGTTATTTTGGAACACTGACAGCAGATATCATCTTGCAAAGAAGAGTGATTCATCCAAGTGCTTAGAGGATGGGAGCCCTGGACAGGTTCTGAGGCTGATGACCAACATAAACAGGCTGTAAATTCAGTAGGTAATAGTGCAAGTCAAAGGAAAAAAAGGGAGAGAAAGGAAAACATATGGCCAGAGTCAGAGAAGTAGATCAAAGTTTGAAAAGTGAAAACAAATCCAGAAATTCAGACAGGGAAATATTTGCTCCTGCCTAAGCACATACAGCAAATCCTGCTGAGGAGATTGTGTGGGACGTCGTTCACAGAGCCTCAAATGGAAACTGAACTCAGACACCTCTGAACTAATGGAATCTGCAAACCCTCATCCATTCTGAGGACCAAGGAGGCCCTTGACTTGAACTCTGAAGGAGTCCAATTACAAATCCTGTGGCTCTGACCCTCTCTAACAAACACCTCCTCCGGGCTGTTCTGCAGCAGCTCTGCTGTCTGGTGATGGGCTGACACAACTCAGTAATTACACACAGATTTTAAAATGTGAACTGAAGGATTTTGTTCAAGAGTTTGACCAACACCAAGGCATAAAAGAGGTTGTGAAGCAATGTACAGACATGAGTGATGTTTCCCTAGAGCTGACAGTGGGTGGTACTGTGTACAGGTGGCCTCTTCATCTCTGCCAGGTAGGCAGTGGGTTATAGAAACCATTTTATTGTTTGAATGTTACATGGTGAGCTGCAACTTCCCTGCAGAGGAGTTAACACCTCAACATAATTTATTTTGGGCCTTGAGAGCTCCTAACTTCTGTGGTGAGTGAGAACAGTTGTCAAAACCCACTCAGATGTAGGTGAAGAGATCACTCTTAGTGGCTGAACATATCCAGAACTGGTAACTAATCTCAAAATTATTTTTGAGATCTCATGACAAAAATAATTATGTGCAGGAGTGTGTCATTGCCACAGACCTCAACAGCACAGGGCAGGTTGTGCACAATGACAGAGGTTTCTCTGTGCAAAATGACACAGCATTGTGAACTCTTTCCTCTCAGGGAAGAACTTAGGAAATTGAAGTGGACTGAGGTGGAGTATTGATCCTGCACAACAAGGACGTATCTCGTGCATCATCACACCTCCAGTTTGTGTCCCTTGCCCTTCAGGAGAGTGATATTGGAGACTCTGTCTCCAACCAGGCCATGCCCAGTTCTGAGCACTCATTGCAAACAAGGAGGGAATGGGGCTGCTGTGACCAGAAGCAAGAGACATGCTGCATTCCTTCGTGTACTGTCCCAGCTCTGGCTCCTCAGGCAGCACAGTGAAACCTCCCAGTGAGGCTGAAAAGAAGGAAGCAGTCTGGATCTGCAAACCCAATCTGGACTCGGAGGTAAAGAAGGGTTGAATGCACCACAGGGATGTACAAAGAGCTAAACCCCAGGTAGGCAGAGGGGCAGTTGAGGTTGGAATCTGGGAGACAACTGATGCTGGCAGAAGATAAGAAGGTATCAGAGCAGTGAATTCAGCTTGGAGTAAGTTTTTCTTGGGAAGAACACCCTGTGTTTGCCAGCACAGTGTGTATTGACAGTCTGCAGCTGTGGACAACAGCTGAGTGTGGATCTACCTCCTGCCTGAGCAGAAATCATGGGCTTGGAAAGTACTTGCTCTGGCAAGCAAGTATAGAGAACTTACGTTAGAGAGCTGAGTGATACAAGCAGAAATACAACCCAGAACCCATAGTTAATTGTTGGTGAAGATTTACCCTCTGTCCTTATTAGCTTGCCTTTAAATGGACATGATAAATGCTGTTGTTCATTACTCAAATGTATCCTGAAGGAGTATAAACTTCCCCAGCTCACTCTTTAATCATCCTCTGGCTTACACGTTTGTATTTCCTTCCAAGATGCTGGTAATAAATAAAGCTGTTGAAATGGTCACAGTGCTGTGGCAAACCTGCAAGCCCATACGTCTTGTCATTGGGTTGTTGGTGTTTTTTAACTGCCTCTATATTTCTTAATTCAAAGACTTGAGAAGCTCAGTACTTCTTTTCTGCCTCAAGATGTCTGGTGAAATATCTGCTGACATCTTGTATCTTGTGTTGGTAGCAATGGCAGGTGAATAAGCAAAACAAGAGAGTAGCTGCCTGATGCCTGGGCCACAGCACAGGGATAAGGGAGAAGTGCTGCTTGTTTTTCTCCTTCTTGTCCTCCATGGCTGGACACGAGGAGAAGGTGTGAGCTTATATATGATGTACATTTATACCTAAGTAAATGCTTTATCACTCAAAGGATGACTGAACACTGGAACAACTTGACATGAGAGGCTGTGGGAGCTCCATCCTTGGAGATATTATGGCCTTTATAATATAAAGAGAATCAACAAGACTGAATGTTTGCTCTGCTGCAAAGTAAGAAACAGTGCTGACATCAAAACCATCTCAATGTTGGAGTGAAAGAGGAGTTGATGTCCCAGCAGCAACAGGAGGTAACAACACCCATCTATCTCCAAGATTTTTGTCAGTTTGGAAAACCAGAGGCTGGAAAGAAGGCCAGAATCACCTAGGACAATCTCAGGCAAAGTACAGAACAAATTAATTAATAACCTCCTCCTTGAACCTCTGGAATGATGGCTCTGTGGCTGATTAATTGTGGCAGTGTGTTTCCCAGGACTGATCATGACTGCTTTCCACGGAGGGAGTTCAGTCATTGGGAAAGTGTTGGTAGAGAAGTTCTATGATGAAAGGGAACTTGAGCTTTTAAGATATTTGGATCATTAAGGAAGAGTTATTATGTGTAGCATTGATTCATCAATTTGTGCTTTTAAGTTAACGAGCTCTGTTTGGCAATTGCAATCTCTCCTTTTTCTGGCCTGCAAGCAGTAATCAATCAAAACCCAGCACTGAAGTGACTGGAGAAATACCAACAGTGAACTGTGCCCTTGGCAAGGATCTGGATATTCTGGAACCTGCAAAGAACTCTGGCTGTCTAAAGAAACTTCCCATCTTACAAGCTGCTGAATCACCAGCTTGGGGTTGTTCTGGGATAGACAAGAAGAATGAAAGAACATCACCTGTCAGAGAGCTGTCAAGCACTGAAGAGAAAGGAATTCCTTTGCTGGGATTTTTCTGGCAAGAATCTCAAAGCTCAAGGTGCTCACCAAGTATTGGACAAGCCTTCACATGAGTTGCAAATCCAAAGGCCAGAGAACTGCAAGATCCCAGCATGTACTCTAATTGTTTTCCAACCACTCACCAGAGTTAAAACTTTCCCTGCAGTTTCTCCACAGTCTCCTTGGTCAAGCTGTGAATAAGGGATAAAATTTACTCAATGACTCCTAAACACATGAATGGAAGCATCACAGCTATTCCATATGATTGCTGTTTTTCAGGTCCTGAGCCTGGAGCTGAGTTCCAGTGGTCTGTTCCTACCTGGCAGTATGCTTCCATGAGCGCTCAAAGCTGCACTCAGATATTGTTTATATTGTTTAATGCATATATTGTTTACATATCAAGCCAGGAAAGATTTTAATTCTTGAAAGAAAAATACCAGAACTAGCACCACCCCAAGGTCGTAGGAGAACTTCCTGGAATTCCTTATGGATAGAAAGAAGCCTAAACAACTAACATTTGTTGATTTCTTCTTCAGACTTGGAAAAGAGAACATTAAATGGAGGAAAATGTTCGTTTGACTGAAAACAAAAGTAAAACTTGTTCTAAAGCCAGGACTGAGCTGGAATTCTTTCTACTGTCTGCAAAGGATAATAAAATGAAGCACCAGGAAAATACCACATCTCACAATGATGCATGTGATTACATCAGACTTTTTAAATACAGCTTGATGAATATGTGCAATAAATACCGAGATAAACACAGAAAAAATCAAAAGCCATGTGAGTTTAGGTAGTACAACTCTAAAAACCATTTGTGTTGTGCACCAACTCTTCTGCAGAGTTTTTTCCAACCAGAATACAAAGTACTTCACAAACTTGGACCAGCTGCTCATCGTTTGAATGATTTTGGGAAATATTTCCCTTTGAATGTGGCAGATGATTGAGCCATGGAAATGAGTAGAGGTGAAGGAGTGATCCAGTGGCACAGGCAGGGAAAGCCTCTTCTCCTTCCCTCTCAGGAGGAAGGAGCATTAGCATCAAACAGCAGTACAGCAGTGAGCCACTGCTTGGATCTGCTGCAGGCACCAGCAGCCACTGACCAATTATCAATTGGTCAAAAAATCACTTATCAATTGATTGATAAATCAATTTTGCCTTAGTAAAATGCCTTATTCAGGTCAGCACCATTGTTCAGGGAAGATACACAGCACAGGTGGGAGAACCTGTAAGTGTGAATTTCGGATGGTTCACTGGTGTGTTTTAGGATGCTTTGAATATTTTGCCTCCAGTGGAAGTGATGCTGGGTCTTCCCCCTCAAAGCAGTAAAGGCTGAAATCCTGAGTTCAGAAAGGAATTCCTGGAAGCATCCCCAGTTTGACTCACCTGGACTCCTGCATACATTACTCCTTCTTAGGGAAGAACATAGAAATCACGTACACATTCAGAGCTCACACTGAATTCACTCTGTCTTAACCCCTTTAATGCCTGAGGTAGTGTTTTCCAACATATTTTCCAGAGGATTATGTTGTTACCAGCTCTATAGCACTATTTAATTTGATTTTACACTGCTAATAAGCCACAAAACAACATCAGAGACCCTCCTGATGCTACTCATAGCTGACCTCCTTTCTGTGGGATCTGCAAATATCCACCTACATCACCCAAAAACAGCATGGCCTTTTGCTTTTGACTGTAATACCTGTCCCAGGCTACCTGGCTTCTACTCCTTTTGGCTCTGTCTTCCTCTCCCTGTTGGTCCCTGCATCTGTTCTGGAGCATTTTTAGTTATCAAGACGCAGCTCAAGTTACAAGCACACAAAGTAAATAAACCATTAATGGTGCCTGTACCAAATTAAAACCTCTCTAATCTTTGTACTTCTATCTTTATTTATTCTACTAATTTCATGGCTAGAACAAGTCTAAATATAAACAAAACATCCTCCACTATCCATCCACACAGCCCAGAGTCATGGCTCCAAGGAAATCTGCTGGCACTGATAAAGGAAACCCACAGTGGCAAAATCCAGCAGTTTTCAGCCTTTCCTAAATGACCACTCAAATGTTGAGAACTGGGATGAAATCAGGAATCTTCAGCCCATTAATTAACATAGAAAATGGAGCACATTCATCATTCTCTGGCAGCTCTTCCCACCTCTGAGGGCTCTCAGTGGAGTTCTCCAGAGCCTCTCTCAGGGCAAGACCACAGGCAATCAGATCTGTTTCCTGGTCACTGTGCACTGAAATTACCCAATGGATAGAAGATTATTTTTTTCCCTTTTAGACAAGATTGACAAGATGCAGTATCTAGAAATTCCTCATAGCAATGTGTTTTTAAGACATTGGCATTATCTCCTATTTAAAGTGGTTGAAAAATCCATCCAGCAGAAGTGGACCAGTGAACATCACCGTGTTATGTCTGCATAGGCAGATGGAAGAGTGGAGGATTTCACGGGTTCCTTGTATTTCCAAATGGTGTAACTCTGCAGCCTTCCCTGCCCCTGTTCAACATCAGTCAGCCCACACCCTGAACACAAACACAGAGCAAATGCATCAAGGCAGGAGTTCTGATTAGTCACTGAAAAATGAGTTCTAAAAATGGATAAATGTTTGCAGTGGTCCAGACAGTAAAATACTGGGAAATACTTTTTTTTTTTTCTGCTTATATCAGTCTTGAGAATGACTAATACACTATTTCCACTGGCTCCAAAACATGCAGGTACAAATTGTTGCTTGAGAAAAGGGAAATATCTCTTCTCCCTCAGCCTGTTGCCTTAAGACTGTGAGGTTAGAAATCCCCAATTTCTATGTGTTAATGGCCTAAGTATGGGGTTGGTTTACCAGCCATGCCTGGCCACAGAGAGGAGAGTTTCTGTTGAGAAGTTTCTTCCTTTTAACACAACATGCATTAATTTAAGTCACCTGGGTCATCATGGTCCTCTGAGGCTCCTCTGAGAGTCATCAAATTCAGTCTCCTTAGCAAACAGTAAAACACAAGGCAAATGTCATTAAAATAATGATGGGGCTTGTACAAAAAGCATTGTGGGAAGGAATATTTAAATATCCTACCATTGTAATTTTCTGTGTCTCTGACACTGTAAGCTGCTTCCACACAGCCTAATTAACACAGTCATTAATATCCTGTTACAAGAACCAGAATGTGTTTTGAGTGTTCCATGGGGTTTTGCTAACTGGCTTTATTTATTCACACAGCTATGGTGAATTAATTATCACATTCCCTGAATATGCCCCATAATGGTGGTGAAAATCTATCTGTGGTAAGAGGATGGTCCTTGACTAAACAAGCAGCTCTTTGCATCTTGCCTCTCCCACACCCCATCTGTATCCCTCAAGGCTAAGGGAGGCCACTGCCAGGATCTAGTTTGATCCCTGAAACACAAGCCATGGCAATTTTGCCTGGTAACATCTGCACTGAATGGTATTAGGGTACAGGCTGCCTTGCTGTGCAAATGAATTCTCTTCAAGTTTGACAACTGCTCACGGAACTAGAAATGTTTCATAAAAATCTTCCAGTCCTAATTTACTTATCTGAAGTACTGAAGAATTTACAGCCTTTCTCCTGAGAGCCCGTTGCATTGGCTGCCCACCCCACCTTTAAAAACCTGTGTTATGTTCCTTGATTGCAGTTCTTTAACTCGAGGCTTCGGCCTTGGCATTTCATTATGTCTCCGCTGGGCATCAGGGATGGAACAGGCTGTTCTCTCCAGGATTCTCTCTAGTGATGCAGCTCTGAGATAGGAGTTTTGGTTGCCTCAAGCCAAAGCTCTGGTGAATTCTGCACAGACCTGCCCTGGGCACACAGAGGTGAGCTGCAGCTTGGTATCAGCCCCCCTCTTTGACTGATATGGCCAACTTATCAGAAGAATTCAGTAGCCCCTCACTGTCACCCCCTTGTGCCATTGCAAAAATGTTTACCTTGTACAGATGCAAAAGCTAGCAAGAATTGCGTGGGGGAAGGGAATATCTGGGTGAATGTGGCAGGGAAAATAGTAGTTCTTGCTCTCAGATAGCCCTGTGACCCTCTGAGCATGTTAGGAAACTGACCTCTCTGACATTCTGTTCTGCAGCTGTACAAGGTAAAAAATTTGCAATGGCACGAGGAGGTAACAGTGAGGGACCCCTGAATTCTTCTGACATGTTAGCCATAGTGATTTATAGGGAATCCAACTGGCAAGTTTTCTTGATAAAAAACAGAAATACAAGTGAAAACCCTCAGGATACCAGCATCAGTCAGATATTCATGTTTCTCTCCTTGCAGAGCCCCCACTCCTGCCCACCAGGTGTATACTAGAACAGAAACTCCAGCATCGTCACAGTTTTGTGGAATTGGCTCGATTGATTTATGCCTTTTAAAAGTGATCAGTCCTTGCTACAAGGCTTTCCAGTCTAGAATAAAATCACAGTCTGCTTCCTCAAATTCCCAGGAAGAGATAATGCAAAAGATATCACAAGTCATTAAGAACAGTTCTTTGCAATTTCCGGTACCATTTCATACAAGGCCAATCAAAAATTCATCCAACACTATCACTGAAAAGGGTTAGGTTGTTTTTCCTCTCCTTTCTATTCCTACTGGAAGAGGCATGGGGCACATTTCTGAACAAAGGGGTTTCTTTATTTCAGCCCTCAAGGTACTGAGTTTAAAGATAACTCAGACACCTCTGGCTTTGTGTATTGCTCTGTGTATTTGTGCTTTGTGTATAGCTCTGTTGCCTGGCCTCCCTGACATCCCAAGATTCTTTCTCAACACCTGCTCCAGACTGACTTTTATTTCTTAAATCTACTTTTAAGATAAAAATGTTAGAACCCAAGACAGAGCTGTGACACCATTTAATGCCATTTTCTAATATACCTTCTTATACAAGTCAGTATTGCTTAATATCCACTAAGAAGTTCTCATTTGGGACATACAAAAGTCAAATCTCACAGTTACAAGAAAGAAAAACTGTGGGGAAAATCCCCAAAAGCAGAACCCAGATAGCCATCTACTTTTCCTCCTTGGCTTCTAGGTCTGCAAATTTATCAGTCCCCATCAGATCACCCCAAGCAAACCCATCCAGTCTGAAGCTGTAACATTGCTTTCTGCTGAGACCACAGGGGCAAACAAAACCTTTGATCAACTAACCATTGCAAACTTTTATTTATTTTTAATTTCCTTCTTACATAGCAGACATGGCTTGCAACAAAAGGTCACCTGAAAAAGTAATTTGGCCAGTGCACAGAGCAGCAATGTTTTCCACAGCACACTCGTCTCGGCTGTGTTGGTGCTAGAAGGGTCTGTCCTAGGGGGTTATGGTCATTACTGTCATTCAGACTTCTGGGTATGCTAATTTTTTCTCCAGCTTTTGGGATGGGATTGGATGGGATGGGTTGACAAGGAACAAACCTCTGCCTGGGAAGTCTGGTGGATGCCTTTTAGATGCTTTCTTGGTGCCTGTTTCATTGGCCACACAACTACAGAGTTCATTCTGTCCCATTTCTTGCATAACTGTTAAATTTTCAGTTTCAAATCCTTGAGTAACCAAGTGGTACAAATTCCTAGGGACAGTGGAAGGCAATGCACTGAGAGGTGCAGCTGTGATTGGAGATAAGTCTGCCACAGGTTTCTTTCCAAGCCAGTCCCACAGCACCTGGGTTAACCCCATGAACTGACAGAAGAACAGAATTTCTTTTCCTCTTCTCTTTTTTTTATTTTTGTTCTTCCACCTTTCAACAATGCTCTGTTATGCTCCTCCATTCTTGTGCTGCTGATCTGCCTCACTTGCTTCTTTGAAGGGAAATAAGGCCGTGACTTTCCTCTGTCCTGGTCAACAAATCCAAGAGATCAGAGATTAAGGTGAGCTGTCTCTGGGTGCAGACACAACTTGGTATTGCAACCAAGTGACTGAGGCAAAACCAGCTAGTTATTTCCCCAAAAGCAGCTCTTATCTGTTGAAAAATGAATATTCCATCATCATCAAGAAGAAACCTGTACAGGGTCCACCCAGTCTGCACTGACTGTATCACACAACAGCCCCCGCCAAAGTTAATTAGGGCAACCCTAAGAAATTAGTAACAACCAGGAAGAGCACAGGATTTACTCTGCCAGCACTGCTGCACAGAGGGAGTGGGATTTAGGGTGTGTCAGGACTTCAAAGGAGAAAAAAAGCCTGACAAGACCGTTCAAGAAAATGGATAATGACATTTGCCAGCAATTGCAGAGAAAGGAAAAATCATGCATGATTTTAAGGTTTCATAGAAACATCTAAGAAACATGTTGGGTCTGAAATATCTTATGTGTGAGATCCTTGATGGCTTCATTGGAAATTCCTCAGACTCCATTCTCACAGAGTTTGTAAACAACGAAAATTCACCCTTGGCAGCATTTGCTACGCCACAGTGATTTGAAGAGTGAGTTCACACTCCTTGCTGAGCCTCCTGTGGCACACCAAGAGCACAGGACACAGGACTGCAGTCCTGGAAGATAAACAACAGCTTCACAGAAACCAGAAGGGGCCTCAGAGAACAAATAATCCATCCTTTTACCATGAACCAAGTCTAATTAAAACCAAGCACTCCTGACCAGCTCTCAAAAACCTTCAGGAACAGACCTCACCACATCCCCAGACAATCTATTCCAAGGCTTTCTTTGTCCTTTGCCAATACTTCTTTTTATTTTATGTCTCCATTTAATCATTATCACTGCAATTTAAGCACATTATTTCTTGTCTTACCCAGTATGAGCTCACAGAACAGATTATTCCCTTCTAGGCAACAGCATTGCATGGATTTGCCACAGTTCTCTGTCTTTGTAGGTTATGAAGGCAAGTTAAAAGATCTCTGATTATTCCTGTTACTCTGCCCACAGTCTCTCCAGCAGGTATGTGTTTCCCTTGAAGATCTGCCCCTCTAAGAGATGGGATTTGAGGCTTTACCCAAAATTAGTTGAGCTGTAAGGACACCACTCTAACAAGACTCTCCATCCGGGGTTACAGAGGCAAACAAAATATATTGATGCATGCAAGATGAAAATGATCTGCAAGTGGCCCAAGCCACTCAGTGACTCATTGGTAGACTAAAACAGGATGGAGCTCTCATTGATCTCATCCAGGTATGTGCTAGAACCAAACTGTTCAGCTCTTTTGAATGTGAAATGTAATCCACAGCCTAATTCTTTTTGGCAAGAAAAAAGATGTGAAACTCTCCAGGAATCGGCAAATGAACCCCTGGATTTACTTGCATGACTAAACCATGCCATCTTTCACATGATGAAACAAATGTATCATGATTTCATTTTCCTAAACAAAGCTAATGCTTTTCTTCTCCCATATATTTTTTAAAAATCTGAATTGATACTTGGCTTGGGATGCCATGCTGCTCCTATTGAACAGACAAAGGTTGTCAGACAGCTCACAGACTATCCAAAGTGTGTCAGGAAAACTTTTCCTTCGGGTGTTATTGGCATCTCAGTTTCCAAGAAGACTTCCAGACTTGTTTAGTTTCAGCCAAGCTAATAATCTCCCTCTGTGGCATTTGGTTCTTTTCCCTCTATTCCTTATCAGGAATTTTAAGATACATGTGAGAATAGAGAAAGCAGAAAGTGACTAAATATAGTCAGCAGCAGGCTGGACATCTCCAAAATCTTCCACAAACAGCTAATTTTGACTGGAGGATAATTTTCTAGTTGGGAACTCTTGGCCAGTGGCTGACTCAGGAAATCTGCAGCAGAAAAAGTTCTGTTCTTTCAGTTGGGATTTAACTCAAAGATGGAATAAACCTGCCATGTCCAAACTGGTCAGAGAGCATCAGTGCCACTGAACCTAGTGCTGCTGTGGCTGAGCTTTAACTGCCTCTTGCTGAGGTGTGCTGACCCCCTAACTTACAAATCCTGGACATTCAGAGGTCTTCTCTAATACCTAAATCACTGACTCTGCCTGGGAAACAGGGCCTAACCAACTTCTAGCCTTCCTTCTAGCCTAACCAACTGGTGAATTTTCTTTGGGGAAGGTTAAAAGCAAAATAATAAGGAAAAAGGAAAAAAAAAAAAAAAAAAAAAGAAAAAAGAAGTCAGAGGATGCCTCCATTTCCCACCCCAAAACACTGCTCTCTTACTTACTGACCCACAGTGGACACCTTTGAGCATTCTGCTTAAGAAAGAGATGGAAAAATAAATCTGAAAAAACCACAACAATTTCCACTGTTAGGAGTGCTTTTAACAACCCTTCAGTGGTCCTCATTTTAGATCATATTTCAATTAAACTTAGCAATTTCTGAAGTTTAATTACAGAGTTATTTCTTTCAGCCTGACAGCAAATTATTTCTTCAAGATTTCTTCCCTTTGGGTGCACACTGGAGCATCTTTCTGGAAATGCTGCCCTTAATTTGAGCATCCTTCCAAGGGAGATGTACACAGACTGCTGCAGTAGGATAAAAATCCACATCCAGCAGTCACATAAATAGTGTGTGCCTAATTATTATGACTAAAGCTAAAGATCAAAAATGTTACAGATGAACATTATGGCTACACACTGTCTCTTCTTTTCCTTTTGGGAGCAATGAAGGAAGCATTTAGCTAAAGCACTTGCATAGGTAATGTTGCCATCTTGCTTTCATTGTGAGTTGACAACTGTCTGCAATTTATGCATGAAATATGGAGCATAAATACTGCTCCACCAAGGGGAAATATGTTATGGTGATGTAGAATTCAAAAAATAAGTGGGGACTAAAGGGCCATTAAGTTTTTTACTAGCACTACCTCACAAATATTCCAGCATGCTGATGGAACTGTCTCTCACCACAAACTCTCAGTGCAGGCTCTGGGGCAGCCCAAGAGGGATAGAACAGGATGCCAACGTTTGGAAAAACTAGAGAAAATTAGACAAAAATGAAAGAAAAAAAAAGAGTTGAAGTTTAGGACTGTTTGTTCCACTCCCAGCAAACAGAGGCATCTCAGAGGAGGGCACAGGCCTAACTTGAAACGGTCATGAAGGACTTGAGAATCAGTGAAGATCTGGCAATATGAGAAGTTCTGGTCACTTTGCTCACTGCTTCCTCTTGCTTCCATGAACATTCCACACGGATCACACAGGGATTAACATAAAGCATTGGGTGATCACCTTAACTTCACTCAGCTTCCACCCTCCCAGTCTCTCACCCTGCTATTCCCACAGCTCTCACATCCCCACACCTGTGTGCACAGCAGCAAACTCTTACAATGAGCCCAAGTGTGCCTGAGCTGGGGTGAAGGGGGAGGCTGGGGAGAACTTCTGGTTGAGAGAGTAGAAGTTCATCACTTCTCATCTCAACATATCTTGCAAAAATGCTTAAAATGTCTTCAATTCCCCTTGAATTAAATCCTTCTTCTTTTTTTTTTTCCTTCTTTACATTGTTGTTTTTCCTATCTTTGTCATTTCTGTAACAAAGCAAAGAGTGGCTGAACCCCGTAGATTTCTTTGCTTCTACTTTTTGAGAACCTTCTCACAAAGCCACATCACTGCTCCCATTTCCTGCATTCCTTTCACCGTGGAAGTGCTGCACTTTCATTACTGCGACATCATATTTCCCTGCTTTAAATACTCTGTTACTGTGAAAGTTGAAGTGTGAGTCAAAGCTCCTTGAGGAAATGATGTCTTGTTTTGTGGTGCTATCAGAAAATCATGGGCTTTGGGGACTCTATGTTCCACAGGATTTCATATCCCTACACAGCATCTTTGTCACCAGTGCCTCCTTGCCCATCCTGTGCTGGAACAATACCTTACCTTCTGTTCAATTCACACACCCCCATCCTTCTAAGCTCCTCAGGCAGTCTTACACTCTCCCATCATTTTTTCACTGCACAGATGCCTTTCTAGAACAAAAAGATGCCTTTTTCCAAAGAAGACAGGATGCCTTTTCCGTGACACGGGCATCTGTCTGTCACTTTACACATCCAGCCCCCCAGCTGGCCCATGCTTCCAAACTCTCCTCAGGGGTGAGCAGGAATTCACAATCCTCAGGGCTTGCTTCACTTTCCTTTCTTTGATTTCCTTTCCAAAGGTTCCCAAAGGAACTTTCAGGTTCCATCCTGACCCTGTCATGATGCTTCAGCACAGTGAATTCTGCATGCTCACGTGGCTGCCTCCCTGGCGTGCCTGGCCATGCACATGTCCTGGCACCATCTGAACAGAGCAGCCCAGGGTTTGTTTGGCCCACCTGAGCACCTCTCTGGGGAGCCTCAGCAGGAATCTGCCTGTCTTCCAAAATCTCCTCTCTTGCCTTAGGCAGGATTTCATTGGCGGCTTGTAGGATTCAGCACAGAGTGAGGTGTAGGAATTAGGGAGGACTGGCACAGAGCTGCTCACCTCTGCTCCTTGCAGAACTCCCTCTGCCTGTGGTGGAGCTGAGCCACTTCCAGAGGAGTCGGGGGTTCAATAACCACATCCAGCAGCTCCTGCTCCACACCAGTTCCAAGAGCTTTAGGCTTTTCCCATCCCTGCCACAAGTTCTGAAGTGAAGCAGCCAGCCCCAGGCACAAATCGACAGTGATTTACATGCCACCGGCAGGTTGTTGGTTTAATCTGTGCAGGGTCAGGTGTATGAGATCCATATGAAGACTTTAGCTGCAAAAAATTACAGTTTTATGTTCCATGTTCCTGATTGCCTTGGCGTGTGCTGGAGTTTGCTTAGAACTTTGAGAAGGCAATCAGTCAAGTCCTGCTGCTTCCAGCTCCTCAGATCTGGTTCTTCTTCCTCCACCATGTTTGTAACACAGCCCTCTGCTGCCTTCTGTTACCTCCTGCTTTTCTGCCACTGACAGATGTTTATCCTCTTTGGGTTTTATTCACTACTGGGTTTACATTTGAGCTTTGTTTTGTCCTAAACTCCGCTTCAAAGTCAGCATATCTATTATCTATGACTCATGTGCATGTTCCAACATGTAACTTGAGTACAGGGCACGGTAAAGATCCATTTTTGGAAAGTTAGTCCTTTTCTCACTCCACAGTTTCTCCAGCTGTGTAACAGTGTAATGGGTGTCTCCCACTGAACAATGAACCCTCTTTCATGCAGCTCCTTAGGAATGGTGGAAATCACAATTTAAGTCTGTCTCCACATGGAAAAGGAGGCATGTGACCAAACAGTAGTAATAATTGTTAATGAGCACCCATTCATTAGGGGTGTTGGGAACCAAAAATCCTTCTCTTCCCCTCTAAGGGGAGAGATGGTACCTGACCAACCTCTGAACACTCTTCTGTGACAACAGTATGAAAATTACAGACTGTCACCTGGGGTGAAATGTTGCTTCACAAGAACTAAACAAGAAATAACTGTGCCAAACCCAGATATTTTCCTAAGAAACGGGCTGCCAGTGCTCATGGGGCATTGTGGTTTTATCTGAGTTCAGAAGGCAGCTGGGAAGCCTCAAAACTCACTGCAGGAGAGAACAAAAAGGGCTTCAGGGCACAGAACTGGCTAGGAAGGTGCTTGAAAACTGCCAGCATGGAAACTGCTAGCTGTTGCTGACCTTTCACATGTTTACAGAAGCAGAACTTTTAACACCTGTAACTGGGAGGGAATGAGCTGAAGAAAGATCTGACTCACATTGTCATTTTCACCTCCTAAGAGAAACAACTCTGTAAGGCTTCAAGCACTCACCATGCAAAGCCACAAGGCAGAGTCCCTGGAGAACAAGCTGTCTCTGAGCACTGCCACACGATTTCACCGCTGGCGTTCATTCCACATCCCTCTTCATCGCTCCCAACAGCATCCTGACACCTCCACAGGTTGTCTATCCCCTGCTGCTGCTCCATCCCCTGGACTCCCTCCCATGCTCCTGCCTGCCAGCCTGGTGGCAGCACACAGATCCTGCCTGACCTGGCGCTTTTCTTCCCATGAGGGCTTTACATGAGGTCTCTCTGATTTATCACTGACTGGGCAAGGGTTGGAACCACCAGGGTCCTGTCAGACCTTTTGCTGAGCCCGGGCTCAGGAGGGGATGGGGACTCTGCTCACACACAGCTGGACAGAGCAGCACTGTGGGGAGTCAGTTCTGCCTCGATTGGGATGCAAGTGAGAAAGAGACATTGCTGATGTAGGCACTGCTGGGATGTTCCTGCAGGGAGAATAAACAGTGAAGCTGTTGTCTAGTGTCCTGGTTTAGGGCAAATCTGGGAGGAAATCTCTGAATGGGGTTCCTCTGGAGAGCAAACCCCAATGGGCTCTCCCTCCCAGCTGGTCCGGGAGAAGCACTTCCTTGGAGAAAAGTGGAAAAAACTATTTATTTACAAACAAAGTGCCCACAAGCACAAAGAATGAATAATGTGAAACAATAAAACCTCTTGCCACTCCAAAGAGAGGTGGCAAAACTGAGGAAGTCCTTGCCATGGGTGCAGCTCAGCTCCCTCAGTCTCCCACCAGTCCCAGTCCCTCTGGAGGTCCAGGCCCTGGT
>JBBMKD010000194.1:6425042-6443861 GCA_037834095.1 Argya squamiceps
GACACAGTTGGGACACTCAGAGCACACCCGTGGGCTCCAGCTGGGACACCCAAAGCACACCAGTGGGCTCCAGCTGGGACACCCAAAGCACACCAGTGGGCTCCAGCTGGGACACCCAGAGCACACCAGTGGGCTCCAGTTGGGACACTCAGAGCACACCAGTGGGCTCCAGTTGGGCAGCAGATGGGGTCCCTGAGTGTCTCCTGGCAGCTGCACTGGTGGCAGCTGCTCTCAGCTGGGTTCTGAGGACCCCACATCAGTGGTGTCCCTGCCATCCTGTGCCCCCAGAAAAGGGACACCATTTCCCTCAGTACCACCCCCGACCTCGTGCCTTGCAGGACTGTGGTGATGGCAGCGGTGGGGACGCGCAGTGCGTGGCCTGCCCTCCCAGGAAGTTCAAGGACCGCTGGGGACACCACGGCTGCAAGCCCTGCCTGTCCTGTGCCCTCATCAACCGCCTGCAGAAGTCCAACTGCACCGCCACGGCCGATGCCGTCTGTGGGGAGTGCCTACCAGGGTGAGCGGGACCAGCCTGGGCAGGGCCACCATGGCCACCACACCTTGGGGGCAGGCAGGGAGGGGCTGGGCACAGGGGGCTTTACCTGAGGCCACGTGGGACCTCAGAGGAATCTGGTGACCCAGTGATGTCATTGTGAGGACACTGCTAGTGACATGGAAGTCAGACCCATCTGGTGGATGCCGTTGCAGCTCCAGAGAAGGGAACCTGAAGGCTCCCATAAATAAGCTGTGAAAAAGAACTGTCGGACTCTAGCTGTTCTGTAGACACCAGGGTGGCTGAGCCCTGGTAGATGAGGGGTTGTATTCCACTATGGTTGGTAGTCCCCAAAGAGGGGGTTTAAGGGGTTGTTGAAATGAAATGACTGTGTACAGACAGCCCGTGCCAAACCTGAGTGCTGCAGATACCTCTGGCCAGCGGTGGGCCTGGGACAGGAGTGAGTCAGAGCTTCGGTGTATAAGTCTCTTCTCAGATAGAGCTGTAGCTGGGGTGTTCCCAGCCCTGTGGGGAGCTATTAATCATTAAAATCCACTTCAGCAGAAACAGGGGTGGAGGGCTGTTAGGAAGATGTTGCTTCTTGACAAATGGCTAGACATGAACAAGTAGGTGCTGTGCAGCTCCAGCCAGCGATGAGAGAGCCCTGTTGCTCCTGTTGCCAGCCAGGCAGGAGTGCGGGGTCAGCTGTGCCCCTCTGCTACAAGGATGGGTGGCACAGCTGGCTGGTGGGAGCTGTGTGGGGACCAGGCTGTGCTGAGCCTGTCTGCTCTCTTGGCAGGTTTTACAGGAAGGCACGGATCAGCGGGCAGCTGGAGTGGGAGTGCATTCCCTGCACCAAGCAGACACCGTCCTCCGAGCCGCAGTGTAGGTGCCCCCACACTGGTGGGGTCGGGGCAAGGGATGTGGGCACAGGGGGAGCTGCAGCCCCACTGGAGGGGGCACAGTCATGGCATGTGATGAGAGATGGGCAGGGAAGGGGTGGTCCAAGCCTCAGAGTTTGGCTCCAGCGCTTTGTGGATGATGTTTGCAGGTCGGTCCAGAACGAACCTGGTGAAGGTCGCTGTCCCTACTGTACCACCACAGGACACAGCCCTCCTTGCACTGACCAGCAGCGCCCTGGTCATCATTGTCCTGGTGCTTCTGGCACTTTCCATCATCTACTGCAAGCGATTCTGGAAAAGCCAGTGCCAGAGAGGTGAGTTGGTGCTCTCCTCCTTGCTGTGCCATTCACCTGTGCCTTCTTGCTGTGTAGAGTATTGCTGTATTCTCAGCACAGTGACCCAGCTGTTCCTCAGCTCATACAGAATAGACACCTCATCCTGCTTCTCATGCCTGCAGGATTTCTCTTGTGTTTTACCTGCTCAGTGACACAGAGGAGCCTCCCTCCTCCTTAGGGTCATCAGGAGGAGGAGGCCATTTCACAGTCAGAACTGTCAATCCTCCCTTCTGAGGTTTTTCTGGTTGGGTGGCCCTTTGCTGCAGAATGAGCAGGGCTGTAGGTTTGGTGGCCAGGGTTGGGGCAGGATGGCATCCAGCAGCATGCCAGGGAGCTGCTGGGCTCCCAGCTCCTTGTTGGCAGACATACCACAGGGCTGAGGACATGCTAGGGAAGCAAGCCAAGCCTTTGCTCAGGCTGTTTCTCCTCTTTCCTCTAAGTCTTCCTGAGGACTCAGAACTTCTCGGGCCAGCGAGCAACGTTCCCAACTGCAGCAGCACCTGGCAGGTTCCTGTGTGAGGAGCAGATGTCTGGACCCTGCTGCCTGGGTGTGAAGAATTTGAGCCCTTGCTACAGGCAGGCAGAAGGTACCTGCTCTAGCTGCCTTTCCTGGGGAAGGGAGGGTGTTGCTGGGCTCCACCTCACATGGTCCCAGGATGAGATGCCCTTAGGCAGGAAGGATGGAGCTGGATGAGCTTCACTGATCCGTGCTTGTTTCTGGTTCCAGGCCACGTGGAAGCGGTGCAGTTCATTTCGGATGGGGAAGCCGTGGGTCTCCAGCTCCCCTCTCTCCAGCCAGAAATGGACTTGCCACCAGCCATTGCAGTCAGCACTGCCTCCAAGGCCCAGCTGGGCAGGAGCCTCCTGGAAAGCCAGCCCCTCATCCGAGCCTCAGGCCACAGTGACTGCCTGGAGGGGGTCCTGCCACCCCCCACGCCCAGGCAGAGCCGGCCGGGCACGGTGGAGGCCTTGGCCCCCCTCTCCTCTTGTGCCTCTGAGATGCAGCACAAGTGGCCACATGCACCCGTGGAGTGCACTGAGCTGGACCTCCAGAAGTTCTCCACCCAGGCGGAGTTTGTGGGTGGCGAGCGGCTGGAGGATGCAGCGAGCCGGGCCATGAAGAGGATTCCAGCAGACAGCGGTGGTGTGGTGCAGGAGGGGGCCCATCATTTGCCCACGGCTGAAATCCCACCTGGGGAGCAGCTGGTAAGTTCCTCCTGCTTCATCACCCCTCAGAACTATTGCCAGTTGCCCAAGGGTCAGGCACAGAGGCTTGGTTTGACATAGGGGTAGGAACATGGACTGAGTTACAGTAATATGGGGTGGTAAGGCTGGAGGAGAAGCACCATTCCCTGAGCCCTGTGACAGCTCTGGGAGAAGAGCCAGGCATTGCTGTTCTCAGCAGACTGCCACCAACCTTGGGGTCTTTGTCTCACCAGGTGGATGATGCCCAGAGCCTGGTGACTCAGATCAGCAGCACGGCCAAAGGTAAGTGGCCTTCCAGTCTCCCCTTTGTACTCCAACTATGGGCATATCAGAAGCAGGTTCTTGGAAGGGAGCTCCTCCAGAAGCTCACCAGGGACTTACCTGGCTTCTGGCCTTTGGTGCTGGTACACAGGGTATATTTTCTGTGATGCTGCCTTGAGTGGCCGGTGGGCAGGTGGCCCAGCTGTCACCAGTTACCAGCTTCCCCAGAACTGAGCCAGCTCCATATTACTGAGCTGTAAACATGATGTTGGAGGAGATACCAGCCCTGGCAAGGTGGTCTTTCACCTGCCTGGCAGAGGCTGGAGGCTGGCTGTTCTCTTTTCCCTCACTCTGTTTGGGTAGGGTGGATACTAACCCATCTTCACTGTGTTGCTGCCCTCAGGTCTCCCAATAGCAGAGCTGCCCCATTCCTTGGTGCAGTCTCTCGCCTTCTTGTTGGACCCTTCCCTGAACGGCGCGAAGAACTTCAGCCACGTGGCTCTGGAGCTGGGGCTGATGCCCCAGCTGCTGGGGAGGATTTCGGGGTTCGAGCAGCTGGTGGCACACTTCACCTACGCGGGGGCCGCCGTCACCGTCCCGCTGCTGGCGCAGGCGCTGCAGCGGCTCCAGCGGTTTGACGCGCTGCTCCTGCTCTGCGACCACTTCACGCTCAGCCCCGCGCCCGACCGCCAGCGCTAGAGCACGGGGACGGGGTGGAGGAAAGCTCCCATGCACTGTTTACTCGCCTGAGAGAGGAGATCCAGCGGCCTGCAGTCATGTAACTTCCCCAGTGGGCATGGCAGGAGAGCGCAGAGATGGTCTTGGCATCATGGAGTGGAAGGACACGACAGGGGCGTCTCTGCACAGGGGTTCCAGGAAGCACAGATGTGCCTTTTCCCTGCTACACAGGGGGAGGGCTTGCTCAGGCCCCTCCAGAAGCTGTTTTTCTCTGGCTGTGACATCCTTGCCTGTGCTGTGGTGCTCTGGGTCTGCAGTGAGCCCTGTCCTGCCCCCTCTTGCCATGGGGTCCCTCAGCCATGGGCTTGGTCTCTGTGAGCAGTGTCCTCCTATGAGCCCAGCCATCTCCTCCCTTCCAGCTTTCCCATCCTTGCTCTGGCCCATGCTCTGCCTTCCTGGGTGCCAGTTGCCACTTTCTCAATTTACTTTTCAGTTGCTTCTCTCCCTCTGTGCTGCGGTGTCCTTGGCTGAGGACGTGGCCATGGCTGATGTGCCAGGCTCCAGCCTTTGTCCCTCTGTGCCACCCTGGCACCTTCCTCTCGTGTCTGTTTGAGGTGCAGTGTAGCATCCTGGCACAAATTTTGGACTGATTCCCAGGATGAGCTGGTGTGAGTCCTTGCTGGGCTGTGGCTGTTGGCCATGGGCAGGTGCTGGCTCACCCCAGCCCTGTGGCTGCTCACTGCCCATTGCCTCCAAGGCTTCACAAACCCTGGTGACACAGGGTGTCAGGGGCAGGGACACTGCAGCACGGATGGCAGCTGAGGGCTGGAGCTGTGACTGTGGTCACAGGCAGCAGTGACGTTCCTGTGCCAGCCACAGCAGGAGCTCCTCGAGAACCTCCTCCTCCTCCTCTAAAATAATATTTTTCTTTTTTTTTTTCTTGCCTAAAAATGGCCTGATTTCTCATTCCTGAGAGTTGCTACTGGGAAGGGGGAGCACCCTTCCGCTCGGTATTTCATCCTGGGGGATTTGTCATAACTTGCCACGGTCTTGCTGTCACCGGTCACCCTGATTTCAGTGTTGAGCCTGGGGGCTGCAGGCAGCTGGGCTGCCCTCTGTCTGCCCTGGCCACTGGGGCTGTGCTGGTGGCCCTGGGCAGAGTGGGGGCTGCAGGAACACGTTCCTGAGCGGGGCAGAGCGGTGCGGGGGCGGGCAGGCATGCGGGGCCTGCGGGGGCAGAGCAGCTGCCGGCGGGGCTGCGGCCGTGGCTCAGTGCCCGGCAGCACTGACAGAGCCTGGATGGTGCTGTTAGCACCAGAGCTGAGGGTTCAATCCCTCTGTGGGCCATTCACTTTGGAGTTAAACTCCATGATCTTTGTGGTCCCTTCCAATTCCGGATATTCTGTGATAAGTGTCACCCTCGCTGTCCCGGGACTCCCAGACAGCAGCACAGGAGCTGAGCTGGCGCTCCTCACTCTGCCTCTGTTGCTTTGCCCCCACTGCTGTGGCTGGGTCTGCCGAATGCTTTCTGCTGCCCTGCCTGTCACCAGGGTCTCAGACCAAGCCAGTGGTGTGGTGGTCACCAGCAAGTGGCACTGTTACCCCACTGCCTGCTGCCCCCAGCCGGGGCCCCTCGGCCGAGCCCACAATCCTTTATCTGACCGCAGTACCTGAAAGAAGCCGGTGCCCTTCCAGGAAGGCAGACCTCCCCCACACCCCGGGTAGTAATAGCTGCTGGTGTTTCCTTTCCCTGTTTAAAGATGTTGGGGCTTGAACACGCCCAGGACGTGCTCAGATAAGCGAAGGCATGGGCGGCTTGAGCTGGACCTGGCACTTTCCCTCACTGCTTGTTTTTTTTTCCACAGTCAAGGTCGTTTCATTGCTCTTTGCTCCCCAAGACCACAGAGTTGAACCTTGTGCTGTGTGGGGCCAGGATTAGTCAGACTCTTGCTGCACTCTCAGACTGTTACAGAGCAGTCAGGAGTGTTGCTATAGCACACACAGCCTGGGGCCAGGGATTTCCTGTTTGAGGCTTTTCTGTGGCAGGGAGAGTGCTGGGTTGAATCACCTCACAGAATCCAATAAATATTTAATCCCTCTGTGGACATAGTCACTTCCAGTGGGAAGGAAAATAACTTCACCCACTGCATCTGAGTAAGAGCCTCCCTGCAGCTCAGCTTGCTGGCCCTGGCTTTGAAGTTAGAACCGGACTGAGCAGCTTGTCCTGTGTGTTCCTGTGTCACCAGTGTGTGGTCACTTGGAATGCACAGAGCAGTGGCAGCCAGGCAGGATGGCAGAGCCTGCCTGCTCCTGTAACATGCTTTGTCAGGAGCAAGAGAAGGCAGGGAGAGCTGTTAAATTAGAGCTGGGGATAATGGGGGATTGTCTCAGGTGTGTGCTGCAAATCTCTTCACATGCTGGGCAGCTCCACTGATGTGCCAGGGTTTGGCTCTGGGCCAAGCAAATGGAGTGAGGCTTTGGGGATTTTTGTTCATTTGGGGATTTTCCTAACTTTTATAGAGAAATCAACCCCTTTTCCTTTATAGCTTTTAAGGTAAACTTATTTTTCAATTGTTTGATGTCTGAGCAATATTACTTACAGTCAAAATTTAACCCCTTCCTTGAGGGTGCAGCACACTGAGTCTGTGCTCTGTGTGGGTATGGGCCACCCCATACAGGGTGTGTAGGGTGTTGTGTGCCATGTCACAGCTCCTGCCCCTCTGGTGCTGCCCCTCAGGCCCTGGCTGTGCCACAGGGTGTGCTGCCTCAGCACTGGTTGGCAGAGACTGGTTTTACCTGTGTTTTGAACTGTTCTGGGTTCCCCCACAGAGCCTCACACGTGGTGTCAGTGCAAGTCACATTGTTTGGTGTTCCAGCAGGGCTGGACACTGCACAAGAGCCTTGCAGGATGTGGCTTTTCAGCAGTGAGGCTCTTCCAGCTCCCAGCCAAGGGCTGCTCCCCACTCTCACTGTGCTCATGGCAGGCACCTTCCTTCAGCTGTGGTGACAAAACCAGCTGTGTTTACAAGGGCCAAAAGTTCAACAGGTAGCCTTTAGCCCACCCTAAGACCCCTTGGCCAGGCTGCCTCAAGCCCAGCCAGAGCCCTCAGGGAACCATGAGAGCCTCGAAACCAGGGATAATGCTGTGACTCAGACATCAGAACAACGGTGATCCTTGAGCAGGGAGCTGCTTCAGGGGGGAACCAATGGACTTGATACTTGACTTTTGCTTTTTAATAGTATTTTCAGCGTAGTACATGGAATGTATTGGGGAGTAATTCCTGTAGTGCTGGATCTCATGCCACAGCCTCAGGAAGCCATTTGTGCCAAGCTGGCATGGCTCACAGAGAGGTGAAAAAAATCAAATAACTCTGCATCTGTGCAAACTTGAGTTAGGACTGAACAGTGGAAACTCTCCAATGCAATGGGGTTATTTTTTTACAAGTGATTGGTTTCCACACCAGTCTTGCCTGGAAGTCTGATTTGCAGAGGAATTTGTATGATAAGTTTAAATCCAGCCCTGTTCTGGGAAGCTCTTAAGCATAGACTTAAAATAGGCACATACTTCACAATTGTTTAAGTGTTTATTCTGGTGAACAATTAGTGAACATCCCTCGGGTGCTGTCTCTGAACAGGGGGCTCATGAGAGCTGTCCCTCCAATGTGCTTTTACAGAAATAGGCAGTACTGAAGAAACCTTGGTGTTACTGATCTGGGCACACTTCTGGGAAGAGTCTGTAAGTGTTTTGGGGAGATACCCCCGTGTTGGATTATTTAAAACTTCAGACTCGGGTGCTTTTCAAAAAAAAATCACTACATTTCTGTAGCCATGGTTTACCCAAGGGAATACATGTTGTTTTTTATGGTAGATGTTATTTTTCTTTAGGGTTACGAATAGGTTATTTATATTTTTGTAAGTTCTGCGCCTGTTACCATTGTAATTCTGCTGTAGCATTGTTTCTGTTGGGTTTGGGGTGTTGTCTCTGTTCAAATCAAGCAGAAGCTGAAGCTCCTGCCCCCTGTTAATGGAAGGGGGTTGGTCCCTCACATTCCTCCAGACCTGGTGCTCTTGAGTGATGTGTGTTTGTAGTTCAATAAATTTTGGAGCCAAGACACGGTGACACTTGTGAGTTTTGATTTGTCTCCCCATTGCTGCGGGTCCCCTGCCTGCCTGCCAGTGGGAGCTGATGCTGCAGGGGCAGAGGGGGCTGGAAGGCCCTGTCTGGGAGGGCAGGCAGCACTTCTCAGAGAGATGCTGCAGCAGCCAAGGTCACCAGCCTCATCCCCTGGTGTGGGAACGGGGCTGGAACGGGTGGTGCTGGATGGGCTGGCCGTGGTCCTGGGTGACACCCAGGGTGTCTGCCCCCATCACAGGTATCAGCTTTAGCTTTTACATGAGTTTAACATTCCCCAGAGTGGCCAAGTCTCATTCTCACTGCATGGCCTGGGGACAGGGGGAGGCAGAGACCCCTAAGGAATAGTTGTTTAAGCTCTGTAATTACAGGGCTCGTTAAAGCCTATTCATGCCCTGATACTGGTATGTTTAAAATAATAATCAGCACGAAGGACGTTTTCTGGTTTTTGTTCCCCTACACTCACATGTTTAAAATAATTAGCATGAAACATGTCTTCTCTTCTAATTAAAGCTGTGATAATTGTCCAAACTCTGGCAGGCTCCATGAGTGCTTGCAGTGCTGCAGCTCATCCTGCATGTGAGGATCCCCATGCAGTGCTGTGTCTGCAGCCCTGGGCTGCCTCTGCCATACCACAGGGCAACAGCTGTGGACAGCACAGCCTCTGAAGTCAGGGCTCAGAAGAACCACTCATCCACCACCAAACACAAAGCCATGGCAGTGGTGGAGGTACTCAGCATCCACAGTTTGCAAAGAAGCCTTTTTTGTGGATCGTGTGGGTGCCTGGAGCCTGTAGTCACAGATGCTGTACAGGTGCAGCCCAGGTGTTCTGAGAGCACCCAGTCTCACCACAGCCTGCAAGGGGTGATGATCCCAATGTCCCTGCCTGCACCAGCCCAAGGCTGAAGGTGTGGGCAGGGTGCTGTGGCCCCCCCGTGGATGACCTGAGCCCAAAGCTCTTGCCTGTGCCTGTCACTTGGCTGAGGCCACTGTCACTGCAGGAGGAGAGGGCCAGACGTGTCCATGGGCAGAGCAGCTTCCTGCATGCTTTTGGGATGGGAATTCAATGTATGCCATGCCTTACCTTGAAATGATTCCTGGCTCTGAGGTTGTAACCATCCAGACTCTGCATTCTCAGGTAACTAGACACACTGCAGCAGGCAAAAGGGGGGTGGGTTTGGCCACACCTCGGGTCTGTTCTGAAAGAACAAGGGTGCCCCTCCCATGCAAAACAGATGCTCCCACCCACGGCAGGAACTCCCAGTGATCAAGAGGTTTACACCCCCTCTACTTCTCACCTCAGACAGCTTGTGTTGTCTGGTCTTGCCTTGTTTTTGGCTGAAGCCCAAGGAGCGAGGATAAGTCAATCATGTTCCCCTCAAAGTACTTGGGATTCTCACTGGGGTAAGAGGCAGCTCCTGTGAAGCAGAGCTGGCAAACACACGTGCTCCATGTGAGCAGACAAGTAGGTGGTTGAGCACCCACTCCTTGGTGGTCAGAACAAGGCTGGCTCCCACCCCCAGTCCTGGTGCCACCTCAGCCACTCTTCACTGAGAGGTTGGCAGCAGGTCAGGGTGCTGAGGTACCCAGCCCTTACCTCAGCTGCCTCCAGCAGGAACATCTCCAGCTGGGATGCAGAGCTGTGCAAAGGCACTCACAGCTTGGAGAGCCTCCAGCTACAGAGGGAATGCCAGGGAATGTTGTTTGGCCCACACGAGGCACACACACTGGGCCTTCTCCTGAGCTGTCTTTGGAGCAGGAAGGCAGATGTCTGTCCTGCTGCTCCCAGCAGTCACAGATCACAGCCAGCAGTCCTGCTGAGACACATCTTCCTGACCAATGGGGGTTTGCTTTAAAGAACCCAAGTGAAATGCGTGGGGTGTGGATACCTCACCTGCACACCCTGAAATGTACCTGCAGAGGTGGGGACTGTGGTCCTGTCCTTGTGTGGACAGGGAGCCCTGAGCAGAGCTTATCTCAGACCTCCTGAGGGTGAGATTGCATCCTTCTCACAGGAGACCCTGCTCTGAGGTCATGTGCTTCTCCCCATGAGCATTGAGTGGCAAAGGGCAGCTGCTGGAGGGGGCTGGCCAGGGTGAGGAGGTGTTCCCACTAACCAGGTGTTCCAGGTTGGATCCTGCTTGGAATCAGATTAATTAATGAGCCCTGTGTTAACAAGGACTGCGTGCTCTGTGGACAGTGAAGTCAGGAGCTTTCTAAGATCTCCCTCGTGTGCAGGTTCTGGGGGCACAGAGCAAGAGCTTTCACTTTTGCACTTTTTACTAAAGCCCTGTTTGCTTTGTGCTGAGAGGACCTGGATTAAGGACAGTATTTTGTTAAAACACTGACTGAAATTCTGTAGTTACAGGGAGGGGATGTCTGCCCTTTTCCATGCAGGAGAGGGTAAGCATACAGTCCTCAGGGGAGTCTGAGCTCCAGCTTTTTAGTGAGAGCTCCAGCTCTTTTAGTGAGAAAAGGGCAGGAATGACACCAACAGTCCTGGAGTGCCTTGGCAAACAGTTTCCCTGCTTTCACACTCCATTTCCTTGCCTAGCCCTAACCAGGAGGCTCATCAGTAAAGAAATCTTAAACACCTGCCCTCCATGTGCCCCTGGTCGCTGCACAGGGGCCAGGGAGACCGGCAGACAAATTTCGAGTGCAAAAATTGAAGACAGAAATCGGTTAGAGAGACATGAATTTCCATACCCAACTTCCTTTCCTTCTCCACTTTCCTTCCCCACAGGAGGTGTTTTTACTGTTTCTTCTCTGATTTTCTCATTCTGTATTTCCCCCAGGCTTCCCCTGCACAAACAGTAAGTTCTCACCTTACTGTGTCTCTGCAGGACATGAGGGCAATCACAAGCAAAGGAAAACACACGTTTTGCAGCACATTATTGAACTGGATGTCTTTACCAGGTGGCACAAGTCTATTGTTCTTCTGTCTTCCACGCTCACCTTCCCAACCTGTCAGCTCACTCACAGGGACTTTCAAAAACAGCTGAAAGGCTTCACAGTGCATATTTGGGGCACAGAGTCCAAGGCTCCTTGGTGCCTGTGCAGGGAGTGCCATCACCCACAGTCTCAGTGGGCAAAAGAGACACCAGACTCTGAGGAACTGGGCAAAATGCCTGGGGGAACATTAATGAGAGCGAACTATCTCATCTAGGACCAAACTGTGAGCAACATCCACCACATTAAAAAAAACCACTGCAAAAACAACAACCAAAAAAAACCTTAATTCTTTTTATTGGCAGCAGATGTTCTTTTTTAAGAGGAAACAAATCCAGCTCCAATCCCAGAACTGTGCTGGGGGCAAAAAAACACTGTCTTTGGGGACAACCTGATGCCAATAATTATTATTATCCTTCAAAAATACATTATTATCCCAAATGAAATTTCTATATTCCTGCCCTGAGCCTTGGTGGTAAATGAGATTTTCGAGCCTGGCCAGCCTGGTTTTTGTGACAAACAATGGGAGCTGATAGCCCAAGTGCTGGGCTGGTTTGCCTTCCAATGAAGCGGCATTAGGGATGAAATTTTAGCAAAAGAATTAAGTGTTCTTACAACCCATTAAATACCTCTTTACACTCCCCCTCATTCTCCTCTGAGCTGGTTTAAAGGAATTAAGGGATTACAAATAAATACCCCAATCAAGTGCAATAACAACTGAACCAATGTTCGTAATTTCTTACCTCCTACAGTCAATATTAACATGTCAAGGCAAGGAGCACAGAATGCCCCAGGTCTGTGCCCTGAAGTCAGACAAGACAGACCCCAGGCTGGAGCTCTCATCCTGCCCTGGCCCAAGGACATCTCCATCAAGAGCAGGTGGGCTGCTCTTCTCCACACCACAGCCTTAACCTGGTCCTGTCCTGAGGGGTTTCCCAAAGCATGTGCCCCACACCCTGTGCCCTGGGCACCAACAGGGTTGTGCTCCTGCCCTGCAGCACCTGTGCCATGGAAAGGCATTGGAAATGCTGCTTGGCCTGCAGAGTGTGTATGTGTGGACACAAACACATCAACACAGACAGAAATTAAATGGGAGAAAGGCTCCTGTCCCCACTTTGTACAGGGAGAGGGAGCAGAGAACGTGTTAGCAATGCTCAACACTGTAGATAGGAAAACAGAACACTTGTCCTACCTTCCCCCACAGTCCCTCCTTCCTTCACAGGGACCAGGGGAAAAAAAGGCAAAACAATTTGACAACTTGGCTTCACAAAGAATCTGAGAATTAGTCAAGTGGTGAAGATGTTCCCATTTATAGCTGAGATGCCTGAATATATAGCTAAATATTCATGGTCTTAATTAGCTCTGTTAATCATAACAGTTCCCCTGGAGAATGAATATCCCTACATCTTGCCCTGCAAGCTGTGCAAGACTGCAAAATACTTATATTCTCCTGAATGGAAGGCAAAGTAAGACAAGTTAGTGCAATTCTGTTAAATAGAACACAGGGTGTGTCAAATTCAAGAATGGGAGAAAAATTTGTATCCTGCCATAGAAACATGAACATAAAGAGGAAAGGGACACTGCATTAAAGGCTTTATTTGGAGTGCAGCCATTGCCATCTCCATGAGGGAACAGTCAGCATCAGTCACTGTTCATCAGCACGAGCAACTGGTGCCTTTAATTCCAGATCAGGGAGGGAAATGGAGACAAACAGTTAAATAACTGATCTGTGAAGAGGAGTTCAGGAGTGACAATGCACTGTGAAAGAACAACTAATGGTAAAAACTAAAACTCAATTCTTTTCCAGTCTTTAGGAGAGACTTGGTTTATCAACCTGAATGTGAAAGGTCCAAGCAGTGTATCACAGTTCAGAGGCAAATTAAACTGTCCAAAACAGCCCAGAGCCACCCAGCCTACTGCAACTCCCCACTGATGGAACTGTGGTAAATCCATTATGGAAGTGATCCAGGCACTCCTTGTATTCTGAATCCTGCCATGTTTGGTGTGTGTCACCAGTAAAAGGTCAAAATAAGCTGTGGAAGGAGAAGGAAGCTGCAAAAGGTTAAGGCCATTGATTAATTGATCACTTAATTCCTGTGGAAAACTGTCTGAGCCAGGAGGTGGCTGCAAAAAAAAACACTGTCTCAAAAATAGGAACAAAATCTGCTGCTCTGAAACTTGCTGCCATCACTTTTTTTTAATGTATCATAAATTATCTCCCAACAGTACCCACAGTCTGAGCACCCCGGAATCACACTGATTGTGGTGTTCAGCTTGGTTCCAAGAGTGGGTTTGAAATGGAAATGACTTCTGCAGTGCTGTAGGAACAGCAAGAAATGGTCACAATAAAGCTTTGAAATTCCCTGTTGCTGCTGTCAGCTACAAAAACCAATTGCAGGTCCCTGCAGAGTGGAAATCCTGGGGACAGGAGACCACCAAGGTCCCATAGCCTGCAGGACACAGTATGGATCGGATAGAGATGTACGTGATGAAAGCATGTGGGAATGATATAGAGGATATAAACCTTCATGCTCTGAAGCCCCATTAATTGTGAAGTAATAAGCAGGAATTCCATTAATGGGGACACTCCCTGTACTTGCCCCTTACAGTGTCCCATAAAGCATTTGGATTTGTGTCCAGCAGATGCATTAGACGGTCCATTCATCTGATTTTATAAAGCAATTAGTCTGTTCTCATCTGCCAAGGAGACTTTTATGGGCCTGTCATGGAGAACTCTCTTCAAGTGACAAACTATTGTGTTGTACAATCAGACCTGGTTCCTGCAGAGCTCAGTCTGTGGCTTTTGGGGGGGTTTATTACTATTTTTCCCTCTCACGTCTGGTTAAGTGACAGCTGCTCTCCACTTCTACAGTTTGGCACTACTGAACTGGGCAGCATCAGCCAGTGTGGGCTGCTGGGGGAGTGAAACATCAATCAAGGACCAAGTGCATTAATTCAGCCCTCATTACCAGGGCAAATAACAAAATACCAGGGATGGGGAGCAGGGGAAGAGGTGCTTTTGTTTTGCTGCCTCTGGAGGCTCCGTGCGACCTCTCAAGGGAGGGTTGTCTCCAGCACAGCCCCACCAGGCACAGCGTCCCACATCCCTGGCTGCTCTGGCTGGTCCTTCACAGCTCTCCCAGCACTGCTCAGAATTTGGTACCTGCTGCTGGCCCCCTGCCCCATCCCTTCAGGGACCCCAAAGAACATTAGTTCTGAACACCCAACATCAGCAGCACATCTGGACGAAGAGACACCTCCAACAGACACATGTGGGCAAAGACATCTCAATCGGCACAGACTGGGAAAAGCCAAGCACCCGGAGTACTCTGCTTTCCCCCTCAGGGGAGAAGTTTAGGAACAGACCCTGGATCTGGGGTGGGGATCACCGCTGAGCACTGGTGGGACAGGGGAGCTTGTGAAATGCCTTTAGTCTTCAAAGCAAGAGCTGACTGCACCCCGTGCCCAGCGCTAAACCTGCCCTCACTTGCCGATATTCCTGCCTGGGCTCCATCCAAAGTCTGGGAGATCAGAAGCGTTCCTCTGCCCACCGCAGCGCAGGAGTGGTGGCGGGAGGAGCCAGCGGGGGAGAGCAGGCGGGGTCTGTGGGGACAGGTGGGGTCTTTGGGGGACGGGTGGGCTCTGTAGGGGCAGGTGAGTTCTTTGACTGTGGAGACAACCTGCCTGCCCCACAGTGAGAGAGCCCAGCTCTGTGCCCCAGCTCAAGGGAGAGAGACTTTGCGGCTGCCTGGGGCACAGGGCGGCTGCACATCATCTCCCACGCGGGAATTCGGGGTGTGCCTTTCACATCCAGTCTCCAAGGTAAAGGCCAGGCTCCTTCCTCCCTCTTCCTCTCCTGGTCTGTGAGTGCCTAAGATGCCAAGCTACTTCTCAGTGCAAGATGATGGTTTGACACGGGCCCACCTACACCCCACTTCCAGGGCTTAAGCTGGATTTAACTGAGGACATTCCCCTTTATTCCTGCAGCGTGCTTTGGCCAGCCCCTCCGTACTGTTTTCCACTTGAAGAGCTAAGTGATGATAATTGTATTCTGTTTCTCCTTCCTGAGCTAATTTTCTGACTCATTGTGGGGGTTTTTCTGCTAGCTTTTTGTTAATCTAGTTGGCATGTTGTGGTTTCTTTGTTCATTATGTGGTGGGGCTATATAAGAGGGTTTGTCTCTGGAATTCAGGTATCCCCTGCACTGTGTTCCCTGTTATCGTCTTCATCAGCAACTCTGCTGAAGGCACTCTGCTGCATTTGGCATGAGCTAACCTTAATAAATTCGGGCTGTTAATCACTCAGACATGTCTCGCTGGATCTTTGCACACTGATTTGTGTGTGCTCAAATAGTTTCCCGGGAGGAGACTTGTGGTGACTCAGTGTTTCAACAATCTGCCCTCCAAACTCCCCCTCGGGGTTCTGCCTCCCGGGGGTCTTTTCCTGCCGAGGGGGCCTCGCTGCCGCCACCGAGGGCACCGGGTGAGGGTTCGGTCGGTAGAGAAGAAAAGGGAGGGGTCTCCTCGAGGCAGAGGCTTCCCGGCGGATTCTCCCACCCCACACTCCTTTCTGGTCCCAAACTGTGCTGCTGCTGCTGCCCCGGATCAGCGCTGTCTGGCTGGGAGCGGGAGCACAGCCCTGATCCCTCTCTGGAAGCTCCTCCCTTGGATCCCGGCGCCGCTTAGGAAGCCAGTTCCACAGGTGGGCGGCGGGACTGGAGACAGATTAAGGGATGTTTATAAGGAATGTTTAAGCACCTATTTACGTGCTGAGTTGACTCAGAACCAGCAGAAGCCAAACCTCACAGATTCCCTTTTCAGGAGCCTGGCTTGGAGTCCAGCAGAGATGCAGCCTCCTGCCCCCCGGGCACTGTCCATGCCCTGGTCAAAAGATGCTCAGGTCATAATTTTTTTTAATATATACTGTACATTCTATCTTTGCCTGAGAGCTGCTGGGAGTCAGGGCATCCTCAAGTGATACAGGAGCATTGAGGCATTGGGCAAAGCGTGCGAGGCTCTGAATCTCACTCAGGCATTGATAATTATCAGCCCAGATAGCTGAGCCATTACGGAGATTCGATACAGTCAGCTCTTACATCCTGCCCATTTAGGGGAGAAAAATTCAGCGATGAGGAGATGCTGCGATTGACAGATCCAAGGAAAACCAGCCAGGTTATTTCTGACAGCAAGAGATAGCTAACAACGGATTAGCAGAAGATCAAGGGAGTGTCGAGAGACCCCTTCTTCGGAGTAAGGGCTTGGATTCCTCCAGAAAAAGGTTATTCAGCCATTTAAAGAAAGGAAGGAAAACAAACCTAAGAAATATTAAAGACAATACATGGCAGTTTGAGAACTGCTCACCAAAAACTAGTGAGGAGCAAGGAACAGTAAAAAAAACAAATTACAGCTTCTCTTAATAATTAAATGAGGGGATGCTTATTAATTAGAGATGATTTTAACATTTTGAGACACTCACAACGATGTTTTTTGACTGAAAACAAACTCTTCTGTACACTGAGGGAGGACAGTGATGGCACCTAGCACAGACAGCTTTGAATCCCCATGTTCAACAATTGTGAGCTCCAAGCAAAGTGGCTCAGGGACCAAGTATTCACCCACTCCTGCTGCCACTCCTCATGTTCTGCTGTTTCCTTCTGGTTCAGGCATTGCAGTGCACACCCAAGGTGCCCAGCTGGGATCAAGTGGCCTGAAGCAAGGACCCCCCTCCTTTCTGTCCTTTTCTTTCTCACTGCACAAATAGGGAAAAAGAAAATTATCAGTCCTTAGTTTCTCTTGTTTGGTCTGGCTTATACTCCCCTGGGAAGGTGGTGGGAGTATGTCCTTATTCCCTCAAGCTACCCACGCCCCCCACTGCCTCTCTGGGCAGATCTGTCTGGGATATCACCAGGGCAGACCAGGAGCCCCCCAACAGACATGGCTGCCCTTGGGCTACTGAAATTCATCACCTGGTTTGCACCAACTAGACAGCCCCAGAGTCCTTGGTTGCTCCTCGCAGGACATTCCTTCCAGCCCTTTCTTGCCCTCCTGTTGTTTAAATGAGACTTTTACAGCAACTAGTAACAATGCAGAATGATTCCATTGTTCAGTGAGTGAATGCTACAGCCCTGATGAAATATTTTGTGGCCTTTTGTAAAGTGCCAGTGTAGCTCTCTTTTCTGAATTAATATATTTATAATAAAAAGAACTTCTCATTGGACTACATTAATCTGTCATCGTGCCATCTGAGCCTACGGCCATGGGTCCTGGGGTGTATCCCTGCTCCCCTGTCTGGGGCTGGTTTCCAGATGCTGTGGGTGGGACAGAGACAGGGCAGGAGGAGCAGCAGAATCTGAGAGCAAAATTGCTGCTAACAATCCTTACCTCTGCTGCAGGCTTTGCTGTACACTAACAGGTGAGACTCCCTGTGAATGGAGTTCATCTGCATGTCCAAGTCCTTCCTTCAAACACTTGCCAACACAGATTTGTTTCTGTTGCTGTGCAGACCCCCACACAATGGCACGTGTCACAGCCCAGTGACAGAAACCTGGGTCCACTCCCTCTAATAGCAATAAATGGGAAAACCTGAAAGCAGATCACCATGTCTGAGAAGCTCCATGTCCCCTGTACATATCCCTGCCCCCTGGGCCAGCTGCAGCAGGGGTTTTACTGTGCTGGAGAGGCTGTGCCCACCAGGCCAAGCAGAGAAAGGGCTACAGCAAGACAAGCCAAGTCAGCAATAAAACAGCAGAGTAGCAATGCTGTCTCCTGAGGAGAGACTTTGATGCCTCCCACAGTCAGGTAACACCCCTTGGCCCCGTGGCTCACAGGTCCGTGTTGGCCAGTGGGAGGTTCCCAGGGGAGCAGCCAGACTGGGAGGCAGGTCCCTTCCTGCACCTGGCCTGCTCCAACCACGCCTCACGGCAGGACATGGCCCTGGGGGGCTGTGCCTGGTCCTGAGCCTGTGGCACCTTGTGGCAGATGCAGAGCAGGGACCGGAGCCCTGCACGGAAGCTCTCGTTCAGCCAGCAGTAGATGAAGGGGTTGTAGCAGGTGCTGCTCATGGCAAACCAGTGCAGGGCAAAATACAGAGAGTTCTTTGTCTTGATGCCCAGACTGGAGATGAGCACCACGTAGCAGTTCAGGGGGAACCAGCAGACTGCAAAGACCACCACCACCAGCATCAGCATCTTGATGCTCTTCTTCTTGTTCCTGTGGTGGGTGATGTACTGCTGGGTGGTGACGTCCCCGATGGCATTGCGGAGCCACAGCTTCTTGGCCAGACGCAGGTAGGTGACAGTGATGATCAGCAGAGGCAGGAGGTAGAGAAGGAGAAAGGTAGACAGGTCCAGATACTTCCAGACCAGCTCTGCAGGCTCAGGGAAATCAGGGATGCACAGACTCCGGACAGTGGCTTCCCTTGAAAGCAGGAAATACAGAAGTGGCATGTGGCCATTCCTGTCCAGTGGATGCTGCTGGCTCAGCAAACCACAGTGTGGGTCTCACACTGTCCACAGCCACCTGCTCAGAGGTGTAGTGGAGACAGAGGGAGGACACAGAGCCACAGATCTGGCATGTCTGTCTCAGGCTGGACCTGCAGCCTCCACCCTCCATGGGAGCACTCACCCTGCTGTGTCCCCCAGCAGCCAGGACCCCTTACCTTGCCATACTCCCCAGTACAGGATCCCTCAGCCAGAGCCACCGCAGCAGCTCTAAGCCAGAGCTGTTCTGGAGGGGAGGGAAGGGCTGGAGACTGTGAGAAAGCCTCACAGGAGTGACCAACTCCCCTCCCCTTCCCTTCCCTTCCCTTCCCTTCCCTTCCCTTCCCTTCCCTTCCCTTCCCTTCCCTTCCCTTCCCGGAACTTCC
>JBBMKD010000194.1:6443961-6469721 GCA_037834095.1 Argya squamiceps
TCCCTTCCCTTCCCTTCCCTTCCATCAGCTCCTACAACCTTCCTGCTACCTCTTAAAACTAGTGTGATGATTAGTCACTTGGCTCCAGTTGAACCACTGACAACTAACTAACAAAAGAACTGAGTGTAACCATACACAACAGCTCATTTTAACAACCCCTTACACCTGTCCCATCCTATCCAGCCCCAGGATCTGGGTGTGTTCCCACTGCCTGGCCAACAGTGGCTGCCATCCCATCACCCTGCACTGCACCATGTGGCCCCTCTACACCCTGCAGCTGGTGACTGGATGTGATGAAATTCATTTCCAGTGGATGCTTTTTTCCTTTTCTTTCCTTTCCCCTCTCTTTTCCTTTCTCTTATTCCATTTACTCTTTTTCTCTTCATGGCTTGTCCTTGGTTCTCCTCTATTCAGCATAGATTTTAGCCCCCATCAAGCTGTACTATTCATTGCAGTATTGATTAATATTTTTAATATCCTGTTTTCAACTGCTGGGGCTGCTTTTTATGCCGCAAATTGGAGATTGCTGAGGACAGGCAGCTGGGGCGGGGGATGAGGTCAGAGGAGGGACAATGGGCCCACCGAGTGCACAGGACCCAGAGACGCCACTCAAGAGGGGAACTGACGCAGAAGGGAAAATCATCTTGATTTTCTGCAGTCTTGATGTTTCCTCCCCTGGATCTGGGGGACCTCACCACTGGCACAGGGGACCTGCCAAAGGGGATCTGACAGGACACTGTTTTGGTGAATTCTGATATGATCAGGGTCTCAGACAGCTGCTGTGTAGTGCAGCCAGAGATAGATGTTGGTGGAGCCCCTGTTTCCCATCCCAGAACCCTAACCACTCCCTGGTAGGAATCTCAGGAGCCCTGGCTCTGCAGGAGCTATTACAAGCAATATTACAACTGTGATTTTTTTTTTTCAATGGAAAGCAGGGACAGGAATAGCATGTCCTGGAAGTCCTTATATCGCTGAGCTGCCTCGTGCCAACGCAGGGCTCAGTTTCCTCTGGCCATGCCAAAGGATGAGCAGAGACAGGTGCCCCGAAACAGATCGTAGCGTTCGTTCATTCATGAGCAATTTGTTCCCTAATCCCCAGGCACAGCTGCGGAGCAACGCAAGCACGGAGTAACCCTGCCCTGTGTTTACAGTCTGGACAGTTGGAGGTATGATATCCCCTGGCTATCTCAGGCACATCAGGCACAAGCACAGGCAGGGGAGGGCTGCGAAGCCCCCATCACACTTCCAGCTGGTGCAGCCCCTCGTACACCAGAAGGAGTGACCAGCCTACGCAGGCACTCCCTCTCTCCTGCCTCGTCAACAGGAGGGACCTGGCTGGGCTGCAGGAAATTAGATTCATCCTTTATACAGAAGGTCAACATCTACAATAGAAATCTCATTCCTGCTGCCTGTCAGTGTCTCCTTGCCCCACTCCCTGGGATGCTGATCTCAGCCTGAAAACACAGGTCATGGTAAGATTATCCCCTTGGCCTCGAGGCTGGCATTCCTGCGAAGGGCAGCACCAGCAGCGTGACACCCGCCACAAAAATCCCACTTGGGTACTGTTACGGACTGTTTTCCAGACAGGAGAGGTCACAGCAATGCCACAGGCTGGTGAGGACAGGAGGGACAGAACAGGTTGGGTACAACACAGAGGAAAGGACAGCAAGGGCAAAGGCACCCCAAAATTTGGGGTTTGTATTTCTCAGGGGTAGAGGGTGACAGCAGAGACGAGTGCCATTGTTGGGCCTTTTGCGGGAAGATAACCTTCTGCTTTTAATTTTTTTCTTTTTCTTTCCCTCTACATCAGAACCTTTGCTTTTTTTCTGATATTTCAGCTGTCTCATGTGGATGTGGAATTCCACTTAATTTGCTGTCGTTTTGTTCAGCCAGGCAAAGAGCTCCCTTTCCTGAGGAGAGGCACCATGGCACACCAGGACAGCTCCAGTTCTTGCCAAAGCACTGGTCACTCAGTGGGTCCCCCCAGCTCCACACTGGTCCCCCACAGCCCTGCTTCATGAAGAAGGGAGTGGGGGCTTCTCTTTGTTTTTCTCGTTAGTGCAACATTGGGCAGAGGAACCTCACACTTCAGGGAAAGTTGGTCCTGCTTTGTAAATCCACATGGGTGAAAGACAGGGAAGTCACAAACTGAGACTCAATGTATGAAATCCTGGGGAATAGGAATCAGTAGCCTTGCTGACAAACCAGGGTGGTCCCCTGCTCCTGCTCCCTTCAGAGCTTTGCCGATGTCAGCACAGGTATTTCCAACAGGAAGTTTATTTTCTTTCTTTCTGAAACTGCAGTTTGCCTCTCTCCTCCCTGCCTGAGCAAGGTAGGATGGGCTTGGTCTTGCTGGGTCTGAGGAGCTGAGCAAGTGTTCAGGGTTAAGTTTGTTCCTTTTATTCTCTAAAGAATTTTTCCCCATAAGTTGCTAGGAGAGTAAGTACTGGGTACTTAAGGGTGCTTGACCAAAACAAAGAGGTGGCTAAAAGTCAGGAGCGGGAGATAAGGACAGGGTTGGGGGCACCTTAGCTCTCTCTGGCTCTCAGCATCGCATCGGAGGAGACACAGGCAGGCTGCTGCTTGCTGCAAGGAGTTCACTGTCCCCACTGGGTCCAGCCCTGAGAAAATCTACCACCATCTGCTCGTGGGCCCCCGAACGCTGAGCTCGCCTCCTCCTGCCCTGCTGGGCCAGGCCTGTCCCCCGTTTCTTCGGCACTGCTGTGAGGATTTTTGTTACTCTGCAGCCCCGCACTGCCTGCCCTGCCTTTCCAGCTACCATCGGCAGAGCTTGATCATCCACCAGCCCGGGATTTTCCACCGTTCCAGCCTGGTGCTCTCGGAGTCCCAAGAGATTGGACTGTCCCGGACTTTGTGAAACAAAGCCCCTCAAGGTTGCTGGTTCTGTTATTCTGCTGTAGTTGTTGTTTGTTCATCTGGTTATACACACTAGTAAAGATCTGTTATTCCTATCCCCATACCTCTGCCTGAAAACCCCTTTAATTTTCTAAATTATAATAATTCGAAGGGAGGCCCTGCCCCTCCTTAGCAGATACCTGTCTTTCAAGCCAGGACAGCAGGCACAAGAAGGGAAGAGGAAAATCCCTCAGGAGAAAATTACCTTCTTGGGACAGAGCCTCTCCTGGCAAGGCCTTGGCACTGGAGGAGCTGTGTGTTTCCAGCAGCCATGCCCCAGCCAGGCTGTGCCTGGGACTGCCCCAGCATGTGGCTGGGAGTGGGACCCAGACCTTCTTCTGGGCACACAGGGGGTGGTGAGAGCAATCCCCAGACAGCAGGCCAGGCAGCTTCCATAGCCCCAGCCTCTGCTGTGGGAAGTGGGATGTCACCCATACACCAACTCCCTCTCATGCCACATCACCCATCCCTGTGCCTGGGACACTGCAGTGCCCTCCCTTCTGAGCGAGTGGCACTGCACAAGGGCTGCCAGACTTCCACACACTCCCTGGGAAGGGGAAAATCACTCACCTGTAGTTATACTGGAAGAGCTTTTGATAGATGGCATGGGGCAGGGAGAAACAGGTTGCCATCAGCCAGATAACAGAGATGCTCAGAGCTCCCTTTGTCAGGGACATTCTCTGCTTCAGAGGGTTCAGGATGACCTGCAACAGAAACTCCATCGTGACTCTCCTCCCAGGGGAAGCAAAGGGCCTCACAGCCCACAGGGGGAGTGGGCGGTTTGTGACATAACCTTACACAGATAATGATAGGAAAATGACAGCCATGGTTAGGAAAATGTCCTGTTCATTAGAGTGACCTGGAAAATGGTAAATATTGAACTTCTTAGTCAGCTCAGAAGAGCATTCAAGCTTTATCCTCAATCTTTTTATGTGAGAACCATTTTCCTTAAGCTGGGGGTTATACTAGGTCAAAAAAAAAAGATATCTACCCAAGTCTCTTCACTCAAGGGTATTTATTTTATTGTATATGAACTATATATGAAATGTCTCTTATTCCAGTTGGGCCTGTGAAGCTGAGCTTTTCTCCCCTCTTCTGAGGCAGAAATTCACCTTTCATGAAATTTTCTTTGTTAGATCTTTGAGCTGATAAAATCTGATAGTCTGGAACTTATTATTTGACAATAGCACAGGAAAGGGGAGTGATAGCTAGGGACAAGCACATGGTCTGGGCTGCCCTTGCTGCCCTGCACTGGACACACAGCCAGCGTTTGCCATGGCCACAGACAGACAGAGGCCTCTGACAGCTCAAGTCTCCTCCCAGAGCCTTGGAAGGAAGAGGGGGTGGGCAGTGTCACCTGGTGCCTGTCGAGGGCGATGGCTGTCAGGGTCAGCGTGGAGACGTGGAGGGAGCAGTACTGCACAAAGCGGCTGACGTGGCACATGGCCTTTCCAAAAACCCATGTGCTGTTCACAAACCGGACCTGATGGGACACAACAGCTCGTCAGCCAGAAAACGTGGTGAAAACAAATCCATGGGGGGTTGTTTTGTTTTCCAACAAGTCCCTTGGCTGGAACCTGAGCTGGCTCAAGGGTTCTGGCTGATTGGGCAGCTTCACCTGAAACTTAAAGAAAGGTCAGCTATCCTGGTCCCTGAAACACCTTTACAGAAGAGTTTATAGGGTCAAACCCCACTGATTATGTGTGGCGATGCCACAGCCCTCCTGGCCTGTTCTACAGACATTGTTTGTGAACAGTGGAAAAAATTTTTACTACACTAACAACTATATTTGGCAAGAGTGGACCAACGTTTGATATTAACCTCACTGTCAGATTTGGAAAGCTTTCAATGAAGCCTTTATCCAACTGGCATCTCCAAAAAGCTTGGATACTTTCTTCCAGTCAGAGTATGACTGGGATTCAGACTGTTCTGACCCCACTAAGGGACTCTAGTGCACTCCTACAGGAACATTAAAAACACAGGAACTTGTTCTCGTTCCCCAAGAAGCTCTTGCTGGGGTTTGGTAGCACGCATTGTGGTAGACCTTGGAGTTTCTAGGAGTTAAAGTCTAACAGAGGGCCCACAGTGCTTTCCTTGCCTGGCAGAGTTATCAGCTAGACTTGGGGGTGTTGGTTTCCCACCTCAGCCCTAGGAGAGAATGCATGGAAAGCCTATGACCACCAGGCAGAGTTCTGGTTGGTGGGAGACCCTGGCCTGGTTGAAGGGACAGCAAGACCAGCTACTTACCAAGGTGAAAGGTGTGTTGAGCAGTGTGATCATGATGTCTGACACTGCCAAGTTGACGATGAAGAGGCTGGTGGCTGAGTGCATCCTCTTGTTCTTCAGCACCACGTGGCATACCAGCATGTTCCCAAAGAGAGACATGACAATAATGACTGAGTAGGCCACGATCAGGAGCGCTTTCACTGTTGGTTTCTGGGATTCTGGCTCATATTTAGCCAGCTCAGCAAATTTCTCCCACTCCATAATGTGGCTCTCTGTCCAGTTGAAGATGGTCCTGTTAGTTGAGTGGTAGATGGACATGAGTTTGGCCAGCGAAGAGTAATGGTCAAACTCCTCAAGAAACCCCTGTGACCTGTATGGCTGAAGCAGTGAGTGAGACATGGCAGGCCAACCCCAGTCTTCCCAGTTCCAATGGAGTGTCAGAAAGGGACTGGTTTGGGACCACACACTCTCACATAGCAAGAAGAGCAAGAACTTCACAGGTGAGCTCTGGGCTCAAGCAGGCTGCCTGACCATCCTGTGCCGCTGTCGCAGGAATTTCTTCCCAATGCAGAAACATTCACTTTCCACTCTAAACAAAGACAAAGATGTCTTTTCAGCAACGATCCGAATTCTGAATAGAATCCAACACTTCACTTCCTGCATCAGACAGATCTGTATGTGACAGTGCATACATTACAGCGTGATTACACCCCAGTTCCCTGCACACCCCAACCACAAGGAGAAACGAAACTCCCCACCCTTACCCCCCTCCCCTAACCTTACCCTTACCCCTTCTCACTTACCTGGCACTGCCCGGCCGCTTTTGTCCCCGACGGTGCCCGGTCCTAAGGGGCAGCAGCGGCTCCTCCGGCTCCCGGGCTGGACACCCTGCACCGCACACACCCCGCACCGCACACCGCCCGCACCGCGCCGCACACTCTGCGCTCACCGCCGCACGCCGCACACCTTCCGCACCGCACCCCTGCACCGCGCACACCCCTCAGACGCCGAGCACCTTGCACGCCCCTCTCACCGCGCACTCTCCGCGCTGCACCGTGCACCCCTCTCGCCCCGCAGCCCGCGCACTCTCCGCTTTGCACCCCGCACTCCTCGCACTCCTCGCACCCCTCTCACCCCGCGCACTCTCCGCTCTGCACCGCGCACCCCGCATCCCGCTCACCCCGCACCCCTCTCACCCTGCACCCCTCTCATCCCGTGCACTCTCCGCTCTGCACCGCGCCCCCCGCGCACCCCCGGCCCGCCGCACGTGTAGCCGCCGGGGGCAGAGCCGGGGCGGGGCTGCTCCATTCATAAAACGGCGCGGGCGGGGCCCCGCCGGCCCGGGAGTCGCTCCCGTGGGTTAATTCGTGCCGCGGTTCCTTACGCGCACACGTACCCGCCGGTGCCGAGGCTGGTCCCGTGGTACCCACAGGGGCTGCTGCGGACTCGGGTTAAGAGGCGCTGCGGGGCGGAGGGCAGGGCCCAGCACAGTGGCGAGCGGGCACGGAGCATCCGTGCTTGCCGGGTCCTCGGCAGTACCTTAACGGGAAAAGGGAGAAACCATCCTCACAAAACCTCTCCCGGCCCGAATCGTTCCTGAGAGGCTCCTGGTGGAGTTTCAGCGCTTGTTTTTTGATAAGTGCTTTTCTCATGGCTGGGTCCCTCTTGACGAATGCTGACACAGAAGACAGTTTAGGTTTCAAAGTCTTTAGGCAATGTATTTTAAAACTAGATATTATCATCTTTCCCATTCATATGTGCCACTTATTCCATATATTTATATGTAGAAGGGGTTGGGTTTTTTTTTCCTGTCCATTTCCAGTCACCTGTATGGTCTCCTTCCCCTGTCCATGGCTCTGCTCTCTGCTCTCTGTTCTCCCTGTCCATGTCCATGCTGTGACCAGACCATGCAAGGACTAAGGCAGGGGAACAGCTACAGGATGAGGAACACATGGCAGGGACATGGGACACGGGACATAGAGAATGTGCTTCTTGCCAGACTCCAAATTCTGCTTCTGAGCAGAAGGGTCCCATGCTGAAATGTGGAGCCAAGAATTCACCTTCATTGTCAGTCTGGGGTTTAACAGCCCAGTCCACTTCAATAAACAGCTACAGTCATCCTGTGTGTTCCAATGATAACAACACTTCTATTTTCCAAGTTATCTAATTTTTCCTTATTCCAATTAATAACAGATTTTTAAATGTTGTTCACAAGCACCCAGATGTCTGTCCTGGTCCCTGGCATTTGTAAACTCCATTAGGGCATGCAAACCATAATGACAGGTTAAACATTAGATTTTTCCTAGTTTGGGGGCTTTTTGCATAGAGCAAACTGGGCATCACAGTTTGCACTGTGTCAGCCACAAGCTCTTGGAGAGATTAATGAAGATCTTTCTGACAAACAGTAGAAAAATAGTCCAGATGAAAACAAGAATTCCTTCTGCGGGAGGAAAGATTTGTATTTCTGGTGTGTATTTCCCAGGAACTGCCTCTTTGCTCAGAATTTTGTATTTATGGATTCACAGGTCTAAGAGATGCACTGGTTCCTGACGGTGACAGAACTCCAGTTGCTTTCAGCAGAAGCAGAATGAACTTTGCATTTGCTCTCTGGAGTTTCTTGCCTGAGGGCTACAGAAAAGACACACTGGATTGTTTATTACCACTATAGCACATTATAACAAGATGATCTGGGAGGCTTCTGCTACTTTTTAGTGCCCCTGAAGCCATCCTCACTGTGGCTGTGAGATTTTTGTGTATCCAAAGAGCTGTTTCATTTTTCTCCCATGTTGCTCTTGCTGGCATACACATCAGCACTGGCTTTGAAGCTGCAAGCTCAGAAGAGGAGAGCTATGAGTTTAGTCTAATCGTATTTCCAGCAAAATCTCAGGCATGTTAGCTTTCTCCAGGTGCAAATTATTGAACTACGGGTATGTGCTAAAACCTCCTGGTACACTCAGGTTCTCACTGGCTAAGGAGTTATGACTTGATCCCTTACACAGCAATAGTCCCAATCAGCCTCTCCTGCCCTCGGACCCCCTAATGGAGCTGCTGTTCCCATGTGTTCCATGTCATTAGACAAGTCTCTGATTTATGCTTGTCTGTTTCTTATCTATTAGAAAACACTTCAGGAGCAGGAATGGTTGTGTTGTGGAATAAAATTTTAGAGTTTTCTCCCCGTCCTTCTTGAACCAAATTCCATAGCCAATTCTGCCTGTCTCTGAGGAGACTCTGCATGGGGATATTAAAGGTAATCTGTGTCTTTCCTTCTTGTGTCTTACTCTTAAATGTCAGAAGGTCCTTTTGTTTCCAGGAAGGCTGGCTTTCTTCTGGACAGCAGAATTAACAAGAGTGCAGATGCACAGGCATCAGAGGCTTTGGAACTGAGGGGCTGCAGAACTTGTCCTTTTGCCCACAGACATTGGTGTCTGTTAGATTTTAGGGCACAGAAAGTATAGCTGAGCCCCTGAAATATTAATTAACAAGTTTTACACTGTGCTACTAATGTGCACAGCCCAGACACGTGTTTCAGCCCAGGGTGAGTTTGCCTGGGGTGGCAGCAGGGTGAGAGCTTTGGCACCAGGCACTTCCACCTGAGCCTGGCTCTCTGAGTGCTTCTGGAACCTCCCTCTCACCCAAGATTTCAGGAGCCCCACAGAGGCTTTCAGGCTCCTCTCACCTGGCATGGACCCACCAGATTTCTAAACAATGGACATTGCACATCTAAAACAGAAACTACAACCAAATTTTAAATTCATGTTCCAACTTAAATCAAATTAAAATTCATGGGGCAGGAACTGGGAAGTGCAAATAGTTGTCCATGATAACCAAAGCCCAATTTCCCCGGGGTCAGAAGTACGATCTGGCACTAGTTGCCACTGACATGGGAACAGTGCTTTCATGTGCATTATGTCAGGCCAGAGCCTGCTGTTATCAGATGTTCTGCCTGGCTCTGAGATTCAGCACAGACGAGTGGGTGGTGAAGCAAGTTGTACAGAATGAGCTTCAAAAGGAGAAATAAGAAAAGACCAACAATGCCACAGCAATTGCAATTGATGTCCTGTGAACTGTTACAATTTGGACTTCATTATTCAAAATACAAATGGCAAGTACAAAATAGCTACTAATAATGCAGCTTCAGAGTTCAGGAAAATAAAAGCTTTATAATGGATTTGAAAGTCCTTGAGGTTCAGCTTTAAGGTTTGGGTGACAGAACAAAGAGAACTACCATTAGATCTAACTATTACAATCTACCATTTTAACTGTGTCTCCTCCCCACTCTGATGGGCTCTGTCTAGTGACCCACTGGGACTGGATCTTCAGACTTCTTTTTCTTTTTCCTCCTTGGAAAAAAGTCATACAGAATGATGGACAGCACACCCAGTTCCTGTCTGATTGCTGGCCCCCTGATCTTCGATGGGATGTGAAACCCTAGCAGGTAACAGTAACAGCCAGCTCCTACCTGTCCTGTCCTACCAGCTCTGAGTGCTCCAGCCTGGCCATAGCTCAGGCCATCAAAGTGTGCCTTTTGGTTTGGTGCAGCCTATCCATGTGGGAATTCAACCCATCAATGTGCATTGTCCTTTGCTGGGGTGAACTCTCAGCTTCAGAAGCCTCTGAGCCTTGAACACTCCTTACGTGTGTTTTCTTTTTAGGAGGTTCTTCTCTCCCTCTCTGTGGTAGTCAAGGCAGGAAAAACCAACAAACAAATCCTGTGTTACTTAACAGAAAACTCTTCACTAATGGAAGGGTCTTGGCAAAGAATGGAAGGGGAAAGTAATTTTCTGTGTGTGGTGTGCATGGGGGCTGTTATCAGGGATAATTCCCTCGTTCCTGTCTGCAGCTCACTCTGTAGAGCCACCAGCCAGACCTTCTTTGAGTCCTCCTGCACAGGTACAGGACCAGTGAGCAGGGACTCCCCCACATCCAGGTGGGACCACGTGCCACCCACACTCACACCCCTGCTGCCCTGAGCTCACAAGGAGCCTTCTCACCTTTGATGAACAGTCCAAAACTCGTACACCTCTCACAGTGTCTGAACTCAGCCCTTCAGTGAGCACATCACTGGTTTGAGGCCAGACAGCTGCAGATCTGTAAGCAGGACTTTGTCAGAGGAGCTTCCCTTTGGAGGTGTCTGTAGTGGAGGCCAGCAGCTGACAGACACTGCACAGACCCCGTCACAAGCTCACATGAGAGGTGGATACATTTGATGAGGTGAGGGTGGGGCAGAACTCTCTCCTGTGCTTTACATTCCCTGGCTTTTAAGAAATGCTGTCCTGGAGAGGCTCATTATCTCTGTTCCCTTCCAAGGCCCAATTAATTTAAGGCATGACAGTTTGCTGGGATGATTCACACACCAAAGGAAGGAAGAAATGAAGATAGGACTTGAAAAGTATAGGTAACAATGTACATTTACTTCAAAACTCTGTCCTTTGTGCAGCTCTGACCTAAGGAAGAGATATGACAAAGGTTGCAGTTGCCTGAGATATCAAGGGACAGCTGTGCAGAGGTGATGGCAGCTGTAGCATCCTGCTGAGTTCTATCTATCACCCACCAGGGCCCTGATTCAGGGACCTGTGTGGCAAATATCTGTGTGTATCTGTTGAGGGACGTGTCAGCTCAGAAAGCCCCTGAGCTCTAGAGCTCTGATGAAAGCTCACTCCCTCAGCTGGAAGGATCCCTCATGGATCCTGGGAAGGATCCCCTAGGATCTACATGTTTGCCTAGTTTCTGGGTTTGGGATGAATGGTCACCAGCAGGACGGGTGACACCTGCCACCAGCAGGACGGGTGACAAGTACCTTTCTCTGTCACCCCTGGCAGTGACCCCTGGCCATGGGTACCCCAGCCAGGGGTGCAGCTCTGGCCAGAGGACTGTGCAGACATAGCCCAGGCCAGCCAGGACTGGGAGCAGCTCGGCCAGAGGACTGAGGGTGCTGAGACTCTGCCAAATTCCTGATCAGCAGAACAACCACAGGCACCACTGGCTGCTTGTGCGGGGCACTGGGGGCAGGAGCCTCTGCAAAGCTGAGCTGCAGCAGGTGCTGCAAGGTCCCAGCAGGGTGCCAGAAGTTCATTACTCTGGGTTTGCAAATGCACGGAAGCAAGAGCACAAACAGCCAGGAAAGGAGGAGTGGTTCTGACAGACACTTGTGCTGAAGCATTTAAAACTTAATTTTCAGCTCATTCAGTCAAAAGAGGTTATGAAATTACAGCAATAAAATCTGAAGAGCATAATCCAAATGACACTTTTCTGGGAGGTCTAAAGAGCTCAAACACGAAAGAACTGATAATTGTGCTTTTAAATTTTAAGTAAAACTACTACAAAAAAATGGCCATTCCTTTCTGAAAGGGGCTCCAGGGGCAACCCTGGTTATTTTACATCCAAATTCCCTTCCAAGCAGCCTGAAAGAAAGGATTAATACACACGGGAGAAATGTGATTTACTGGAGCATGCAGACACATGCATGTCAGAGAAATGACCCCCTTGCTGGAAGGAGGCACCATGGATAAACAGAACCTCTCCACACAACCCTTTTGGATTCCTAGGAGGATTTCCACTGGCTTCCCCTAAGAAAAGCTCTTGAAGAGACTGATCTGGGTGGGATGGTGGGAATGGGGCAGCCTTGAGGACGGACAGACCTGGCAGAGAGTGACTGGCTGCCACTCTGCCTGCGTGGGACACACAGGTGGCCACGGGGTGACTTCAGGAAACTGCAACAAAGAGGAATGGCTGGACAGGTTTAGAATGAAAGGGGCATTTCTCACTGCTGTGCAAAACTGGAGAGTGCTGGGATTACTCAGGCACATCCCTATGCAGTCCTATGCTGCCCCTCCGCCCCTGGAGCAGCCAGGCAGCACTGGGGTGACTCACCAAAATCTAGCACTGGAGGAAATTGGAGCCTCAAAAACTCAGTGTCAGGAGCTAAACAGGAGCACTGAGGAGTGAGCTCTGGCCCTAGGATCAAGCAGCACCAAGATTTCCAGGGCCACTTGGAGATTTGGATGTCTGCAACAACTGTGGACAAGGCAGTAATTTTCCATTTCTTACTGGTGCAGAATTCTAAACAACCCAGGCAAGAAATCAACACAGAAACAACCCAGCCAGCATATGGCTGCAGAACACTGCCAGCCAGCATTCTCTGCTCCCAGATGCAATTATCCACCAAAACACATTACCTGTGCCAGCTTTGGGTGGTTTCTCTGCAGAATTTTGAACAACATAAATGGAAATAGGCCCACAGGGTGAAGTCAAGGCCCATCAATGTGCATTTCACTGCTGGGTAAAGTCGGGGCAGGCTTTTTCTTCTTCACAATAGTAATACACTATTTCTATCAAAAACGTTTGTACTTAAATCCTCTGGAACTGTGATTGCAGAACAAGTTTAGGAATCAGCAAAACCAGAAAGGACGTACCTGAAGGTACATGTCTTCCTCTTGTCAGTTCCCCTGGTCTCCAGCCACCAGCATGACTTGGCCCTTGGCCACTGGAACCTCTCCTGCAGCAGAGACCAGGCGAGCAGTAATGGGTGGGCATCTGCAGGGAGCCAGCCCATCTCAAGGGAAAATGCCATTTTACTAAACCAGAACATTAAGGTTTCACAAAAACAAACCACAAACAAACAAACAAACAAACACAAAACCAACTAACCTACTATTAGAGAGCTCAGATAATAAAGCCTCCCAGGCTGTCACACAGGCAGCAAGGTCACATCTCAGCCCCCCGGCTGGTGCTGGGCAGGAGCTCCTTGCTGCAGCACAGTTACTGCCTTTTGGATTTGGGTTCTGCAGGGGCTGGGCCCCTCCCCAGCCAGGGTGGGAAGTATTCTGCTTGTCAAAATGAAGCTTGGCTATATTTTGAAATTTCTGATTTTCTCCTGGATTCAGGGAGCTCTGCTCAGGGTTCAGTACCTGTCAGAACAGAGGAGGGGTTGTTCCTCTGCTCCAGAGCTAAGGTAACTCAGGTACCAGGAGAGGTTTCAGGAATGCTGATTTCTTGCTTCTGCTCAGCTTTCTTGCTCTAGGGGCTGATCTAAATCACAGTCTTGTGGGGTTCCTCCCTTTCCATGTGTAAGAGGAAAAGTTACGAAACCTCTTCTTGCTTTTGAGATGTTCAGTAAGGACAGGAGGCACAAAACCCTTGGGGCTGCTGCTGGGGCAGGGATCGTTGGGCCAGGGGTGGAAAAAGCAGGGATGGGGAGAGAATGCTGGCAGGGCCTGCCCATGCCTCCTGCCTGCCCTCCCCAGCATCTGCACAGTGCCCATCATATCTCTGAAACCCTGAAACCCTGAAATGCTGAAGCCCTGACCATGAGGCTGCAGAGCCTCTGGTAGCACAAAGAGACCCACATGTGGAGGGGGCTCCTGCCTGGGCAAAAGTGTGGAGACCAAGGGAAAAGCTGCTGCTCCTGCTGCTGCTGCTGCTGCTGGGGCTTTTCCCAGGAGGAAACACAGAGAAAGATTTCAAAGCTTTTGTTGGGTTCAAGGCCATCCCCCTTGGCGCTGGGACCGCCGGCGAGCCTGCCCAGATCTTCCCTGGAAACCCATTTCTTCTGCTCACAATGCTTAATTACACTGGGTGATGGATTAATTTCTGTATTTGGGGCTTATCCAATCTGGGACTCAGGTTGTCTCCTTTTTAATTCCAGTTTTTTCCTGTTCTAGTGGATAATTCATTCAGAAAACTTCACCTCAAAGAAGCCCCTCCTGTTAGATTTTTCCTAACCGAGGCCCTCGTGGCCATGAGCATCAGGTAGATGTATCTGCCAAACATTTTTTCTATTTTCTTGAGACTTTATAGTGCCTGGGATTTAAATGCACTAATATTCTGTGTTTTCTGTTTCCTTGATTAGCCTGGCAAGCACAGAAGCGAAACCTTTCTCAGAGGCAGATGAATGGCTGCAAAGAAGGAGAACCAGGAGCCTCTCTTTGTACACTTAAGAATTTGTGAACAAAAAATTGAAAAGAAGCTGAAGAGACAGGCATTTCCTTTTTGTATAGAGATTTCAATGCCAAGTGCTGGGCTCAAGGATGCATTTTCCATTTTCTATTCCGCTCATTTGTGCTGAACAACAGGGGTATAATCTAAGGGAAACAAGTGGGTGCAGGTCAGTGGCCCCGGTGTGACTTGCTGGGTTGGAGGGACGTCTGGCTTAGACCAGCCTAAACTGATTTGTGGACCTGAACCCTAAAATACTCCTGTGAAGGGAAACAGCCTGTTGTCAGCACTGAAGACCTCATTTGAGAGCAGAGTGACACCACGGGTCTTGGACTGGCTCCCAATTTTGGCAGTCTATGTCCTCCCATTCTGATTCAGGAGAAAATCCTGAATTTCTTGGGAAGAGGGAAAGTACAGAACTCAGTGTTGCTGTTGTGTGGCAGCAGTGAACAACAACAAGCCAATATGATTCTGCTTTTCCTTGCAGCTCAGGTGATATTAAAATGACAGATTCCCCGTGGACCAGAAGCTCATGGATGTGCTAAAGCTCAGTGTGGCTTTGGAGGCAGTTAGACCCCCAAATCTCCTGACCACCAGCCTGTGTTTTGTACTCCAGTCAATCAGCACTGACAGGGAGCACTGGAAGGCCCAAGTGCCTTTGTTGCTGTGACAAGGAGGGACCTTCAGCAGTGAGGTTCTTTGCCAGGCTGCTCAGTGAGCAATCTTCTCTCTTCCCTCCTTAATATATGACTGGAATCAAACACATCAACAGCTTACAGAAAGGCTTAAAATGGAAGACTCTGCTGTGTGTATGTGTGGGGAAATAGGAACAGCAAAATAATAATACCCTGTATTATAAATAACATAAACCATGCCCTAGGTCCAGGGGCTTCCAGCTGTAGGTGTTGCCAGGGGCAAGGGCAGCTCAGGCTCCTGCAGCACAGCAGACAGGTGCCACAGGTTCAGAGCATCCTCTCCCATCTCAGGATTGTTCCAGACTCCCCTGCAATTGCAGCCATGTGCAGGTGCCTCAGCACAGCCCTCATTAAGGTGCAGAGCCAGAGCAGCACTAACTGAAATGATCAAGTGAAGATCTCTTGAGCAACATGAACCCTGACTGATCACATGGCTGTTTGATGTCAAGCTGCTTTTACAGTTCTCCTTCAGGACTTCTGTTTCTTCTCCAGGACTGAATAATTCTTATTCAATGAGCACTTCATCAATATGCAGCTACATTCTGAAGATGAGCTGCCAGGACACGACAGACACTTTCTGCTGGATGATACTTGAATTTTTTACATAGGCATTTTGATTCAAATTCATCTAATTCTCTAATAAAAGCTTTGAATCAACCTGTAGCTCTCATAGTTGGAACACTGGAGTAGTCTGGAGATAAACATTGAATATTCCAAACTCCAAATCTAGATAAAACAATGGGTTTTTCTCCATGCTTGCTCACATCTCCTTTCTAGGGGTCAGTGCATTCAAGGAAGAGATGTGAAGTGCAATTGTCCTCCTAGTGCCTCCCTCTGTGCTGCCCATCACCTGCTGGGGCTGCCGGGGGTCACCAGTGGAGTGGGTTCATGCTCTCCAGTAATATGATGGCTTTCAGCAATCTGCTCCCTCTCTCAAAAGCTGCTCATTATACCAGGAGAGCACAATACAGGCTTTGATGCTGTTATCTGCCTTTGCTCCCCTGTTTATCAAACACTTTGAAATATGTGGCACTCCTTCTGCAGGCACTCCAAACCATCCAAGCACTCCCTTTCCACAGGGCTCAGCAATTAGCACTAATCTCTGGCAATAACAACACGAGAGGAACCAGCAGACAAAGTTAGGAACCTGCCTTTAGACTTGCTGCAAGAACACTCTTCCTGGATACTCAGACAGCTTATCCCTGGGTAAGGACAGAGATTTCCTAGAACCTCTTCAGATAGCTTGTAGGATTTGCTTCATTAAGATGCCAGGAAAACAGCATCCCCATTCCTATGCCCTTTTCCACTGGGTTTCTTCCCCAACCAGGAAAGACAGAGAAAACTTTTCTTGAGAAATTTATAAAGATGCAAAAGTTTGCAAGGATGGCCAGAGGGGACAGCTCCTTGTGCCAACCTCCTGAGCAGAAGGACACAGGGAGGGAAGAGGCACCTCTCTGTATGGTTGTGCTGCTCCTTCCATCCCCTCCACCCAGCCCAGCCTCATTCTCTCTGTGATCTTTAACATCCCCAGGCCTCCATTTGTTTTTCCATATCTGAGCAGATATTTGGCTTAATGCTCCCTTAGCATGACAAACTGCACACAGACAGGGATGATCATGATCTGAGAAACAAAAAGTGAAGGTAACTGCAGCTGAGCTAATCCTTCACCTTGAAGGTGAAGGTGCTGTTCAAAGTGCAAAAGGACTGGGGGGAAAACCTTGAGGTTCTGAATTTTCAGGAGTTCTGAATGAGCATTTCCAAGAGTCACAAAGCAGTGTCTTTCCTGCATTGCAGATAATTTGGACTATGAGAGGCAAAAAGGGGCAGAATAATCTGATCCCATTGAACCCTCACAGAACTGCAGTGATACTCAGGAAAGCAAGAGCTGTCAAACAGCCTGACCAGCAGCAGAGGAAAGAGAGCATTCCCTGGAGGGAGAAATCACTTCACAACTCTGAAAAGCAGACAAGAATAGGCAATTACACTGCTATGGCAGCAAATTAGGCTTTTAGGTGCAAAGTGAAGTCTAAACTTCTGAAATCCCTAAACACTTCAAGATCTGGAAACTGGAACTGCAGCCACATCCCTGTGAGGAGCAGAGCCCCTGCCCCGTGTGGGTACAAAACTGGAGGAGGCCAGAAACACAGAGCAGACACAACCAGACCCCACTGTGTCCCCCCTAGCTCGCTACAGCCCAGAGAAATCAGTTCTGGATGCAGACCCACCCAGACCCCTCCACTCGCAGAGCTAGAACCTTCCCAAAAGCCCTGGGTCTTCAAAAACTTCCTGGGCTTGGGTGGGTGCCAAAACCACCAGTCCAAGGGCAATTCTGCAGGTTTATTAAATACCCAACTGTTCATGCACAAACCCCAGCACAATGAATGCAGCCAGGAGCACACACTGATTTGCTGCCCCTCAGATACCCTTTTCCAGTGGGGTATAAATAAGACCCACTTCTTCTAAATAAGATCCAGGCTTCTTCATTTATGCACCTCCTGAAGCTGGAGCTTACTCAAGAGGGGGATGATTCTCTAACCTACACCATATCATGCAGCACAAACCTGCTCACAGATTCTAAAGCTGTGAAGAATCATCTGACCCTCAGAAAATGCTGTACAATCTGTCCAATCCTGATTTTCTTGCTCCTCCAGCAAATCACTTTGCAATTTCCTGCCGTACAGTGCTAAAATAGAAGGGAAATTGTTTCCTTATGAATCAGCACAACCAGCATTTTTTGCTTGTTTTATCTGGCTGGGTAATTTTTTCTTAGGAGAGAGAAAATAGTGCCCATGATCCTGTGAAACACCCATGGTCAAACACTCGTATATCCAAGGGAAAAGTGAGTGACTGGATTTGGGAGCCAAAATTGAGAGGCAATATTATTTTTTCATCTGCCACTGAGGGGCCCTGTGGGCTCTGCTGGAGTGCACAAGCAGCATCTCCCTGGTTCCAGGGGAGTGAAGCAGAGAGCATCACTGGGGCAGCACTGTGCTAATTTGCCACACACACTGTTCTGCACGCTCCCACTCTGGGAAGGAGGCCAGTGGGTGACACAGCCAGGACAGCCTGAGAGTTCATGCACTGCAGACAGACCATCACTGCTCTGCTCCCTGTGTTTGGGAAGCTTGGAGTTGCTGTGGAGACACAGAACAGGATGTGACATGACAACTCCTCTGCCTACGACCCCAAGAAAGAGACTTATTTTTATTAACAAGGAATGCATGCAGACAAATATTTCCCTGCTGCTGGCAGCCATCTGTGTGGTTTGGCAAGAGCCACATCCCAGGGAGTGGGAGGGCAGGGGGATGGACAGACCTCAGCTGGGTCACAGCTTCACCCCTGATACAGGGCACAGACACCCTTGCTCCCTGTGCCAGCTGGAGGTCGGTGGAGCTGCCTTGGGAGGGAGCCCCATGGGGACACTCCTTTGTGTGGGGCTGGGTGCCCTCCTGGTGTCAGAGACAGGTTCTCCCCCTGCAGCAGGTTCCACAAAAGAGTCTTCAGACAGAGCGTGATGGAGGATCCCACAGATCCCTGCTCAGGACAAAGCTTTTCCTCTCAGCCTTTGAACAGCAGCTCAGTGTTACAAAGCCCCTGACATGGAGTGTCCTCAGCCCTGACAAGGGTCCACCTGTGTCTGCCCCTGCAGAGCCAGGTTTGGAGTTCTGTGGCCAGTCTCACAACGGGCACTTTGTCTCTGAAATTGAGTCTCTTGCAGTTGCAGCAACCCACAAGGAATTGTGAGTTCCATGGGAGTGATTGGTAACTCCTCCTTCTGAGCAAACACGACTTTAAATGAGCTTAAAGGGTTTTTAAAACGTTGATCAAGAAAAAGCTGTAATTCATTACTGGAAGCTGGAATTAATTACTGGAATTAATTAATCACATTAACCAGAGAATGCACATTCTTTACAGGGAGTGATCAGGAGTGCTGACAGGTAAAACAGCTAAGCTCAAGAGTATGGAATTACCCTTTTCTTCAGAATGACTAGAGACAGAGAAGGAGAAACAAATTCATCTGAAACTCCTCATGCCCTTTAGTTTTCTGTCCTCCATCCAGGACATCCCCAGTTTCTTCCCTCTCTCCAAAGCTGGCCAGGCTGAACCATTCTGTCACTCTCACCTGGATCTCTGGGATCCCATCCAAATGAGCTCAGGCTCTCCGTGGTGCTGTTTGAAAGGTCAGGATCTGACTCATGACTCCAGTATGGTGATATTTTTGGCTCTGCTTTAATCATTTTCTCCTGTATGTCTCATGTGCTGCCTGCCAGAACCCCTTGTCCTCCCAATTATGGTGAAAATAGATAATTAGTAATAGCCTAATTCAGGAACTACTTGGAATTATTGACGAACAGACTCTAGTCCAACAATATGAATTCTTCATTTATCTTTTCCACTTCAGTGCTGGCACAGGGATAAATATTGGACCAGGCTTTCCAAGACAGACATTTGTTGGCTGCTGGGAATATTTATGTTAGAATGCTGACATGTAATGATAACATGCTGGTGCAAAAAGGGAGACAAAGCCTGTCACTAGGATCCCTGTTGTTCCCTTGGGGTCTCCTCACAACTCCCAGTGACAGAACTCTTTTCTGTGCTCTGCAGAAAACCAGTACTGTGCTCCCTAAACCTTGTGCTCTCACCACGCCAGCCACAGGCATTCCAGATCACATGAACTCCCAAATCTTTCTGACATTAATTTGTGTTCCTCAGTCTAGACTCATCATGTCCAACTATTTCATTCCTGAGATCCCAAGAATTTCAAAACTGCATTTATGTGGAATAAAATTTCTGCAGAAGTTTTATTCTACGTAAATATTATTTTTAATGTCTCATATTTGACAAATATTTATTCATACTCAGCCCTCCTCTGAAGCAGAGGAATTGCTATCGTTAAGCTCACTTTATGGAAAGGAAAGAGTAGAGAAATTATTTGCTGACGGCAAAGAGGGAAAATTGGTATTAATGTGGCTCTGTGTCTGGGCCATCCCTCTCCCCAGCAGAGCAATGCCGGGCATCCTTTTTTGGGTGGTCAGCAGAGACGTACGTGGCACTTGGCTCACATGTGCTCTTCTGTTTCATTCCATGCAGCCTGGTCAGGGGTTGCCCAGGCATTAGAACAACAAGGGAAGCCACCCTGCCTTCCCCCCCTTGCCCACCCTGCAGCAGCATCCCTTCAGAGTCCCTGCACTCAGTGCCCCTTTCCCTCAGCCTGAAAGTGGCACCGAGAGCCTGCAGAGGGAGAACACTCCCTGGCCCTCACCTCGGGCCAGTCATTGAGCTTTGTTCTCACACTGGCTGCCACTGCAGGGGCAGCTGGGGCAGATTTGACACCTGGGCACCAACACAACTACCACAGGCACCACGGGCACTGCCAGACACACAGTGGACACCACTGCTGTGTGCCATGGGCACTGCTGCACACTCCACGGGCATCACAGGGGCTCTGCCTCCTCTGCGGGAACACGCCGGCACAAACCCTGCACACCACACCAGAGTGAAACACCAACATTGCCCCTGACAGCATCCTGGCTGTGACAGGGGAACAGACCTCGCTGTGCCCTGAAGGCAGGGCTTTCTCAGCTGGTTTTATTTTTACCAAGTGACACATCTGACCCGCAGAGGGGTGACCAGGCCCCAGCTGTTGCACGGCTGAGCTGCATCGAACGTGCCAACAGCACTTGACACTGGCACAAAACAGCCTTCCCCCTTTTAATGGTACACATACTGGAAACTCCTATCTTGACTAGCAGAAGCCCAGACTGCCCAACACTCCATCTCAGCATGGGAAGGTGTCAGGAAAGATATCTTTGAAGTTCTAGACAAGCTCAGTCAGTGAAGTGCAATTACTACGAAAAGCTCTTCTCATGTAGAAGATAAATTTTGCTGTGCATACAGGACCCTGCACTCCCCAAACAGAACCAAGATATAAAGCAGAGCAGACATTCAGGGGACACGTTTTCCTGATACTAATGCCTCAGATATTTATTGAGGCTTAGGAGAAAGGGCAGTTATCTGACTGACACTGCTTTTTCCTTTTTTCTTTCTCTCCCCTGCAAAATGCATGTGGGTTTTATGGAAGAACAGGAAACTGGCATTATTAGAAGTGACAGTTGAGGCACCTTTGATGGTTGGAGATTTTTATTTTGGAGGAAACTATTTCTCCACTGCAGTTTTCCTGGTCTTCTGAACATGCGTTGAATTTTCCAATAAATGTGTCCATTAAAAGAATTATTTTGTCTGTAGCCCAAAGTATGACTTTATCACCAAAAATTCCTCTGCCAAAAGCCCTTGTCAGCTGCCTGACTGATTGCTGAAGGCTAAGCACAGTTAATGAGACCGCCAATATTCAGGATTCCTGCATGACTAGGGCAAGAGGAAGTATTCAAGACATAAAATGCTTTTTCCACCCAAGAGGTGAAAGTTAAAAGAGAATTAATAATAGCAGAATGAGTCTGCAGCAGCCTTCCATTCCCAGGCTACCAAGAAACCTAAACATATAATTCATACCAGTGTTGGGATCATTTAAAAACACTCAAATCTGTGCCGAGCAATTTGCAGAAAACTGGGTAAGACTTCAAGAAAGACAGACTTTCCTGATCGTTCCTTGATTGCTTTATGATTTTTTCCATGCTTGAACAGCAGCACACAGCAGCACTGAGGCTGTTGGTGGTCCTGGGGACACCTGGCTGTGAGGGGACACAGGACAGGGTGCCAGCACAGGCTGAAGAGCATTGCCCTGCATGGGAACCCTGCTCCTCCACCTGTTTTCCCTGCAGGTGGCTCTGCCTGGAGACAGCAAAGGCTGAACTGGATGCAGGGCAGAGTCCAGGCTCCCATTTTAACAAACAAATGCTTATCACTGCCAAACCTGACAGATGTTGCTCTCCCTGGAAAGGTGCCCATGAAGTTGGGACAAGCAGGAGAGGAACTCTGGAGCTGGGCTTAGAAAAGCAAGTGCTGATCCTTGCCAAGGTCTCAGACATGAAGTACCATGTACATTCCTGTGAAAGACTGCGTTTCTCAGTGCTTTCTGTGTCCCTCGGTGCCTTCTGTGGGGATGCTCGTGGAATTTTGAGTGCCTGCTCTGCCCCACTTGCAGCTGATGCATCCCCCCCTGCTTTGGCAATGGTGGTGAAGAGAGCTGAGCAGTTCCCCACTTCACTGCAGAGGAACTAATTCTTGTTTTAGCTGATTTTTAACTTACACGCACCATTGAAGTAGAATGGCTTCCACAGGAAGGCCTGTGCTTCAAACAGTCTTTCCATGTGGGTGACTGCTTGGAGGCAAGGGTATAGGTGGAGGAGGGAGGTACACTGACCAAAGCCCCCAGATCAGGAGGAGCTTTTTCCACCAAGGAGGAAGCCTTCCACTTGCTGGGCAAGGACTTAATTGCATGGTTTCAAGATACACACAGCTGTAAGGATCATTCCAGTTCTGTGTCTGGCATCCCCTCTGAGAATCTGCCTGACCAAGTCCCTCAAACACGGTCAGTGGGAGAATCTCTTCTCTGTGTCCTATCCAGTCACTGGCTTCCCAAGCACACTGCCTCTTTCCAAAGCACATGGCTTTTATGGGAAAACAGAGGGGGTTATTGGGAGCAATTGGAGAGGCAGCTTTTGATAGCTGGAGCTTTTAGAGATTTCTCCTGTGGTTGTAATGTTCCCTCAAGCTGGATGGTGACACATACCTAGGGGTGTCAGCCAGCCCCACTCCTGGCCCTTTAAGCCCTGGTCTGAAATGCAACACTTTAGAAATATGATGGTTTAGACAACTTTAGTCAGTGAGTCAATTCCGGATTATCAGCCCACAGAGGGAGGATACTGCCTATCCCTCAAAAACTAGCAACCAGCAAGCTCTTTCCTTTGATGAATGTTATTTTAAAGAGTCAGCTCACTTCTTTGCTCCAAGAACACTGCCCATTAATCACTGCACAGGAACATTGTGACCTCCTCCCCCAGTGGCTTTATGCCCAGGATGACTAGTTCAGCATCATCAGAAAAGAAGACAGAGGGAGAGGAGCTGGAGATTTGGTCCCACCGAAGATGTGGGGAAGTAGGTGCCACTATGGGAAAGTCACTTCAAGGGATGGGATAGATGGAAAGCAGCATGCAAGTGCTTACAAGACTTCCAGACCTAAAAGTATTAGAAAACAACTGAACCTTTGTCTGCTTCAGGGGAAGGAAAAAAAAAAAAAAGTGGGAAAGGTCCTATGCCAAGACATGAGCAGTTCAGAGCCTGGGCTGAGCAGGCTCCCGTTGCCTCATGTGACAGATCTCCCTGGCTGCCACACACCCTCCCAATCTCCAATGAGCTGTGCTTTTTGCTATGACCACTGCCATCTCACCAGTACCTGACCCCTGCAGTGCTGCAGCAAGAGCCTCTGTTCTCCACCAGCTGTGATTTACTGTGATTCACCCAGAATGAGCACCAGTTAAACAGATCATGACCGCAGATAAAGCTGCTGAGGAACAACTTCCTTCATATGGCTTGGACTTCACATCACAGTTTTTATAAACTGAAAGAATCTGAGATTATTCTTAACATAAAATTAGTGATACCAGAGAAGAGCCTCTGGGTATGACTGAGCAGGGAAAAATGCCCAGAAGCATCAATTCAGTGAATATTTGCTCCACTTTGCAAGGCCCCACAAAAGGGTGGTACCTACAAGCCCTGATCAGCCCAGAGCTGATTGCAACTTGCTCCAACAGACTTTAAAACCAGAGAACATAGAACTAAGAAGTAAAAGGCCACGGGGACCTCCCATTGAACTTACAGGCCTAGCAAAACCCCATCATTAGTCTTACAATTCTTTCTTCCCATTGTATCTATATTTCACATTCCAGACCTTTCTGTGGCTTACACTGTATTACCAAGTGCTCCCTGAGGAATTATGAAGAAACTCACTCACACCCTTACAGGTTGTCAGGCTCATTAGTGAAGGCATTAAAACCAAATTTAAATGCCTCAAAACTACTAAATCCCCGTTGTGGTACATCCAACACCTTTAACACTGCCCAGGCTATGGGAGGAGGATAGGGCAAGCCCCAGCCAGGGTGCTCAGGCAGCCCTGGGGGAAGCAGCTTCCCAGGAGACAGCTCTGTTGAGCAGGAACACAGTCTGATCAGTACCAGGCAAGGGGAAGGGTCTTTCTTCAGGAACTCATCAGCTTAATGAGGAAGCCTTTAAACCAATGTCAGTGGGGTTGGTGATGTGAGCCTGCAGGTGGGTCCAAACCACACAGACCTGGGTAGCAGCCTGAGCACACACAGTTGGAACGAAAACAAGAAACAAAATACTGGCTCATTTTTGTTCCCCTGCTTTGATGTCCATGTCCCAGTGACAGAAATGCACCAGCCAGCAACAGCAGGAGATTTCTATGCAAAAACATGCACACAGAAAGTTGTCTGCAACAGGAAAATATTGCAAAAGGTATACTTCTTAATTTGCTACCAGAAACTATTTTTCACGCAAGATTTTTCCAATTTCAGATTGATAGTGCTAGCTTGTATTTTAAGCTGAACCATTTCAGTTTTCCCATGGCAATTGGCAAATCCTTTTGCTGGCTGGATCTCCTGTGAAACTGGCCTTTTCCATAAAACACTTTGGAATTCTTGTGTGACTGACAACTGTCATACCAGCATCACCAACTCTTCTTTTGTCCCTGTCATCTCCTTCCTTGTGTCTGAATTATCTCAGAGATTTTGGGAAACTAGTTAAAAGCTCCCAGCAGAGGAGCAGCAGAACCCCTGGGATCCCTTCCTTCACCGCAGCCAGTGGTTTTAGATCATGATCATCTCCAGCAGACAATGCTGAAATAATAATCTGCTGAAGGGAACAGGTATTTTTCAGCCAGTGCCTCTGGGGGCTCTTCTCTGTTGTGTGTTTGCTTGGGTTTCAGGAAGGTAAAGAATTCACAAAAAAAAATATAGTTGGAATCTTTCTTTATCCAGAGGCAGAAGTCTATGTTTTCCATTTAATATTTCTAGAAATAGCAGGAATAGCTGCTGAAGAAAACTGCCTGTCTTCAGAAATATAGAGGAACTCTTCATTCCAGATTTGATGTGATTTTTGCTTTCTTTAAACACACCTGCCAAGTTCTAACTTTTCTTTCTTTTCAACTTCATAAAAAAACCTGTCATACAGGGAACAAAACCCAGAGCTCTCTGCATTTTGAATGCCAGACATTTGAAGTCATCAGCAGTTCAGGGTGAAAATTGCCAAGGAAAAGAGGGCAAAAAACGTTTTAACAGACAGATAGACATTTGTTATCACAGGAAAGAATGAGGTAATTTAGTTCATCTAAAACACCTAGATCTTCAAGAAAATTGAGCTGACATTTATACACACACACTAATTACCAGGGACATGAGCACATCAGAGGAGTTCCCGAGGCGGAAGATATCACAAACTGCATGTCCTTGGTAGCTGGCTTGGCACTGCTGCCCAATAGATCAACTAAAGTAAAGTGTTTCAGCATAAGGGTGACTGAGGGCACAGCCAGGGCTCAAACAGCAAAGGCTAAAATAGGCTGAAAAAACCTCCCAGGAAATAACAAACATCCTGGGGCAAGACTGAAGTGGGATTCTGATCAAAAGAAGCATGACAATTTGACAATAGAAGCAAAATTATCAAGTTACCTTCCAGCCCCAGCAGTGGGCCCTGGGATGGCAGCCAGCTCTTCTTAGCTGGGAGCAAAACAACAAAGCACATTTCTGCTCCTAGGAAGAGGTTCCCAGAACATGGCCAAGCCTGATTCTTGAGGACATGGGGAAAGGCAAATGGTCCTTGAATTTCACCTTAGCCTGTTGTACCTGGACTCACACTTCACAGTGTCTGGTTAACATGCTGTAGTGGTTTGAAAGCAAAACGAGTGAGAGGCTCCAAGTCAGAAATACAATTTAACAGGAAGAAGAAAAAAAAGATAAAATAAAATAAATGCAATAATACAAAAGACCACTGACAGAGTCAGAATACAACCTGAGTGGG
>JBBMKD010000194.1:6472276-6496038 GCA_037834095.1 Argya squamiceps
CCCTCTCCCCGCTCTTGCCGTCGTTTCCGTTCCCCCCGTGCCCTCTCCCCGCTCTTGCCGTCGTTCCCGCTCCCCCCGTGCCCTCTCCCCGCTCTTGCCGTCGTTCCCGTTCCCTCCGTGCCCTCTCCCCGCTCTTGCCGTCGTTCCCGATCGCCTGGTGCCCTCTCCCGGCTCCTGCCGCCGTTCCCTCTCTCCCCCCGTGCCCTCTCCCGGGCCCTTTCTCCGTTTAACGACGCTGTTGTGGATTTTCCCGGTGGCTCTCGGTCGGCACCGGTCATCAGATATCGGCACCTCAGCTCTGGGCTCCCCGGGGCCACTTGTGGCCATGAGACCCGTGTGTATTTTCCTGCTTATTGAACTCAAAACTTCCTCTGGCACAGGAGCAGCCGAGTGAGCTGGAATCTGCCGGGCAAAACCCACAGGATACATCCCGGTTACGGCATGTTTGAGGGGGTAGAGATAGGGGCACTTTCTCATGTGAAAAATCTGTTTAACACCTCACGGTCTGGAAAATTGCAAAGCAAACCTCCAGGAATAAAGGAGGAAACCACTGGAGACATCAATCCCTGCATTTCACAGATAGGCAAAGGTGAAACAGTTGAGCCAGCAGAGGTGTATAAAGTACCTGTATAAAGCCCTGTTTGCAATGCAGATCTTATAAACAGTCACAAGACCTCCAGCAATGACAGCGTGACACATTCCAGCTGAAAAACAGACTCTGCTCTTCCCGGCCTTTGGATTTACAGTGGGTGAGAGATGGGATGCAGCTTGTGTCATGTGCCACCCCCCAGGTCCTCAGCCTTCCCAAAAGCCACCAGCAGCTCAGTCGCCTCCAGGCTCCATCCTGCTCCTGCAGTGTCCCTGTGCTTGAAGCCTCTCTCCCATCTCTTTGTGGCAGCTGCTCATGCCCAGCCCCTTGCCCACACACATCCTGGGGGGACACTTCACACCAGGTCTCTCTGAGGTGAATGTCAATACAAACCCCACTTACTCTTGTCCACATAGTAACAGAGGAATATTAAAAATGAAAATGAATTCAGGATCGTTTAAGGGTCAAGTGCAGATGCCACAAAAGAGGATTTTCCACCCCAGAAAACTGAATTCTGTCCTTCTGTGGAAAAAAGAGTGGCTTCTCATTTTGGTGTGTAGGAGACCAGGTCCATTCTCCTTCACCTGAGGCTCTGTGCAAACAATAACACTGTGTGAGTTAACACTTCTCTTGTAAGGAAAAATCATTAAGAAGAAGCAATTCCTGTACCTGAATCAGGGATCAAAATTTTTTTAAATGGCCAAAGTCCATAGCAGCAGTATAGTGTCAGACCAGGTAACTTGGTTTTACCAGCTTAATAGTTATTCAGTTAGCTAATAATTACTTCACTGGCAAGCTTACCTCCTGCACAATGAGCACTGGACTCTTTGACAATAGCAACAATCCCAAACTGAGTATCAGCTCAGGTGACCCCTCTGGAGTGTTCAACACTGTGTCTTGGGGGACAGAGCACCCTATGAGTGAACCCTTAGGTATCTTCTTACCATTGTTAAAGCCAAAGTGCAAGGAACTCTCCATGGAGGGATGTCTTTCCCGTTTCTACATCTCCCTGTTTTTCAAACTAAAGCAATTCGGTCTGGTTTTTGAGGCTGCCGCAGTGCTTTGGGCAATATAGAAGTGAACCCAGGTTAACAGCTTCCATTTTAATCATTCAGAAATGACTCAAAAAGCCTGTGAACCCCCTGTGGAACTGCACAAAGCTAATCATGGCTGGTTAAATGACCCACAGCTGCAGGTTCATTATTCTGCTTGGGAAGTTTCTTCAAAAGGAGATATAAGAAACAGCCCTTCAGAGAGGGCAATAAAATATCCTCTTCTTTTGGTGTAGTCCCCTGATTTTAACACTTTGAATGCTAAGGGTTATTTTAGTGTAGCTGCAGGGCTCTGTATTTGGCATATTGCCGATTTTCAGTAGATGTATAGCTGGAAATTGATGTAGCATCTTTGGTGACCAGTTACCTGCCGGAGCTCTTGCTGCCCTACTTGCAGCTTTGCCTAACAAGCCTGGGTCTGGCACATAGTGCACGTGTTGTTACCAGGCAGCCCCTTCCAAACAAATCTGGCTTTGATAACCAGTTTTCACATGTGGCAGAGCTGCTGCTGACTTGCTGTGCACAGTTCCTGCCCTGTTTGCTTGCAGGTGAGGGAGAGCACAAGTTCCCCAGCAAGGGGAAATGAGCCAGGGGATGGCTGAGCATCCCAGCAGGAGCACCAGGGAGAAATGCACAAGGAATCAATCAGTGTGGGAACTGACAGTGGTCAGAACATGGATTCTTAGTCTCCGGGCAGAAGGAGCCTGTGGGAAAGCCAAGTACAGAATTCTCTCAGTCTGGCCTGGGAAATCATAAGGAGAAACCCAAAACAATCCTTGTAGATACCGTCCTCCTGACACCTGGTATTTTTCTAACTTGTTGTTTACTTGTTAGAAGGTGGTCGAGAGGTGTTGCTCTAAATGACCAATCATATTGATTGTATCAAAACCCTGTATAAAAGAGTCTGTCTCTCAATAATCTGGTGCTATAATGTCCTCTGAAGAAATCGGAGTTCTACATGTCGTTACATGAGCTGTCCTGAGTCATAATGATAGATCGGGCTGCGCTTCTCCTCATGAAAGTGTTTATTGGAGGAAAACAATTAAATTCAAGGAGACCTCAAAGTATCCCATGCTTCTGCCTGGACCGAGGTGCCAGACAAAAAGTGCTGCTGGGACCAGCCATTGACTGCACGAGCTGCAGGGAAGCACATGGCAATGAAACAGCATTTGCAGTCGGGGCATGTCCATGGCTGATTCCCCACCTGGGTAACCACAGCACTTCTTTGTGCAAAGGGCTTTTCATGCTGAAAGAAGTCAAAACAAATGGAGACAAAAGTTTTGGTCATGGATTTTTGTCTGCCATGAGCAGCAGCCTATACTTTCTTGCTAATCCTCTTGTAAGAGGGAATATCATCTCCTTTTCATAACTCAAAAGTTACATAAAACCCAGAGAAGAGAGAGGGTGCTGAACCAGTATTTTATTTGACTGTTAGCCCCCAAAGAACATTGGTGCATCAAATCTTACTGTATTACAACCACACAGATATTTTAACAGAGCATGTATTAAAGCACAAGCATCCGGTGGGAGGTTGTGTGTAATCAGGGGGAGGTTTGCCAGACCTTTACAAAAACAATCACCTCAAAGAAACAATGTTTTTTAAGGCAGCTCAACATTGCCAGACTGCAGACTCCTACTGGAAAAGGAAAGCATTGCTGCACAAGGATCAGCATGGGATGTGCTATGAAGAAACAATGTCAGATTTTCATCTGGGAACAAACTGTCCCTTGGAGAGCTGTTGCCAGGTGAGAGATGTCTGCTTGCTGCCATGGTCAGACAGGCAGCCTGTGGGTTTGACCTTGGCCTGCACCATCTATCCATCCACCCACACAAGGCTGAGGGATGCTGAAGGGTGAGGGGCAAGAACAGAATCTGATTTATTTAGCCCAGAGTAAGGAGTTTGACGATTCTCTGGGAGTGGGTTGGGATATACATGCAAACTGTATTATTTAATCTCATTGATTTTTCCAGTGTAAAGAGAAGAGCATTTGAATAAGTTTTATTAAGTTACAGTAACAATATTTATTTGCCTTTTTGATCGATTTGTTTTTTTAAGAAGAGACATCTTGTTTATAGAAACTTCCAGACAGTAATAGCAGGGAAATGCCATTTGCAGTGTCATGGATCCCCAGTTTTCCAGACAGTAAAACACCCAGATTAGGAGTAATGTCTGGTTTGTGCTGTAATTTGCTTGTAACACAGAATTAAAGGTTTCGGTACTGCCTCTGTGGTGCCAGCTACAGGCAAGACTCCACTCCAGTTGAACCAAATCGAAGGCTCACCTGGTCAGAGCTGATACCTGAGCCTTGGGTATTTGCTCTGTGAAGCGATGTTTCTAATTCCATTTCTTCCCAATAGCACATCCTCTGCAGAGTAATTCCTGCAGATGTGAAGGAAAAGAGATCACTGTGCCTCAGATGGGAGCACAGGCCTGAAGCCTTAGTACTGGCATTGCCACTGGGATTTGCAGTGTCCCAAGCTCTGCCAGGTCCCTGTCCCTGTCCCAGATGCTGTTGTCCTCCTCCTTCCCACAATAACTTAGGAAAAAGCAAGATTAGTGTCACTCTTACTCTTTCGTTCTCCTTCACAGTTTCTTTTTGAAATGCAAATACATTCTCAGGTCACATATTTTTGTACCCATCAAAACATCTTGATTGCCAAATTTAAGCAGCCTTTCAAGCAGGTTTGCAGCTGTGACATGCTGTCAGTCTGGGTGGAAATGCTCAGCTATAGAACTGTAATTTTAGAGTATTTTTCATGGGAAGACTGAAGCTCATTTCCTTTCCACTGTTTTTTGAAGCTCAACCCTTTACCATCACAAAGGCTGAGCCAGTGCAGAATGGACAGAAAGAAACTGGTTACTCTTTCTGAGAAGGAGGAAAACACAACTTTGGTGGCTTTTCATAGCCATAGGCTGCAGTTAGCCATGTGCTCCCACTGGGTATCTCCCACTAGTGACCCAGACCCAGCTCTGTAACGCAGTGGCTGGCTCCACTGTGAGCCCCCAGAGCAGCAGCTGCTGGTGCCAGCTGTCAGGCACACATATCCCCAGGAATCCCAGCTATCTCCTGTATTCCTGAGGCACTGTTTGGACCAGGAGCAGCACTGCTGGTGCGCCCTGCCACCAGCAGCGTAGCTTGGAACACAAGGATTTGTGCTTGAGGTGAATGCTGAGGCACATTGTCAGGTGCTCAGTTTAACTGAGCAGGGAGCACATGACCGTTTATGTGTTACAGGTTAAACTTCTTCCATCTCCTGCCTTTTGAGTTGAAAACCTGGAGGTCTGGTTTGTTCCATTGTGATGGAACCCACACAATGCTGGTTCCATCTCAGACAAAGGTGGAACCCCCAGTTCTATAGGTGCTGAAAGGCTGCTGCTGCCCCCAAGATAATTACAGGACAGAGAGACAGGCTGACCCAATGGGGAAGGGCTGCCAGACTGGCAGGGAAGCCAAAAAGAACACAGTACTTGAGGACTGGTGAAAAATAAAATATTATTGAAAGTGAAAATAGTCTAGATTTTATGCCAAAGAAATGTCAATTTACAAAGTTAAAGCCCTAACAGATTTACATCAAGCCACAGTGGGCAGCTAGTGTGTGTATAACCAGTTTAGCATTCCCCGTGTTTTCTTAGACCATGAAAGGCTTTGTGTGCTGTTAAATAATTCTTTTCATTTTTGCTGACTGTTCCAATGAAAAATTCACTCAACGCCCCTCATTCTGAAGCCCACAAGTGGACAATTCATCCCTAAAGAATTTTGATACCTGAGAGAACAAGGTCCTGAATGATCCCCAGTCAAAAGCTGAAATTTGCATGCTGTGGGCAGAAGGTTGACTTGATGGTCTCCAGAGGGCCTTTCCAAACCCATTTTCCCCATGATTTTGCAATCCCTGCGTGGTGCTGCCCAGCTGTCAGACGAAGGGTTCAGCTTTCTGCCATGATCGGCTGCACGCTGGTTATGTCTGTCTTTGCAGAGTGCCTCTTGGAGGGTGTCTGTGCTTTCTGGCACGTGCTGCTTCTCTTGTACGGGCAGTTCTCAGCCTTGGTGTGCCGGAACAGTGGGGAGAGGGGCTGCAGAGCGTGGCCCTGAGCCGTGCTCCTGCGCCGGCACATGCACAGCAGCGACCGCAGCTCCGCGCGGAAGCTCTCGTTCAGCCAGCAGTAGATGAAGGGGTTGTAGCAGGTGCTGCTCATGGCAAACCAGTGAAAAGCAAAGTACAGAGCGTTGCTGCTGTGGATGGCCCTGCAGGAGATCAGCACCACGTAGCAGTTCAGGGGGAACCAGCACACGGCAAAGACGACCACCACCACCATCAGCATCTTCAGCGTCATCTTCTTCTTACGCTGATGGGCGTAGTATTGTTCCATGGTGAGGTCCCCAATGGCGTTCCTCAGCCAGAGCTTTTTGGCCACTATGGTGTACGTGATGGAGATCACAAGCAAGGGCAGAACATACAAGAGAACAAATGTAGTCAGGTCCAAATACTTCCAGAAAAGATCAGCAGGAGGAGGGAAGCTGGGGAGGCAGACCATTCGGATGGTTCTGTTTCTGGAGATCAAAGAGAAAGAGCTCTCAGTTCCACTACCAGCTGCACACATCTGAGGACAAACACCTCAGACATTCAAACAAGTTTCAGTACAGGTAGCAGAACTCATTTGGTGTCATGGTCAGGTGCCAATTTCAACAGAAAATTTTACTCTAGTTTTGACCTTGGGCTCCAATGAAAGTTATCTTAAACACATCCCCAGGAAAAGAAAGAAATCATCCATGTTGACATCTGTATCCTCTGCTGATGAGGAGGCCCTTCTCCCCTGTGCCTGCCCCAAATTACATGGTTGACTCTCTGAGCCCAAAACAACTAATGAGCCAGCCTGGAAGCAATTCCATCAATTGTCACTGTCCCTTTGTGACAGACACAGCACCCGTGCAAAGGGAATGAAAACTTCTCTGTTTCACCACCCTTTCTGCTCTAATAACATGGATGGAAGGATGTGGCCTTGGCTTCTCTGGGGTTTTGCAAACGTCACATAACAAAAAATATGTAAATGTCTTACCCAATATAAAACCTAGTCAGGGTCTGATAAATGGCATGAGGCAGTGAGAAGCAGCTGGCCATAACCCAGATGATGATGATGCAAATCCCTCCTTTCACCATGGACATGCGTGGCTTGAGAGGGTGCATGATCACCTGCAGAGAACAGCAACTCCTGAGGATTGACAGCATCTTGATCACTTTTTGAGCACCATGTTGCATGTGACATGCAGCAGCAGCTCCACGTCTCTTCAGTATTACAAGGCAGAGAGACTCTCTTTACAGGACTTCAGGGAGCACAAGGGCTGGCAAGTGCATGGAGCTGTGCACATATTGGGTGTTACTGCTGGCCCAGAGCCTGAGCAGAGAAACACGTTCTGTGTGGCCCATTAGCAGGACTCCAGAGACCACAGTGGTGAGACCTCTGTTGAGCTATACGCAGTGTGGAGGATTATTTTAGGCAATGAAACAATAATTAAAAATAGACCTATCATGTCATGCAGATGATCACTTGGCTGATGAAGTCTTCGGTATTTTATGCATGTAGTTTCTAGTCCCATTATAAATACCTACTTAATCAAGTTATACAACTCCCCTGGAGTATCTGACTGCTGTGGTACTTCTCAGGGTAGCAATAGTTTTGGAGGCAAGTGTTGGTTTCTCTTTTGTCTGGGACATCTCCTTACTTCTGTCTTTATCTCCTTGGGCCATGCTGGTTCATTCCAGCCCTGAGGAACCCACTCCACTGGATTTAAGTGCATGTATTTTTTGCCCTTAATTAAACAAACACATCTTGATACCTAGCTATGCCTTGCAATCAACCCAGAATCTACTGATTGTAATGGATTGCTCTCAAAGTACTTTGATTTCAGGAGCTGTAATATTGCACATGAAATCGGCAGACTGTCAAACTCTTTGTGGTAAAAAAAGACAGAAGTGGCTGATCTGTGGTCCGGCAGGCCCTGTGATTCTCTGACACCAGGTGGAGCCAGTTCTTGTTTCGAGTTTCATCCAGCCACAGCATTTATCACGTGAAGCTGCTTTTCTGTAGCAGCTGTTTCAGTGACACCAGCGCTGCAAGAAATCCAGTCTGCCTGAGAGCTCACTTCGCTAGACTGGCCTCCCAGCACTCAGCGCTCAGCACTCGTCAGCTAAAGAACAAATTACAAACTTTCTTAAGGAAACCCTTCAGTCTGAACTCATTGCTTGACCTGAAAGGTTTTCCTGACTGGTAAGTATCAGGGCTGGAGGAGAAGGAGAGAATTTCTTACCTAAACTGGATGAGTTAACATAGTTGTTATTAGTTTCCAGTCTTAGGCAAGGAATGGGGCAAGTGTCAGAACTGACAGACTCATGGATCTGTGTGCGAGAACGTGTGGGCTGGCTGATGTTTGAATTCAGCACTCACCACCACCCTGCTGGTGGGGCTGTGCTCTGAGGCGGGGCTGAGGAGGGCAGGGAGCCCACCAGCCCAATGGCCCAGGCAGAGCAGGGGTGGATCAGGTTGTCTGTCACTGACCTGAGGTTTTCTGTGTCTCCCAGGGCAGAGACTCCCACTAACCACAACCTCTCTGGAGAGCCTGTTGCAGTATTTCATCACCCTCACTGTAAAAATCATGGGTGTTTTGTCCACTTCCATGAAAGCTAGAGTTCTCCCCTCTGTTCCCCGACTCTCAAGACAGTGCAGATTTCCAGATACTAGGATTTGAGGAGGAAACAACCGTGTATTTAGCACATTTTCTAACAAACATAAGGGCAGTGTCTTCAACATACCTGGTGCCGGTCCAGTGCAATGGCAGCAAGGGTCAGCACAGACACGTGGACAGAACAGTACTGAACAAACCGGCTGATGTGACACATCAGCTTCCCAAAAACCCAGGTGCTGCTCACAAACCTCACCTGAAGAACAGACAACATCAGATTAAGAGGAGCAGTACCTGAAGAGAAGCAAATTTGCCTCCCAGGTGCACAGTACAGAAGAAATGCTTTAATACATCTCCCTGAGGCTTTGGAGGTGCTTTATCCTCAGTTTTTCCTTGAGAAACAGTGACCTTGCAAGAGGGTCTCAAACTGAGGGTAGATTTACTGCACTGGGCAAACCAATGGCTTGAGCAGTGCTCTGTGTATGTTGTGTACCTGTGTACATTTGTACATTTACCATGGCCCTTCTGGAACACATAAAGAAATCTTAGCTCTGCTCCTCAAGGAGGCTCTGCGGGGCACACTATGTGCCTCCCAGAAAACATTATACTTTTGGACATGTGGATGCTGAAAGCTACATGGTCTCCAAACTTAGTGAGAGAAATCCATGGAATCTATCTCACCTGTTCCCAGAGAGGTGTTACTGGTGATGGCTTCTCTGCAGAGGAGAATGTGCCAAATTGCCTCATGTCCTTGTAATTCCTGACTGTGTAATATTAATTACAAATTAATGTCACTCATTTTGCTGCAGATTAAGCTAATTTGAAGTAAAGTATATTCACTCCAAAGCATCTGTCCACAGAAAATTAGTCAAGACTAGCTAATCTGTTTTCAATTTATCTAATTAGTTTCCCTATAGAGGCGACTCTTGCAGCACTGACTGTCACTGAACTGGAGCAGTGTGCTGGAGGTCTGGAGCTGATGTAAAGCTTGTTCCTGAGAGAGCTGATAGAAATTTAATTACAGGTGCCTAGTGTGTGGCTGTTGGTCTGCAAACACACAAGAGGGCATCAGGATCTCCCTGAACAAATTACGGGATGCAAATCCCATCAGAGCAAGGCAGGGAAATCCCACCAAAGAAGCAGCATCAGTTTAAGAAACGGTGGATTCAAATAGCTAATTCAAGACCTGCTTTTAGAAGGCAGAAGAGCACTCGGGGCAGGGATGAAGCAGGAGGATTTTGAACAGGAGTGCTGGGTCAAATCCAGGAGCACAGTCCTGTTTACATGGCATTTACAGTCTGTGACAGTGGGGCAAGAAATTAATCTTTAATTTTTCGCATCCCACCTCATTCATTTAATGTTCTTTTATATCATATATTTTTTAGTCACTGAAAATAAAAATAATTAGCCCCAGGAAGCACCCTCTGTAGTGGCCGAGGGAGGGACATGCCACCGACACTGTTCAGTGCAGCCTAAGCACTTCTCTGAGATGTTGCACAGGGCAACATCTGACCTTGTTCATGTTGTTTCCATAGTAAACCAGCCATCAGTTGGATTTTCTCGTGTCAAGCTTGTCCCCACTTTCTTCCCCATCTACAGGCAAAAAGGGCTCCCAGATCTGTGCCTTGGCCAGAGAGATGGAAAGCTGCAGCAGAGTGACACCTGCACCACCCCATGTGAGGTGGGGGCATGAGCCCCCAGCTCCACTTGTTCAGGGGGTGTCTGGGATGGGGGCCATGACTACACCCTCTCCAGAAGGCAAAAGGGAAAGGGGGGAAAGAGTAATTCTGGCTACCAGCCTGGTCCCAGCCCGTTCAACCCTCGTGCACACAGCTGACAGGCACCCACAGACAGGCACGGCTGGATGGGGCTCACCAGTGTGAAGGGCGTGTTGAGGATGGTGATCATCACATCAGCAACAGCCAGGTTTACGATGAAGAGGTTGGTGGCAGAGTGCATCCTCTTGTTCTTGATGACCACGTGGCACACCAGGATGTTGCCAAAGAGGGAGATGCAGATGATCACAGAGTAGGCGACAATCAGCAGCGCCTTCACTGTCCGGCTCTGGGACTCACCCTCATACTTGGCTCCACTGTTGAAGTCCCCCAGGTCCTCCAGGTTCAAGTCACTGTGGAAGAAGGACTGGTTAGGGAAGCCATACAGTGCAAAGAAGAAGTTGGTGGTGTTGTGGTTCTCTGCTCTCCAGAAGCGTTTGGGCATGTACTGCAAGGGGAACCAGTTGTGCTGGCTCATGGCAGCAGAGCCCTGTTCCAGCCACACACTCGTCAGTGCCTTCTGCCAGCTCAGCTGCTAAAGCCAGTGGTTGCAGGAGGGAACACACACACTTGCATTTTAAAAATCTGCCCCATGGTTGCAAACTAGAGAAGAGTTGATAAATGGGTCCTCCTGCCTGTGTTGGGGACACGTCAGCTTCACCTCAGAGGTTCCCTGTTGGCTGTCCCTAAGTCCCATATGTCCCCCACAGAAAAGCTGATGCAGAGGCTGAAATATCAGAGATCCTCAAACAGTTTCTCTCTGCACCAAGGAAGAAATCTTAGTGAATATTTCCTTTTGGGCACTGTTCTTCTTCAATCTGCAATTTATCCCTGGAAATCTGCTTTACTGGTTCTCCACACAGTCCTTAATCCTTCAGATTTCTGTTTCCCAAGAGTTTTCAGAGGTTGGCAGAAACAAAAAGGCAAGGGCTGCCTTTTGCTTTGCTTTTTCCCTCTACAAGTACCTCTGACTACTCGGTGAAGCAGCTTTGCTCAGCGGCAGAGTGGTCCCTGTGTTCCCTGTGATGTACACAGCTGCCAGATGACACACTGCACAGGAAGGAGCCAATGGCAGATCTCTTCCCACTTTTTCCTGAGGTGTATCACAACCCACACGTCGGCAACACCACAGCCTGACACGTGCAGGTCCAGAGAGTAACCTAACACAGATGGAGGGTGGATGTGCTATGATCTCCCCCTTTTGCTCTCTGCTCTTCTCTGGACACTCAGCACAAACAGCTACATTGGGGTGAAGCATCTCCACTACTTTGTGGCATCTCTCTTTCTCTTCATCCCAGAGTTTCAGCAGAGAACATCTGAGAGCCTTGTGCTTGGCCCCAGCCCCTTCCTGCTGTCATGTGGCGCAGAGGATAGAGTGAAAAGTGAAACATAATGTGACAATAGGAGCGGCAGCCCAGCGTGCCCGGGGGGCAGCTGCACTCTTTGCATCCCGGCTGGGCTGGGATATGAGCTGAGCCCCGGGGCATTCAGGCTCCCACCGGCATCTCTGCAGCAGCCTGGCAGAGGCTGCAGGAGCACACAGGGCTCCATCCCTGGGCTCCTTTGCTGTATGGTCCCTTTGCCATGTTCCCTGCTGTGCATCAGGAGGGTGAGGGCTCAGAGCAGCACTGTCTGTACGTGCACAAACCCAACAGCACTGAGATATCCTGAGTGCCGGAGGTGAGTTACTCTCATCCCGTACTTCTATGAAATTTATTTATTTATTCTGTTGCAGGTACAGACACTTCAGCAATCACATGCTGGTTTGCTTAAGTTACAATTCACTTTGCAAGCATTTTGAACTGCTCAAAGCAGGCTTTGGGGCTCATCATGCACTGGTCCTAGCTTCTCTCAGTTAGACAGACAAAGCAAGGGAGAAATGTACTTTTGCCAACTCATCCAGGTGAATTGTGCCGCCTTTTGTTTCTACAGAAGATTTTTGGCTTTCACATGTTGACACTACTTGAGAGACAAATTTTTGTAAATTTTCAGTGTTGTGAGATTAGTTAGCATTTTGCTTGTTAGTGCTTTTTTGGAATGTCAGATTGCTGAAATGTCAGTTGAGGTGCATATCCATCTTCTGAACAGATCTACTGTGATCTAATATAATCTCATCAACAGATCAATGTTGAAAGAAAAATCAGAGCTATACTATAAAAATTCAGGTCCTTGGGAACATTAAAACAGGAGCTTTCAAGCATTTTCACAAGGTCATTTCCATGGTTCATTGCCTTTGCTCATGGAGGCTAAGGGGGCTGTTGGGAACAAGTCCCTGAGCTCAGTGGGTTCATGGAATCTTTCCTGTACTTCCCTCCGGGGACTTTTTCTTGCCTGACAGAGAGAAGGGAGATAATTCAGCAGTCACACTCATTGTACAGCATGTAAAAGCATCCAGGGTCGAGGCTGCTTGCACTTGCATCTGTATTCACTCTAATTTTAAGGAAATGAGTTCTAAAGACATAATTCATCTCTATTACTGGATGGAATTTATGATGAGGCAAATCATAATGGCAATGGATATTTTCTCCCCAGGCTGTTACTATAGGCTCAGTGGGTACACACATTCAAATACTTGTCTGTGTCTGCTCCCACGAAGATGTACAGAAAATGCTTTCATGACTGGAGTATTGAGCTCAAAAACTGAATAAAATTGCCCCCACAGGTCCCTGTAGATTGTTGTATTTCATATTTATGAGGTACATTAAGACTTCACAAGAGGCCAGACAAGGAATTCTGTGAACCCAAGACCACTGCCTTAAAACTTTTCCTAATGCAGATATTCCCATTGTGCTCCAACTGCATGTTTTGGCTTCTTATCTTGTCTTCTCCATTCTTCCTTCCCCAAGGTCCACTCCTGATGCTGAGTGTGGGCTTCCCATGTCATCAGGAAAGGAGGTGAGAGCTGCTGGAGATAAAGGGCTGCTTGCTCCACTTTGGGTCTTGCTCTCAGGACACACAGAGTTGATGCCCAGAGCACCCACCAAGAAAGCGTCCAGACTCTGAGAGAATCCCCTCTCCTACCAGATGGGAGCTGTGCCACAGGGAGCACACAGATCCTGGCACAGCCTAAACCAAGGTCTGCTAGTGCAATAATGAGATTTCTGGCTCGAAAAAGAAAGTGTCTCTGCTCTGCCATTCAGAGCTGAAAGCAATTGGAAGCAGACAGGATGTTTCAGTGCCTGAGCCTCATCCAAAGGAAGAAAATTCAACAGCTGAAATTGTCAAGCCCAAACAAAAAAAATTTAATTCAATATGTCTGTCGCACCATGCAGCTTCTTGCAAGATTTGTCTGCCCTAGAGAATTTCATTGTTTACCCTTTTCTACGTTAAATACAAGTTTGATAAATAACAGAAACAACAAGAACTGTAGACCAGCCCCTGAGGTTTTATTTCACTCAAAAGGTATGTTAGAAATGGGTCTGGACAATTCTCATTAACCATGAATCTGCAACTCTTACTTTTTTCATATTTGCTTTAGTGCATTTGGGACACTGTACTCCTCTTCATTTGCAATGATTAGTTCTGCTTTTGTGACTCAGATGACATGGGATGAACAGGCACAGGCATTTTCCAGGACATTTCAGGGACTTGATCATAAGACTTAATAAACAAACCACATTCGGTGATAACAGAGTGAATACCCCAGCAATACATTAAATAAAGCTGTTCTGTGATTCAGACAGGTGCTAACCATTCAAAATCACACTATACACGATGCCTTTCTGTGCAAGTGAGCCAAGGTTTGGCTCCTGGGGAGGGAAAGCTCCTCTCAGCCCACAGCAACACAAGAGTCACCTGTGTGTTCCTTCATCCCACTCACATCATTCATTGCATGCTCCCTCTTTATAAATGACAGCCATTGCAGCTATAATCCAGCTTTTACAAAGTATTTTCACGTACTGAAGGCAGACTTTTTGGCAAGGTCATAACATTTACCATTCTCAATGTGGTAAATTTACCAGTCTAGATGGCTTTTGTTTTCACCCTGCGAAAAATCCCTCTTTGTGGGGAAAAAATGTGGAAGGAGGGCGCTGGGCACAGACTGTCTCTGCCAGATACTCAATTACTCCCCTTGAAAGAGTATTTGAGCTTTTATTCTCAGAGCTTTCTTGGAGGCAGTGTAATTGCATTCTCATGCTGCAGACAGGCAGGAAGGAACAAACAATGGAGGACATGTCTGGGATACCAGGCTGCTGATGCGTGATTTAGGAGCTGGAAATCACTTCTTCAAATACACTGGACCAGCCTTTTTGCAGTCAAGCCTGACATCTAAATTATTCACAGTGAAGTGGAACATTGGGGAGGAGCTGCATGGCTTTGGATCCAACTTCTACACTTTGGTGGACCACGCCCCTTCCTAGAGAGCACCTGGGTTAGCTGAGTGTCCCTCACCTGGCAAGGAAGAGCTCCCCAGAGCCAGAGGAAGAGTCAGCTCCAGGCCATTGCCTTCATGAAGCTCAATACAATGTACCTGATGGGTTTGCCATGATTTCTCTACTGTATCTGCAATTATTTCTAATTCCATGTGCCAGAGACACAGTGAGGACCAGCTGTAGCACACACAGCAAAGTATTTGAGGAGGGTAGAGGCATGTTGTTCTCAGCTGAAAGGACAAAGTTATGTTATAAAATTTCAAGTTATTCCCTGTGACTATCAAATGGCTGTAAAGTACGGCCAAGGGAGTCTCTATTGGCTCAGGACATGGAATTTGACACACACTAATCCAGAAGATTGGCTCTTGGCAAAGAAGGCTCTGCAGATGCAGAGGAGACAGGTCATACAGAGGAGTTGACATGGCAACTGTCACTCATGGTCCCTCAGGAGATGGAAGTGAGCACTGCCAGGTTCAGGCAATGTTGGTGTTTTTCACTTTCTAGAGGATTCAATACCAGGAGAAAAAGCCAGATGGGTTGTTCCAGAGCCAGCTCACATCACACTGGCAAAGGGAGAGGAATTGTTCTGGAAGCCTCTGTCAAGCCTTTTTTCCTTAGTTTGAACAGAACTCCTCTGGAAGGATGGATTAGACTGAAAACTACTTTGAAGTTTCTGAAAAACAACAAACCCGCACCCACCCCCCATCCCCAGTCTGACTTTACTAACAGCTGCAAATGTTCAAACAGGAATCAAGAGCCAGGGTCCTTGAATAAGTGATGCAGAAGATAAAATATGATTTGAAAGGAAACACTTCTGAAGACAGGCATGCCATGAGCCCTGAACACACAGTCCCAAAACCCACCCATGAGCAGCAGCTTTCTTTTTCAGAGAGTGATTGGAGAATAGGTGGTGTTCTGCAGGTTGTGTTCTGAAAATGATGTTTTTTCACTGAACATTTGAATGAGAGCCAGGACATAAATTTCATCACCAACAATCTGAAGTTTTAGCTATGGACAATGCATTTTACCCCATTCAATTAAAAAAAAAAATAAAATACCTTGCTATACATCAGAAGCAAATACTTCTCTAAAATAACAAAATTTTCAACTTCAGTCTCTCAACCCAGAGTTTGGGGTCTTGGTACAGAGCCGGAGGAGGCAAATGCTGGAGGAGGGGACATGGGCCTGCACAGGGATCCCTCAGGGAGGACAGTGGTGGTAGATTGACAGTGAGAAGCAAAAAATGGTCTTGTCTCAGGTGTGGGAGGTCGGCTCTGGAAGCAGCTCAGCCAAAAGATCACTCCTCACCCCCACCTGGCAGCACTCATCTACTCCACAGTGCCCTTCAACTTCTTTGCCAGCCTGGGCATCTCCCACTGGGATTTTTTTACCCTTAAAGCATTCACAGCCTTTTTCAGCGCCTCTTACTCATTCTTGGATTCTGTTTTTTCTTTTTCATTTCTTCAGATATTTCACAGGCTAAGTTTTGGAAACACTCATGACTATTCCAGCTTGGGTTAATTTGCATTCCTAGTATGAAAAACATTTCTTGCATTCATTCCCTTCTGTCTTTTCAACTTCATTTTATCTGACTGCTCCAGGAAAAGCAGAATCAGCCACTACTTTGTTTTCTCTCCTTACAGCCCCACCTGCACTCACTACAATTCCTGGCTTGCAAGACAAAATAAATTTACATATACTTTTTCCTTTAGATGCCACGCTCCCGGATGATCTGTGAATGCCCACATCTCTTTTCAACATCCAAAACTTCAGGGACAGAGGCACCACACACCCCGAGGGCAAACCTCTCTCTGGCACACCGACACATCGGCGCCCCTCCTGAGAGCCCTCCTGGCTCTGTGGGCTCCAAAAGGCTCCTTGGCAAGCTGCAAGAGTGATGTCAGTGCTCAGAAGTGAGTTCCAAACAAGGGCTGTAGCTGGAGGAAAGCTTGGCAGGATGTCTGTAGCAGGGGCACAGCTGGTTTTAAAGGGGTTTTGAACATTTCCCAGCTAAACCCTACCACCCTGTGCCTCAGCACCTCTTCACAGAGATGGAAACCAACTGCAGAACTCAAAATAAAATGCACAGCTTCTCTGCTGCCCCTATGGAAGTGTGATAGATATGATGGGTAAATTCGTGTATTAAAATATTAGAAATGTAGTAGGTTCAGTCGAGGTAGTAAATGAAATAATGTATCAAATATATTGTACTTTGTAAATCTTGGAACACTGTGAAGTAAGTCCCAGTTCCCGTAAAGGGAAGGAGTTCCCGAATACCGGGACTTACTTTGCAACTGTAAGGACAGCAGGATGAGACCTGGATTTACAAGTGAAAAGATTGGCTGAACAGGAGATGGCTCGTTGATCGAATCAGACTCTGTGCACCTGGACCATCAAGCAGCTGATGCCAATCTCGATGGAGGACCCGGAGATGAAGTAAAATCACCATCCGAAAGCCAGGCTCCAGAACTCCTTTTCGAGACCTACACCGGTGCCGGGAAATCTGTTCAAAGTCCATCAACAAGTGAAAGACAGTGCATGAATATTGAACAGATACACAATGGACTAGCCGCCAGGCACAAATAACAGTATAAAAACCGGACCCAAGAACTCAGAAATCGTGGACAGGGCAGGATAGCTCCCTTGCTGCTGATCGTCTGTTCACCCAGCATTCGATCGATGTTGCTTGTGGCTGTCCCAGATAGATTTTTGAAAATGGAAAAATAAAATCTTGTAATTTTTTATCCGATTGGCTGATAATCATTTACAACAGAAGGGTGATGGCCCTAACAGCTCGTTCCTCTCACTGACCCATTTCTGAGCAGGGACCAACTGCAGCTCCATCAGGCACACAAAACCAGTCGCTATTATGGTACAATCAGCTGAAACCTCCCAAATCTGTGCTGTTATGTAAAATTACACAGCTGCTGCCCCTTCTTCATAACATCCCAGCCTTTCTTCTCTTTGCCTGTTTCCTGGCGCTGGGGGAAGCCAGGTGGGTGGTACCAGCACTCAGCTCAGGGAAACAGAGAGCCTTGGGAGGAGCAAAAATCAGAGCCCAAACTGCTGCTCCTTGGGTTTGGGTAATGTAGAATGAGGTGATCTCAGAGCAGTTCTTTCCAGCTGAGAGCAGAAGCTGGGGACAGGTGCCAGAAACCATTCCCCATGCTCCCTCTGTGGCACCAGGTAGTCTCAGAGCTCCTGCCAGGCAGTTCCATCCCAAAGTGAGTGGGCTGCCCTGCAGCTGCTGCTTCAGCACAGAGCAGGTGCCACCAGCTTGGTCTTGAGAGACTCCATGTGAAAGAAATCTGGAAAGAAAAGAAGAAAACTTGGATTTGAAAGAAAGCTGGGAAGAAAAGAAGCTGATTTGTGTCCAGGGAGAGATGTTTGTTTGAGCTGGTCCTAAAGATAGAGATATTAGAAAAACCACAAAATCCTTTGGAAGGATTCTTTTCCCTTTTCAGTCTCAGGCTTCTGGTCTCAGTGTGTCTCCTGCTGTAGAGGTCTGATGCTGGCACCAGGATACAGGGCTGTGGCACTATCCCTGCCCTGGCACAGCCCCCTGCACTGCACTTTTTCCAAGGTACCACCAATAATTTGATGAGGTGATTTGGCAAAGGTATGGGAGATTACAGGGGGTGTTTATAAAAATTACTGTGTAGCAGTATTTTTAAGACAGAAGAGTGAACAGCCAGGTCGACCCCTGCTCTCTCTGCCCACCACCTGCCCAGGGCAGCCAGGGGAGCTTGGGACACCACAGCCTGAATTCCCCACTCACAACCTGGGCATCTGGGAGCTGTGGCCACCAGGATGTTTCCAAGGAATGGGGTGCTCCATTCCATTGACTCCTCCTGCAGCCCAGCCTGAGCAGTGATCCTTCCTGCTGCTGCCCCCAGCACTGCTCTGCTGACCCTCAAGTCAGTGACAGCACCAGGTGCCTCTGCAGTCCCAACACCATCAGTCTCAAACCTTTCCCCAGTAAATCTCTTTCTCCTTTAAAACCTTTCCTGAAACTTTTTAAACTCCAAGTTATTGGTATTTCTAATTCTTGTCCATTTTGTAAATTGCCAGTCATCAGCAGAGTAGAAATTATTTGGTCTTTTTTTCTCCCCAGCACACAACATTCTGCATTCCAGAAACACAAACACATTCCAAAAGACTTACTTGGCAGTGAAAGTGTAATGAAACAGCCTTTGTTCTTCTTTATTTCTCTCCAACATGAGCAACAAGAGTGAGCGGGGTGGGGTGGGGGGGGGGAAATTAAAAGGAAAAAAAAAAGTCAACCTCATCCAGCTAAAATAAGAGACAAGAACACCTCAAGAATATCTTCATGTGTTCCCTGTTAAGCCAAAGGAACACAGCTCAGCCAGACCCATTGGCAAGTCCTGAACAATTCACTGTCCTGGAAGTAACAATAAAGGAAAAAAATGTTCTAACAGACAGATAAAGCCATTCCAAAGAATTGAATCACTGAGAATAATGGGAGTTCCTTGGTGCAGGAAGAGAAAAAAGTTCCTTTTGCTAGGGAAAGAAAAAAGTGCCTGACTCAAACTACCCTAAAGGCTTTGCTTGATGAAGCAGCCTGACAGATCTCACCTGCTTCCAGAACACATTTTTTAAGGCAATGTCATTAATTTCTTTAATACTGGTGAATCTCAAGGAGGAACAATTGTATCAGGGCTTCAATCATCATCATAACTATTTTCCTCCAAAGCCCATTGTATCTGGGCTCTCAAATTGGAAAAAATGCCTGAAAGGAGGTAACTGAAAAAGAGAAAGAAATTGAGTTTGAGGCTGTATTACCTCTTTTCTAATAGTCAGAATTTGAAAAGAAATACAAAAGTCGATGAGAGATTTCCTGTGTGGGAGGTTTTCAACCAAACTACAAATTTCTACAATTTTTTATTTTCTGCTGCTGTTTACTTAAATTAAGGACCTTCTCCTTAGGCTGGACAGATTCGGGGATTAATCAAGCACAGGCAGCTTCTCCAAGAGCTTTCATCTCCTCTGGTCATCAATAGGTCATGGCTGCAATTGCATCTGTCCTGAAATCAGTTGTGGGGGAAGAGGGGGAAGATGCAATCTGGGAGACAAATAATCTAATTTAGAAATGTTTTTCTCCAATCGCTTCTTAGCGATTTGGTTTGGGTGATTACACATGACTCTGGAATGGGTACACTGTGTAACAAGGGAGAAATACAGGAGGGAAAAAAAAGAAACAAGGGAGAAAAAACTTCCTGACATCCCAGCAGCTCCAAAGGTGCTAACTGAGGACTGACCCAAAACACAGGGAAATGAGCCTAATTTTATAAAAGTAGCTTAGAAGTTTACAAGGCTATTCCTGTCTTTAGCTCTAATCCTGATCCCTTTAAAATGAATGGTATTATTATTGTTTGTGTTTTCCTAAAATTTTATGGAACTTAGCCCCATGAAAGTTCAAAAATAATAAGCTGTTTGGGAACAGGCTGTCTCCTTTCTAACCTTTAACACTGGCCAAAAAGGTTTTATGCCCTGTGTACCTGATTTGCACATAAATATCACCTCCAGACGGTTTTATGAAATTTTAATTATAGTCCATCTGAAGCAAAGTGGCCCTGGATTACATCCAAAATTCTCCCATGCTGAGCAGAGGATTTTGTGCCTGGCCATTTTACAAACCCCTCCTTCTGCCAGCTTAACAGGATAATACTCAAAAACCTTGAGAGCCCTGACTAGAATGGCTGTTAGTTGCAAAGGTTCAATTATCAACAACAGCACCTGAAATGCTGAACCTCAGACCCAGCACAGAGTGTCTCCATAACCAAATATCATCTCTTTCTGAATCGTTGGAACATTTGCATTAGTCAACCTGAAGCAAAACAGCCAGCCCTGCACACAAAGGAGTCCTTTCTGTCCCCTGATCCTTAGTTCTGCTTTGACCCATGCTGGGCAGGGACTTCTGGAGACAGTGCTGAGCAGCTGGAGGGCAAAGCAGTTGTAAGCATAAGCAGCCAGCCAAATTTGCAAGAACAATGAAAACATCCCCAAGTGTGTGAAACAGAAATCAAATAAACTACTTCTGCATAAGCATTTGGTTTAGGATTTTTTTTGTTTGTTGTAGTGTCTTTTTGCCACAGAAAAGCAGGTAAAGGCAGCCCTGAATCTCTGGCCACCACCTCGCTCCATCTGTTACTAATCAGCATCTTGGACAATAGGACTTTTTTCTCTGTTTTCTGTGCAGCGAAATTCCCAGAGCTTGGGAATGGAAGGTGCACCAATGTCTGTGCTAAATGCTCTAACAGCAATGAAAACGTCTCAGGCATTGGTGAGGAGCATCAGCACAAACACAGATGTTTTGAGGGTGCATTGGCAAGCGCTGGAATCCATAGCACTGGGCTGGAGCAACCAGCCACAAACCCCAGATAAACAGTGGAGTTTGGTGCTGCCAGGGCTGCAGTCACACACAAAACTGCAATTCACATTTCTGACTGCTCCTTGGGGACCCTTCTTCCTTGCAAAGCCCTGCAGACTTTCCCTCAGTCAGTTCTCACATTCCCTATCTGCTCCACAGACTCGGCTGATCACGTTTGCCCCAGCCACTATCACTGTGACACACACCCAGAAGCCAGTGAGGGGCTCACTCAGCAGGAACAGAACAAATTACTAAAGTCTTCACAGAGGTTTGGCATCGAAATGTCCAATGGAACAGGTAGACAACCTGCTGAAAATATTCTTTTTTATCACACAAAACAAACCAGAGTCTCAGAGAAGTCCAGCTGAGCTCTGTCATGTGTGGGATTGTGCCCTGCAGTCAGTAATTTGTTGTGCTAGGTATGAATCCAGTTAAGGTTTCTTGCCCTTTCAGTCCACACTGTGACATTGATTTGCCATCACCTTGAGACAAGATATCCAGGGTTTCACTGACTCTCCCCCTTTTGGTTTAGTAATTTATGTATCTTTAGCCTACAGAAAGCTGGGTCATGACTGTCTGCTGGAAGGCCAGGGGCAGACCCAGAAAAGCGTAGAACATGTTCAGAATGTACTTTGTGACTTATTGCCCTGTTCCATCAAAATCATCATCTGCTGTCTGATTCCAGACTCTTGGTTACAGGATGTACCTCTACAGATCCAGGTACAAACAGGCACAAGATCCAGATGTGGCATTGCCATGGCAACACGCTTCTAAAACAAATTTGCTGGTTTTTTATGAGATTCACCATTTAGAGAGAAGCAGCAGTGAAACTGGATGTTGCAGATGACTCAAAGAACTGTTCAAGGGAGTGTGTAGGGCAGCACCAGGAGACCCTGGGAGAGGTGGTCAGTGGGACAAATCCTGGTGGGTAGGCAAATCCTGGTGGACCTGTAAAGCAGCCACTGTCAAGAAGCACTACTGAGGCAGTGAGGTTATAGAAGGGCAGATAAATAAAGCAGCACAAAGCAGCCTAAGGAAAAGGCTTCACAGGAAAGCCCTAACAGAGTGTGACTGCATAACTAAAGAGCTGTCAGAGGTCACAGATCATGTGCAGGAGCCACGTGGCTCAGGACACAAGAATTTGATGATATTGACTGAATATGGGCAAAGTCTGAGGAGGTGTTTGGTTTGATTGGGCAATATTTGGGCAAACTGGAATGAGAAGAATTTTAGATCTTGGTTTCATTTCACTTGAATATTCAAAATCCCCCAAATCAGGATATAGTTTGTGTTTCAGCAATACTGATATCACCCTGGGTAAGAATGAAATTGCTGTCTGAAGCATGGGGTGAAATGCCAACATCACCTATTGCTATTTAAATTCTTAGAAAATTAAGGAGCAGTAGCAATTTGTTCCCAAAGCCTTGTATAACCTTCTGAATTTCCAGTTGCTTCCTTACAGACCCTGAGGTCACAACATGCAGGCATCAACCATTATGCTAAGTGATGCCCCTGGGCATTTCAAGTGCTTTGTTCCTGTGGCTCAGCTTGATGATTCCAGACCCTTTTCCCCCAGCCTCTCCACTTGTAACCAATCTTCAGGCTCTCAACATGACTGAAGATGATGACTTACCCTGACAGTGATTTAACTGAATTTCCCAAAGCATTAAAACCTGTGGCCTGGTCTCCCAGTGGATATCAGGGCAGACAATAATTTGATGCTCTGCTGGATGATTGGTCTTTTGGGCATTTGCTAGCTAATGAAACACTGCTATCAGTTTTATCAAATCTTTGTAGAGCTTCACCCAAGGGAAATCACATAACTCAGCCACAGAACCAGCAATCGATTTCCTACAAGGGTCTTCATAAAGCAACTGTGAAACCTGGTGTTTTTAACACCTAAAATTTGCAGTTCTGCCTTAAGTCTGTGGGTTCCACTCACTGAGGATCAGAACAGGACCCATGAGGATCCATTTCCGAGCTGTGCATCTGGAATATTAACAAAGGCACAAAAGCCATGACAACACCCAGGGGTGGTTCCTCACCCACTGGGCTTCTCAGACTGGCAATTAGCAATGCCAAGGGATCCTGGCCAGTTCTTCCAGGCTAATTCACAAAACCCCCCCAAGCTAATAATTTCTAAAGGCTGTAAAGAGAAAACCATGAGCCACAATCCACTCTGACACAAGACTTGCAGCCAGACCTTCAGAGGAAACAAGGATGAGCAGGGGAATGGAGGGAGAAGTTCACAAGGAAAGAGCATCTTGGACTTGGGTGACAGCTTCACTTAAGGACAGTCTTTGGCCCTTCCCAGGCAGCTGCCTTGGGTCTGTGCCAATGACTGGAGAAAGGGACAAACTCAAACTTCAATTACTGTAGGCTCTAGTCCCAGCCTAAAAGGTCGATTTTTTTTTTAATAGTTTCAGTCATATCTTGTGAAAATCCAATTATTCATTCTGGTCACTTCAAAACAGCTTTGTGAACTGAAAGGATAATTTCCATTTTCCATTGTGAAGACTTTTCAAAAGAAAGGGGCTAGTTTTGATACAAACCCCCCTCAGATATTCAGGAAGTAGAGCTGGAATGCCTGTTTCAGCTTTACCGAAGCAAAATCTTTCAGTCAGGAAACGTGCATTGACTTCTTTTTGCGAAAAAAAGAGATTACAACTTAAAGGTATGACATGCCTTCAGCAATGGAAATGGTTTTAACTGCTTACTTTTGCACAGAGCTACATGTTTAAGAGTGTGGCCAAACCTTGGTGCAGGACAAGAGCCAGCCAGTGGCTCCAGGCCTGATAGTGGGCAACAGGGCCCCTCCTGTGCAGCTGTACTGTAGCAGTGCGAATTTCAGGTTTTTTGTATTTGTGTTTTGTTGTCTGTATGTATTTGGTATGACCCTTCCCCC
>JBBMKD010000194.1:6496138-6522997 GCA_037834095.1 Argya squamiceps
CACACTCCAGCGAGCTACCTGGGAAACTCACAAACTGCTATAAATTGGCTCGGAGATCAGCTAGCCGGAGGTCCCACAAAACGAGCCACTTTATACTGTACAACCTATGAGGCCCCTCCCTTGTGATTACAATAAGGTATTTTACACTGGGCTGGTGCAAAAATGTGCATATATCCATAAACACAGGTTTATAGCAGCACAATCTCAAACATCTGGGCCACCAAGCACATAAATCAAACAGCAGCTCTTCCCAAGAAAAATTGTTTCTTTTGCATTGAGAAAATGAAGCAGAAAGGAAGCTTTCTGGGGTCACATGCCAGCTGTAACCTACTGAGTTGTATATTCACAGAGTATTGATGAAAGGAGGTTGAAGATTGTCTCAGGTCAGTGCAGCACTAACAAGCTCTTCTGGCCCTGCTGGAGCACTGCAGAGCGCACCAGCTGACCAGCTGCCTCCTCACACCCATGCTGCTCTCACTCCTTGGGGTTTTTTGATGTTTAATAAACTGGAGTCTGTAAATTGGACTAGTCACAATCCTCATGCTCAGGCCTTGTACAAGAGGCTCAGTTTTGATAAGCCCATCCAAATCTGGCTGCACATCCCTCGCCCCACTGACTTCCAAAGTGCAACAACCTGGAAGTTTTCACAAGGACTGGGAGGAAACCTGGAAAACTGGAAAGACTGACATTACAAAAGCACTCACACCAGTGGCCTCTCCCACATGTTATGATTTGCTTAAGACCTTCATCCATTTGTCAGTGACATGGGGAGTAGAACCATCTCACTGCCCACCCCATTCCCTCACACAGCCACTGCCATCCCAGAAGCAGGAGCCCACAGATAGACACTGTGCTTGCTACCATCCTCAGCTTTGCTTTTGCTTGTTTGCTTCTCACAAAGCAGGTCAGCCTGACCCAAAGAAGATGGCTGCTCTTCACTTGCCTCCAAAAAGGAAAGGTTTCCTTGGAAGAAAAAAAGCCTAAATATGAATAATAAGGATCCAGTAGGAAGGCCTTACAGGCAGGATTTTCTGTCAGCTCCTTACAGTGACAGACTGCAAAGCTTCCTGTATCAACATACACAAAGTAAGACATAATTTCTTTGTTATACTTGATGACACTGAATAAGAGCGTATTTCTCTCTCCTGTGTCTACCAGACATGCACAGCATGCATTCAACTGTCTCTTGAATAGCAAGTTCTTTGCCCACACCTTCTCCCAACAGCCTGAACTCCTCCTTTACTGTTTCTTTGTGTCTCTTCAGGAATAGGTGACTGTTTCATCTTGCCCATCCTTCCCACAGTTAAAGAATGCAGAATGAAGCCTGTCTCTCAAGAACATCAAAGGACATTAGATTTATAAAGTACCTGGTGAGCAACAGATTTACTCTCCCCAAAATAAGAGCAAATTAACAAACAAATTGATTTCCAAGACAGGCTGTCTTTGATTTTGAACAATAAATACTAATTCCAGCAACAGCTGTTTGATCAATCACATGCCCAGCCCTGCTTTTCTCACATCCCAGAACAGTCTGTGACTGAATTTATTAAATGTTTCCAAGACAAGTGCTGCAGCAGGTCTGGTACCTCGTGTATTGCACATTGCCTAATTTAGACATCCCATATCCCAGACTCCATATATGAATAAGCCAGATGCAGCTTTCTCTTCTGCTTAGATCCTTCCTCTGATTTTACTTTGCAGATCCCCTTGTTTTGGCAGCTGCTGTGCCTGAATTTGTCTCCTCAGGCAGCCCATGAGCACATCGCTCCAGACTTGCTATCACTCCTATAATTTGCTGTGCCAACAAAATTGCAAACAGGCTGCACAGCCAGTCTTGATCACCAAGCAATTTAGTTCAGAATTAGAGGCTGCACGACAGCTGAGAGCCCAGCAAACCCTTTCACTGCCAATTACCAGTGTAAGTTGTTTTATGGAGTGCCACAGGTTAATTCCACACTAACTTCTGTGTTTTGAGAAAGAAGTATAAGGAAAGCACTTTATATTTCCATGTACACAACCAAAAGGCTTTTGACTCATGTGTTTCCCATGCACAGTCAGGGTAGGAGTCAGCAGCAGGATGAGCCACACAGCCATGGGTGAGGGCATGGCTGCCTGCCCATCACTGAGCAGGATAACAGTACAAATCCCATCCCAGCCCTGCTGCAAACAGCCAGCTGCTGCAATGTAACAAGTAACCCTGCTTTGCAGTCACCAGAGATAGCCTGGAAGGCTTCAAAGAGGTGTGTGATCATCTGGGTCAACTTTTGAAAGTGTCATTGCAGCTAATGGGGGGTCTAGGAAGAACAATGTTAGAACTGCAGACAGCAAGCACTGCCCACAGGTAGGGACTACAACAGCCACTATTAACTGCTTCTCACATTTATCCCATACAAAAGCTGCAACACCCGTTCTTCCATGGCAGTAAACCTGTTCTGAACTCATACTGGCAGTGTGGGTTAAAGTGGGGTGGGTTTATGGTGGAGGTTTATTGGACTAGCACATTTTGTTTAGAGCATGGTGCTGGTAATGCCAGGGTTGAGGGTTCAATCCCTTTACAGGCCATTCACCTAAGAACCAGACTCTGTGATCCTTGTAGGTCCCTTCCAACTCAGAGTATTTTGTGTTTCTGTGATTTCTCCTCCTCCTGACATGCTGGGAGAGCTGACTCCTGCTTAGAAGCGGTTGTGAACTTGCTGATACATTGTGCTTTGTCAGTTCGCTGCAACAGAAAGTTCTGGAAAAGTTATCTATTTCTGTTTTGTCCAAAGCTTTCCCTTGAGTTTTCTCAGTTTGAGGAGGAATTGGTGCTCACAGGACACAGCCCTGGCTCCACAGGCTGCTCTAGAACCTGCCCCTGGTGTTCCTCACAACCCCTGCTGGGGAGACCATACCACTAATGCTCCACTTGGCCCAAAAAGCATTACATTAGTGGAATTTTGGTAGCCTGCTGTTTATGGAATGTGTGAAATCCAGCTCCTAGCCCTCTGCTGCCCTGCTTGGGGCCGGCACCCAAAGCCCAGTATGGGACCAGGTTGCAGAGCTGCAGGAAGGGCAAGTTCCCTGTTCTGCTGCCCTGAAGCAAGGGAATACATTTAAATTCTTTCCTTTGTCTCTGTTCAGGCCCGAAACATTTTTTAATCTATATTTTAACAAGTCAAGGGAGAAAAAATAAAAAAAGGACTTCTTTCTTCATTTGTATTTCTCATGCCATAGCTTCTAAAATTCCCTGCAACTGATGGCTTTGGAAACCTCTGGTTTGCATTAGCAATTGAACCAGGCTTGAATCTGAGCAAAGATCATCCATATTCAGGAGTGTTCAACAGCCCTCCCACCCCTCACCAGGCTTAATGAAGCATAATGAAAGAAAAATAATGAGCTTTGTCCTCACTGCCAAAGGAAAAGGCAGCTGGAAATATGCAAGGGCTTGATATGAATTGAACATGATTAAGTATGTGATAACCACTGCTCTAAAGAAAATGGTGCTGTTATACCTAAGGAGCCTAAAGCAGTCCCTTGCAATTAGAGCCACTTAGCTCCTCGAATTGCCTCTGAAAGCCACCCAGAACAGATTGCTTTTATGCTCTTTCCATTTTAAAACCAGGCATAGAAATATGGAAGCACTGCATCCATTTGGGAAATGAGGATTCAGGGGAGGGAGCTGGAACAGTTTGGTACTTGACACACAGGGCAATGGGACTGTGGGATGTGTGGGCACACACAGGATGTCATGGTGACATGTGGATACAGCTGATGCTGAAAGATCACAGCCCACAGGTGAGCTACAGAACCCAGGTCCCACCACCCACTCCCAGTTTGCCCCTAGCAAAGAGCAAAAGGATGTGTCACAGCAAGGCTGCCAGTGAGGCACAGCTTGTCATGGTCCTTGATGGAGTTGTCACAGTGGTATGCAGTGCCCTGAATTACTGTCTGCCCATTTAATCAGAAACAGCAATCCAACTCTAAATTAACAATCTTTTCTCTGTATTCATTGATTCACACAAATGAAAATATTATTTTCCTTTAAATTAATTACATAAATGGTTCACAGTTTCTTGTGAGACAATCCCCAACTTGGCAATGGAGCAAGACTGGAATCTGGCCTAAGCTATTCTGCTAGAAAAGACCAAGCAGCTGTTCTGGAGAGAAGAAAATGTCCCCTCCCTTCCCTGGGGAAGGAGAGTACTCCAGAAGGACTTTTTTGATCATTACTTGTCTTCAGTCAGTTCAAAGATTTCTCTTGGATTTTCTTTACAGAGGGCTGAGGAGAATATATGAAGAGGCCAGGGCTCCATCTTTCCCTCCTCAGCTTCTAGAAGTACAGTGCACAATTGAAATGATGCCCCAGAATCTTTGCTGCGGACAAGAATCCAGCCCCTGCTCCAAGCACATAGCTCAAAATGTTTGTACATGTCTTTCAGAGACCAGAATTCTTTTGAGACATGAGTTTGAATCCATCATCCAGGATGGACCTCCGGTTGCGCCGTAACCTCCTTTGCCTCTCCAGACGGATGACTGCTCCCAGGAGGACACCAGCAGCCAGGAGCAGCAGGACTCCCACAACAGCCAGAGAGATGACTGTGGCCTCTATCTGCCCTTGGGTCACCTTAGATCCAAAAAGCATCAGCTTGTGGGAATCATCCTCATCCTCAGACGGCAACCCTGAGAGAAAAATAGGAAGGTATTTTCAACAAGAGCCAGAAATACCAGAACTAAAAGGTTGCAAGAAATGCAACAGAGGAGCATTAAGAAAAACCTAAATGTAAAAATGTAATGTAAAGTAGTGGAATCACCATCTCTGGAAATGTTCAGAAGATGTGTAGGTATGGAGCTTAGAGACATGTTTCAGTGGTAGACATGATAGGCAGAGTTAATGGTTGGACTTAGTGATCTTAGAGGTCTTTTCCAACCTTAATGATTCAATGATTCAAAGGAGGCCCTGGTGCTACCCATCTGTCAGACCCTCATCCCTGAGCCCACATAGATTTGAGATGGATGGTTCCCTCCCTAACCTGCTCCACCCCAGAACCTGACAGTGTCTCACAGGTGTCCAGCCCAGTCAGCCTCTGCTGTCGCCAGCCCAGAGATGAGAACATGTGTCCAGGCTGGGGCTGCTGCAAGCTGCCCAGCCCATGCTCCCTGTGCCCATGGCTGCTGTCCTATACACCACTGAATCCACTCATAGCCATGCCCATGGCAAGTCACCAAGATCTTGAGCTTGTGCCTTCACACAAATGCAGCAGCCACCTCCTGAGAAAAGGGGCTGTCTGCTCAGGCAGCAACTGTTGGCCAAGGTTTCTGCCTGGTGAGCACACAAAAGCTGATATCTGCACATGGTATAAAACCAAATTGTTTAATATTGTCACTACTGCTCTCACATAACTCCTACTCCTCTTCAGGATTGTCCGTTTTGAGTGAGGAAAATGTTGGGGAGAAAATTACTGAAATAACAGTGAAGAAAGCCTGCTGAGTTATAGGTAGGTAGCTGCATTTGTAGCTGGCCTGAACTAACTCTCAAATCAGCTCAGCTGAATTTCCTCACAGCAGCTGAAAAATGTACTTGTGAAGAAAGATGAAGAATCAGAAAAATAAACCACCAGTGTACATTAGGCAGACTTCTACCACAGAAAATTTCAAAGGGATTGTATCTACTATTCCCCTTCTCCCTGCACTGCTAAAGCAAATGTTTTCTCACATCTGTTCTTTACAATGCCCAAAAAACTCCAGGCACGTTCTTGGCCTCTTTTCTCAGGGGAACCTCAGAGCAGAAGGCAGATGTGCTTGTTTGCATGCTGACTTCATGCCTTCAGCTTATAGAGATGATTGTGAAACTTCCCTAAACCACAGGGTCATTTACAGTCCAAAGAGGGAGGACAACCCATCCCAGGCACCCTCCTCCAAATCTCTGCCAGTACCTAAGCTCATACTCAGAATCTGAACCCATACATAGCAGGCACAGCAGGGTGGGTGTGGGGTCACTAACCTTTTCCACCTAATACAGGCACACAATCCTAACCAGCCCAACTTCCCTATTTCTATCACCAGAGGACAGACTGGTGCCCTCCCTGTTATCTACTGAAGCAAGGCCTCACACCAAGGCACTGCCAGGCTGGCAGAGTAGAGGCTGTGGGTGCTGTGTGTGTTCCTCCCTCCCCATACACAGATCCAAACCTCTGTACTGCTGAGGGATCTGCCCTCTCCCCTTCCCAGAGACAGGGTTTGGCAGTGCTGTACACACCATACCTGGGATGGCAGTCAAGTCTTCCAGCTCTGACTCTGAAAGGAAACAAAAGGAGGGTGAGAAGGTGTTGGGCTGAGCAGGCAAAGCCCAGAACAAAGCACATGTGGCAAGGATCAGACCTAGAGGCAGCATGGTTTTCCAGGACTAGCAGGCTGTCCTTTGTCCTGTCCATGTTTTCCCTCTCTACGTGAGAAAAGAGAATTTTTGTATCACCTGCTTCAGAGGCAGCCCCAGTCCCAGTGCACAACTCTTTCCAGCCTTCAAAAGGAAAGTGCTGAGGGAGAAATAGAGATGACCCTGGCACTGGGCAGGCACAACTGAAACACTGGGGCATTCACTGTTTTGGTAATACATGTAAAACCACATCATCATGTGGGCTCCATTGCAGCCAAACCCAGTACTGAGAGTCAGTCACCTCTGAGCACCTTCCAGTTCTCAGTAAGAGCAATTACTGGCTGAGAGCTGAACATGGCAATTCAGGCACAAGATAAAAATCAAACTCAGAATAACAACATAGGTAATGTAAACTCCAGAAAACAATTTGTTCTTAACTCCAGCTCCAGGTATTACCATATTTAAAGGGAACATCATAATTTAATAACACTTATATACTTATCAGCTCTATTAACTGCCTTTTTGTAGTACCTAAGATTTGAGATACAAACACTCAGAATTTCACAGCAGTAGCAGGAAGTGCTGCTGGATGTTTTACAGTGACAGCTCCCTACCTCCTCTAGGCAGGACAGTGAAAAGGATCTCCATCCCGGCATGGATGTGATCAGACACATGACAGTGAAGCAGCCATGTCCCAGGGTTCCCAACCAGCATCTCCACCATTTCAAAGGTCCCAGGGAACAGATCCACAACATCTGCTCTGTAGCTTTTGCCATTCTGTGGGAAAAGGGAGGGCATTAGCTGCAGTGCTCAACGCATCTTCTCAGAAACAAAATTCTGCCAGTGTTGCTGGGGACCACTTCAGCATTTTAATGTTCAAAAAAAAACCCCAAAGCTTTCAAAAAGCAGCTCCAGGGCTGCAGGTTGGAAAGCAAACAATCTGGTAATGCCTAACCCTAACAAGAATTAAGCTGGACATCTCAGCATGACACAGAGGCTCAGGGAATCAGATGGGGATGTGTAAAACCACATCTTTTCCCAGCTGGGTGAAGCTTGTGCAGAGTCATTAAAAAACATTCAAATACAGAATCAAGTAAAAGTGGTGATATCAGTGATCAGTGTCTGCTGTACCATCAGCAGATATTCTTACCTTGTATATGAAGGTCTCAGCATGAAAATGGACTGTGTGGACATCAACCTCGTGACCCATTCCCAGCAGGTACCAGTTCACCCTCTCTCCCTGGTACATGGTCAGCCCAGGCAAGGTGGCATAGAGCCTGCCATTGATTGCTGTGCAGGGAACAACACAGAGGGGAAAAGGCTGTTAGTGACATTGAATGGGTGCTGCACCTCCTCAGAGGCAAATTAAAGGCTACAAAGCTCATACAGCATCCAGTGTATCAGCAGCTAGTGTCTCCCACAGGACAGTGCCCCCAGCTCAGCTACTTATCCACTCTGCTCACAGCCAGGATAAGTGACTTGCAGTCAAGGCCTCAAACAAATCTCAAAAACTACCTTTGCTGAAAACCTGCAGACAGCCAGCAGAAGTGGCTGCTTCTAGAAGTCAAAATGCATAAAAATGGCATTTTCAACCCAGTGATGGAGAAACAGGTATCTACCTACATACACATAAATGTCTGAGCAATTTCCTTGATGAACATTGCAAAGGGGTAAACCCTGCCAGTGGGCAGCCCTGTGGTGCTGTGCCTCAGGCTGGCCACACACATCACATTCCAACCACTTGTATGACCCCTGCATGGCAGGAGTTTACCTCTCAATTAGCACAGCTGGAAGGAATCCTGCTGTGACTGCACATGCAGGAAAAGGACCACAACAGTGAGTGAGCTGACTGCTACAGCACACAGAGACTCTTGTGCTTAGATGACAACAGAGGGAATAAGATGGAAAGAGGCAGGATCTGAGGGCACAGCACCAGGTTTTTACTCCCAGGTCTGCCCTGGGCACTCTGTGTAGCCTAAAACAAGCATGCAACTTCAGCATGGTGGTTCTGCTAGCTGTAATACTGGGTTAACAATTACACCTTCATGGACGTATATTTGGAAATTCTTTATCTCACCCATACAAAACCAGTAGTAATGACAGTACACAAAATGCTCAGTACTTATCTCCACAACTGTCAAGGGACCGGTTTTGCTGAGGGTATCTTAGATATTATATAGAAAGAAACTAACATAAATAACACGCTAATTTAAACAAATGTATTCATCCTTCTATGGTAGAAGCAACCTAAAACAGCTGAAGCAATTGAACCACATCTTGCAGCCACATAGCTCAGAAGACTAATTTGATGTCTAACATAGTCTGATGGTCCCCAAGACAAACAGAATTAAATTTCTCTGACAAGTCAATTTCATGCTTGATTTTATTTCCTTTTCTGAGTCACTCAGACATATCAGAGATTAACCTCTGGCCAGGATGTTGCTATTCCTCGTTACAGAGACAGCCACAATGATCTCTGCAGATCAAAGATTTGGGCTGTAGGTGTGCTGTAATATTGAGAACAGAGAGTTTAATTCTGTTTGTGCCACTGATAATGGAAAAGGATTCACCACGAGTCAGGCTCCCTACTTAGAGAGATTGCAGAATCAACACCAACATTACCATGCATTTTGTTGCTTTCCACAAATTTCTCATCCAGCAGGTCGACCTCCTTGGGATTTCCCTTACTGAAACGTTCCACGTTCTCCTCCAAGTACCAGGACTGATTTTCATCAAAAATCAGGAAGAGCAGAGCAAACTCCCTCTTCACATCCTTCCTGGTCCCACTGGAGCGCAGGGCCCCTCTCCGGCAGACCTTCAGGGGCCCAATCAGCCCACTGTACATATCCTAATCAGAAGGAAGGAGAGCTCTGAGGCAAGGACCTTCTCACCCACTTCTACGCACAGTTCTTTGCCTTTCAGGAATCATTTTCTATTCCTGCATCATCCCACGTAAAACAACCAGTGCTGCTGTAAAGTATTCTTGGAGAGCATCAGCCCCTGAAGCACAGGAACAGGAACTGTATGTGCTGTTCTAAATGCAAATCCAAAAGTCATAAATATGGATGGTATCAAAGTATTTTCCGCTCAGTGAACTGCAAAAACATCTGCAACTTGAGATAAGAAGGCCTTTAATTCTGGGTTGAATGCATTGGTTTATTGTAAGATCCTTCAGGTTGTTGCACTGTGAAATCAGTGCTATGACACTTGTAGCAATGGTCAGATCTGCCTGCTTTATTAATGAAGTTTACTTTGGACAATTTCTGCCTTTTTGTAGATTAGCCCTATGGCTCACACCAGTAGAAACCATGACCAACTGGGAGATGTTCTAATAGCCTACAACTAACTGGAGGAAGGTTGGTAGAAAGGAGAGATGGTGGAATTGTTTTATGAAGGTTTGTTAGGAAAAAATAAGGACAGACATCAGGACAAATTCAGATGATTTCCTCTCCAAGGAGAAGACTGGACATGTTACCAGGTGATTCTCCCACCTCTGTGCTGGGCCAATCTCTAAATTGTACCCAACTCATATTGTTTTTTAAACAGGGTAAAAAATTAGTCTAATTAGGCTTTTCTGGTTATAACTTCTATTTTACCTTTACTGGGTCCACTGCAGAGTAGTAGATCCAAGGAACACAGGCTGAATCATTTGGCCCTGGACCAGATCTCTCGGGAACTTCCCAGCGATATGTCACAATGTCACCTGAGGGACAGAACAGCACCATACACCAGCTGACACACCCACTCACCCAGCAGCAGCAAAACCAAATGGGAAAAGAAAATCCTGTCTCCAAAGCCCAAATTCAATTCTGTATTTGCCAGATATTGCATCTGCCTTCCCCAAACACAAAGCAGGGTGGAAGCTCCCCTCTCAGAGCAAGACAGAGGGGTCATAGGATAGAAACACTGTCTTGGTACCAGCACAATGCAGGTTTATCTGCTGCTTTTGAGACTGGACCTGACCATGGAAATGACCATGGAATGACCACTCAGCTGGAACTTAAGATAATATTTTTTCTCTTTGAAGTGAATTTATGATGCTGATTCAAATTGGGGTTTTAAATCACCCTTTTTTCATATTAGCAGCCATTTCACAAGGACAGGATCTGGCTGACAGCCTGATTGTGGCTTGGACAGTCTGGGGCCAGCTGGAGGATGTAGGAAAAGGGAATACAGGTGACCTCACCCCTGATAAGTAACAGCTGTGCTAATTAATCAGTACAGCCTCACCCCTGATGAGTAACATCTATATCCAACAAGGATGAATGAGATAAAAGAGGGGGTTAGCTGGTAAGGGCAGGATTATCATGGAGGAGAAACTCTGAGGAGCACGAAGGAGAGAATCATGAAGTGGGATCCTGGGGAGAGACTATCCCTGCTGTGAGGTCAGTCTGGGTCTGCAGTTGGAGCCTGTTGCTGGAACCTGCAGTCACAGTCTAGCCAGGTAAAAGCCTGCAAACTAATATATGCAGTCAAAGTTCAGCAGGAAATAACCAGCTGTCAGAGGCTGCAAGGGAAACTTAGAGAAGGAAGTTGCTGCAGCCAGAGTCAGTGAATAGTTGGAATTAAGATGATTAAGCCACGAACAGGAATAAACCAGGACCCCTCTTATGTTGTGTTTAACAAGAAGTCTGTGCCTTGGCTCATTTTTACCCTCTAATGAGAGGGCTGCTGCAACAGGAGGGCACCAAAAATGAAATAGATTGGCATTTGGATGATGAGACAAAGTGGCCATTTCAGTCAGATCTCAGAAAGCACTTGTGTGTTTCTCCTATTTCATACTGTTTTCATACTATTGCACTCAGGCATCCCAAAGAAGAGGCTCCCCCATTCCAGGACCAGCTGAGCTGTGACCTGCCATCATCTTCCCCTTCCCACAGAGAGACCACACTCAGTGTGGGCAGGATAAGGCTGCAGACAGAAGAATGTCCTACACATGTCCCAGATGGCTGCCATCCCCACACAGATGGTATCACTAAAACTGTGCTGGACCTGAAGGACCAGTTACCGTCCAGCACTACTGTAACAAAAGCAGGACATCTGAGGCTGCTTAAGGAAACCAGTCTGTCTCTGGGATAAAACCAGCTACGTGAGCCCACACAGGAATGCAGCTAGAGACAGGGACCTACCAGGGTTTGCCACTTGGGGATGCCCAGTCTGCTGCTCCAGCACCCCGTGGGCATGGATGGAGTAGGGTCGTGAGGCGTTGTTCTTGAACACGACGTTGAGAATGTCTCCCACTTCCGCCCACAGAAAAGGGCCTTGAGACAGGAAGAGTGTACTCTGAGACCACCAAAATCCATCAGCACATCTCCTGGGATATTCCCCCCCACCCCTGAACATCTTTTCCCCAGAAATATTACCTTACAATATTTATGATGTTCCCCATCCCTTCCATAAAAAGAGAATTGGATGTCAGTCTCAATCCAAGTCTTAGGAAACTGGACTGATTTTCACAATGAGGACAATGAAGGTGGTTACACATCTTAACTAGGCCCAGCACAGCTAAGGCTTGATTTTTGAATACTGTTATGCTAAATGTCACATTTGATCACCCCTTGCTATTCATTTCAAAAAATGTGGTAAATATTCAACTGAGCCTGACAATGCTACAAATCAGAGCTGCAGCCTATTTTGAGTGGCAGATGCTGCCTCAGCCTGGCTGCCCTGACAACACTTATAGCCTTGGGTTCATAACACAGAGTTCTGTCTCCACAGACCTCCACTAGTCAGTGCAAAATGCTCCTCCACTTCCCAAAGCTGCCTGCTTTTGCCCCAGAAGCATTTCTCGCAGCTACAGATTCTCCCCTCTAGTTCTCAGACCCCTCTGAAGTCAGTGGTTGTTTCTGTCCCATACTCAGAGAAATGCAGCTGTGAAACATGCTTTGCCCGAGCCATGACAGAACACTGGTGCAAAGGCCAATGGAAAAGCCCAGGCTTTCCTGCAAACTGTGCACAGGACTCTTCCAACTGCTGTCTCCAAGGTGGCAGATGTGAGTAGAAGACAGTCCCAATTTCTCTGCACTTATATACAAAGCAGATGCCTAAATATCCAGTGATCCTTCAGACTACAGCTGTGAGCCACTGCAGCTTTAGAGCCCCAGCCCCACTGCTGTGTGAGAGGAAAGTGAAGCCCCTGCACACATCCTTACCCAGTATCCCTAGGTGTTCATCACCACTTATCCTGGCTTTGGGGGTTTGGAAAGTGCCATCGGTGTACTCCCTGTAAACTGCTTTCTTGTACCTGGAGCCGAGCAGTCCATTCTCATTGTTCAGAAACACGTCAGCATAGCTGAGAAATGCAGAACAAGTGCTGAGACAACCAAAACCTCATGGGGAACAAACAACTAACTTGTGTCAGGGGGTTCATAAGCTGAAGGGGCTTCCCAGAGCCAGCTTGGGTTGCAAAGCAGAGCACAATGACGTGGAAGGCTGCGCTCCCATCAGCAACGCCACCAGCACATGACCAGGTCACAGGGTGGCCAAGACACCCAACAGGCTCCACCAGGGTCTGCTGGGACACCTGGGAAAGCACAGGCTTCCCCAGAAGGTGAGCTCTAACCTCTCTGCAGAGTGGTTGTGCCGTTCCCTCTCCCAGCTGCGGTCGGGCGCGTAGTCCCACACCAGCTCCTCCGCCGCAATGTAGAACGTCCGCACTCCCGTGTAGCGACGGGCAGAGGCAGCGCCCGTCTTTCCACACTTGGAAACATTGTACTGCTGCCTCATCCCAGCCTGGTAGTGATTGCTCGTCTGGCAGTAGATCTCAAAAGTCCCTGAGGGAGGCCGGATGAACAAGGAAATCAGTTGCTTCCCCGACCGGTGTCAGTATGCGCTTGGTGTATCTCTGTGGTGCTTAGGGAGCTTGGTTGCCACAGGCCAAGTTAAAAGGAGTCACTGGAGAAGTCAAGCAGGAATGGCACAACACAGTCCTATACGAAACATCTCTAAGGAAGTTTTCTTACTCAATAAGCACCTATAGCACAGCTCACCCTGTAAGAGTTCATACAGAATCACAGAATGTGTAGGTTGGAAGAGACCTTCAAGATCACTGAGTCCAACCCAGCCCTAACCCTCAACTAGATCATGGCATCAAGTGCCACATCTAGTCTCTTTTTAAACACATCCAGGGATGGTGACTCCACCACCTCCCCAGGCAGACTATTCCAGTATTTAATCACCCTTTCAGTGAAAAATTTCTTCCTAATATCCAACCTATATTTCCCCTGATGCAGCTTCAGACTGTGTTCTCTTGTTCTGTCAGTTGCTGCTTGGAGAAAGAGCAACGGACACGCTAGAGAATCTGCTACAGGAGCAAATATCACAGTGGGAGACTCTGCCATCTGCCCAGTCGACTGGTGCAGGCACTCACCGCTGTTATCAGGCTGCATGAAAGCAGTGGCAAATGTGTGGGGGAACAGACTGGCTGAATCTCTCCGCATCCCGTTCCTCTGCAGGGTGTTTCCCTGAAACACGGCTCCGTGTACATCCGCTTCGCTGCCCAAGCCCAGGAGGTGCCAGGACACTTTGTCTCCTTCACACACGTCCAGCCCAGGCAAGTTACCAAACATAAGTCCATTGATGGCTGGAAAGGAGAAAGCAGTTAACTCTCTGCAGGCAGGTGTCAGCCAGGAGATTTGGAGCAGACTGTCCTTGTGGGACAGGCCCACCAGTCAGAGGAAGGGTTGTTTGTAATTCACCCCTGAATACACTGAGAGCACACTTCTCCAGACAGCTGTGCTGCTTGTCCATGTCTCCCCTGGTGCCTCCAGCTTGGCCTGATTCCAGGCCAACACCACACAACCCTTCCAGCCCCCAGCTCAGCCTTTAGGTGAACATCAGCCCATGCTTTGCAGGTTCATCCCTGCTGTCATAGAGCAGAATCCAACCATACCATGCATCTTGTTGGATTCCTCAAAGCCATCATCCTTTTTCACAGATGTCTCTTCCATCCTCAAGTAGTACTTTATGTTAGCATTTAAATACCAGCTGAGATTCTCGTCAAACACGTTGAAGAGAAGATAAAATTCTTTGTCGATTCCTTTCTATAATTACAATGATGGCTGTTAACTTTTAAACACAACAATTAACTATCCTTAGTGTTAAAGCTGTTTTGCTTGGCTCTTATATTCCCCTTTATTTTAAAATGTGGCTCGTTGAGGGCAGGACTCTGACTCTTTACTCAAGTTCAATATTCCTCTTTTATTTCACAAAAAGCAGCACTATTTTCCATATTTCCCATGAATAAAATGAACAAAACTCAGCTAAGGCCATGAAGTCAGTGCCCCATTCCTCCCCCACGCCTAAGGTGTATGTCCAAACCAGACCCAAGATCAGAGCCCAGACAAAAGGCAGGCTGATGACCACACCACATCCCTCCTGCCTCCTAACACAGGCCTGGATTGGGGATTTTTTAATCATCCTAAATCATTGAAAGTGTTCATTCTCCTAAGAAATGCAATGAAAAGGACATTGTGATGGTGTCCAGACTCTCCTCACTGGTGTCACTGTCCCCAGCAGCACATAGGCAGGCAGCCTGCTGAGAAGGTGAGCAATTCCCAGGCTGCAGCACACAGGTACAGCAGAGTGGCCACACCTTCCACAATTAAGCATTCATTAAAGGTTTGCTTGAGATTGTGGAGCCAGAATTGCCACTCCAGGTGATTTTTCCCTGTCTTACGTTTACAAAGGTCTGTCTCTTTTGCTTACACTGTTCCAATATCTGCCCATGTTTATCATTATCACAGCTCCTTCACCTCAAAGGCTGTATGTATTCCCAATCCTCTTTGCTCAGCAGATCCACATTTTCACCCTGGGTAGCATGTTGATTTCTTCTGCAATCCTAAGTCACATGGTGTCCCCAGTGAATGTGAGCTCCCCCAGGAAGGCTCTGAGGGCAGCAGTCCCCAGACCTGTCTCTGCTCCCTGAGCCACGCTGCAGGACAGCAGTGGGGGTTTGATTTGCCCTCTGCTGTTTTTCACAAGGCTCTGCTCCTCTGTCTGATACGTCCCCAGGGATATCAATTTACTGCCTTCCCTAGATTTACTGCCAGGAATAGACTATTCTTGACTGGAATTCCAAGAGGAAGTGCTGGCTGCCCTTCATGTTTCACCTCTCTATCAAAAGCGTAAGACGGTCATGGATTTTCACATGTTTTTTTGTAGCCAGCTCTGTTTGAAAATTAACTTCTCTGGCAGAATAAATGAGGCTCACCCAAACCTCAAAGGTTTCACCCAGGCAGAACACCTGTTAGCAAAAATGTCTTTTCAGTGTTTCTGGGACTGCAAGGACTATTCCATGGGCCTGTCTGAAAGCAGCCTGCTACACAAGCCTCAGGACAAGAGTTACCTGTAGGTTAACTGTTCCAAGCTACAGTTGTTCAGCCAAGTTTGTGTGTGAGTTAAGAGCAGAGCTCAGGAACTGTTTTGAGAGCAGCTCTTGAGAGCCAAAAACACTACTGCCCTTTCCCAGGCGAGACCTGGGCACCAGCTGTACCAGCACTAACTTGGCCAAGAACAAGGCTTTGATTTGACTCTCCTGGACTTACACCACTTCACATTTGTTCTTAATATGCTCCCTAATGTTTTACTGATGCTTCCTTTCTCTACATGAAAGCAAAAACCTGGTAGGAACGGGGCAGGAAAACCCCTTTACCTGCTTGTTGTTGTCATCCAAAGTGCCCGACTTGCAGACGAGCAGAGGCCCCACTAAGCCTGAGCTGGAGTCTTTGACAGGATTGGCAGCTGAGCTGTACATCCAGGTGAGGCAGGGAGGGTCACTGGGCGTGGGCCCCACGTGCTTTGGCACAGTCCAGCGGTACGTGAAGTTGTGCAGTGGCGGCACAGAAACTCCATTCTGGGACAAGCCTTTAAAACAGGGATTACAGGGTTACTCCTGAGTCCCTGCACAAATTCTGTTACACCCTCTCACCAGCTACTTTCAGAGCAGGCTTTACTTCATTCGTGTCAACCAAATACCCAGCAGCTCTGATGGGGGTGTACTGAAGAAAAGGGATCCACCAACCATCATGGTACCACATCCCTTCTGACTCCTTCCCATAGGACACTCCATGTGGGTGGATGCTGAAGGGCCAGGAGGCTTTGTTAAAAAATGTCACCAGGACGGTGTCCCCAACTTCAGCTTTGATCACTGGACCTAGAATATAGCAGAGAGAGTATATCAGGAACAGAGCATTTCCCCAGGCCATCAGGCAAGCCAAAGCAGACAGAGTACCTTCTTCCAAGCTGCAGGGCCAAAGATGAGAGCCAGCAGATGGCCCAGCCTTGTTGCTGCTGAAAGCAGCTCAGTGGGAGCAGAGGTAGGCAAGGATTGTCTGAAAGCAGTTTGGGTCCACAGGAGAACTCAGAGAGGCATCACTCCCTCACACAGGGAAGTAACAGAACAGCCTGATCTGCTGGAATGTCCTGAGGACATGCCCACGTCTCTCCCCCACCTATGAAAGGCCCCCCTCAGCCACCCAAAACATGTGCCTCAGAGGTGTGAGATGCTCCAAGCCCACCAAAGTCTGTAAGCACACAACCCAGCTGGCCAGAGAGGAGCTATGAGCCTTTACCATGCCTGTCCCCAAGCACCCACTCAGGAGACAAAGCTCTGTGAGAACGTGGGGTTTGCAGCATGCCTTGAAGGGGCTCAGACAAAATACATAACAGGAGCTACTGCTGTGACCTATTTAGCTCTAGTCACACACACTATGCTGTGTCTCTCAGCCCTTACCTCTGGAACACCTTTGGAATGACCCCTGAAGTGATTCTGTCCATTCTACCACCCTGCACCTTGGCCTGCTCCCTTTGCTCTCAGATGTGACTGTGGTGAAGCACCTCTTGTGCCCCTCCCTGCCCTTCTAAATGAGCAGGCAGGTACAGCCACCCGCCAGTCCCAGCATCAGCATCCTTCTCACAGACACTGACAGAGGATTTGTGTTCCTGGATGATTCTCACCGAGTATTCCAAGGTGTTTTTCTTCTTCTGATTGCTGCTTTTCCTCCCGGAAGCTCTCATCAGTGTATTCCACATACTTTGCCTTCCAATAGACGCCCCCAATTCGGTAGAGGCTACGCTTGAAGTAGTGCTCAGCAGGACTAAATGCAAAAAGCAAATGTCAGGTCATGTCACAGAGAAATCAGCCCTGTTCCCCTGCTCAAGGCCATCAGCATCTCCCAATCAAGCAGTATTTCAGAAAAGGACAGCATCTCTAGTTTGGAACAAGCACAGCTTTGACTCTGCAAAGCTTTTTTGCCCTTACAGACTCATCCACCTGTGTGTTCAGGAGCACCTGTAGCACACAGCCCTCTCCCAGGTAAACCTGCCAGGTGTGATCAGCCTCCCTACACCAGATGTGAGAAGGAATGAACAAAACTGCAGTGCAGTCAGTGGGAAGGCAGTGGTAGAACTCTAACCTCTTCAGCAGCTGGGGACAGCCCCAACCACAACTAAAATAAACAGCTGTAAAGTATTTATTTCCTCCACTACCACCCTCACCAAATATAAGTACCAAGCCTTGCAGGAGAGGCAGTGCAGTTACAAGGCCAGCTCACAGGTCTAAGGTCTGCAAGGTTTGCTGCATGGCACTGGGTAAATAATTAACCACTCTACATTTCCTCTTCTCCATCTGATTAAGGTATATCCTCTCCAATAGATTACCAGGGAAGGGAAGTAATCTCTGTGGAGGGAGAAGAATCTCTTTCAGTTAGCCAAAGACTGAATGGGGAGTCTCTCAACAGCTACCCCAGTCACCTGACCATGGGGTGGAGGGCTGCCATCCAAGTCCTTGCATCTGATTTCCTACAGAAATTGCTTCCTGCAGCAACACCATCCTGAGGCTCATCTGCAAGCCAGCTCTGCCACCCTGTGCCTGCTGCGCCAGGGGTTTTTTGAATCATTTCTCAAATAGATCAACCTGTTCCTAGGTTAGGCAGACATGTTCACAAATAGATCAATCTGTTCCTAGGTTAGGCTTGCTAGTTTAGCAAGCAGAAATGAAGCCCAGAGACAGAAGTGGCAGCTCATGCTGTACATCTGCTGGGATTTCTGCTGCTTGTGGGTACAGCTGTGCCACACAGCACTCCCATGGGAAGGCCCCAAGGTACCTGTACTGCTCTCAGTGCAGTCCAGCTACAGTAGCCTCCCTTTCTAGATGGAGTGATCAGCCTTCCCAGGAAATGTACCCCATGTGAACAGCAGGCATGTATTTCGAAAAGAAAGAAATTCCACATTTTCCTGAGCAGCCTTCCTGATACAAGCCAGACTCTCCAAACTGTCCAAGCCCAGCAGCCTCTCACTCACCTGCCTGTGTCACTGAGCTGCTTCCCAGTGATCCTGTCGAGCCCTGAGGGTCCGTAGTCCCACTGCACTTCCTTGGCAGCAATGAAGTATTTCCGAACTCTCCCATCCAGGCCGGGCGCCGCACCTTGCCAGGAGCAGGGCCGGACCTCATAGAGTGCCCCCATCCCAGCTGGCCAAGACACAAAGGGGGACACTCACTTAGCCCCTCCAGCCAGCCTGATGGGCAGCCCCACCTTCCCTCTGCTGTCCCCAAAGGCACATGGATGGGAGAAGGCAAGTGACTCCAAGGCGTTTTGTGTCAGTGAGCAGAAATTCCGGCCTTGGACATTGGATGCTGTGGAAGTATGGACAGAGAGTCTAGACTGGAGTCTTCTGCTGTCCACAGACCTATCATGCAAATGCCTCTTACAGGGACCAGAGCTCGTAAGGCACTGCCTCATCTCAGCTTTCACCAGTACCAAACATCACACCATGGGCCAAGTCAGCCCCACCAAAGCTGCCCTGCACACCAGCCCACCCCCAGTTTTACAAGACAAGGCATCACCCACTCATCTTGGACATTTTTCATGCCCAAGGCACTGCTCCCTACCACACTGTACATCATGTACATAAAAAACAGAGGACACAGAGTCCAGGACATATTCCACCCTCTGCCTTACCTTGTATGTGATCATTGACCTGGCAGCTCAGCAGCCATCTCCCAGGGTTCCTGGGGGTCATTTCTGCTGTAACAAAAGTGGCTGGGAAGAGACTGGCCACATCTGTCCTGTGGCCCCGGATTTTGAGTGTCTCTCCATGGAAGAAGGCTGTGTGAACATCAATTTCATTGCCCATCCCGAAGAGGTACCAAGAAACAGAATCCCCAGCACACATCTTCAGCTCAGGGAGGTTGCCAAACACGTAACCATTAATAGCTGCAAAACCAAGCATGCCAAAATTAGAGAGCAGAAAAGAGACCTACAAAGCTCCTGCCAGCAGGTAACAGCACAGACACAATAGGAGGATGGACCTAACTGGAACTCCCCCTCCTCTTCTGCTTTGGAGAGCCCAGCTCCACAGCTCATTCCTAAAACAAAGGGTATAAAAGCTCACTCAAGCCAAAGATAAAACCGAAACAATACTTCCATTTTATGGAGTTATTGACCTGTCCCTGAGATATTATTTCTTAAGCACATGATCTCAGAGCAGATGCTGGAGCACTGACACTCCTGAGTGTCTCAGCAGACACACTGGCCTCACAGAGGTGGCACTGACCATGCATTTTGTTGCTCTCCTGAAATTCCTCATCTTCTTTGTCTACAGAGGCAGGATCTGTGCAGAATGCTGCAATGCTCTCATCCAGGTACCAGCTTAGGTTCTCATCCACCACACTGAACATCAGAAAGAAATCAACATCCACATCCCAGCGCCTTTGAGAGCTGCCAGTCAGGACTCCTGAGGTGAAAGGAGAGAGGAATGAATGGAGAGAATCACTCATGCAGAAAGAAAATCATACATCAGGCAAGAGATTAAAACAGCAGTAGCAGAGTAAGTCTTGCCACGTGAGTTGGAGACAGAGGCTTTCCCACTATCCTCACAGCTCACCACAGAGCAGCAAGCTCACCCTTTTCCAATATACCCCTGTCCATACAGTTCTCCCTCCCAAGCAGCTCTGCCACTGCAGGCCCCAACTACAACACCCTCAGTCCTTCTCACTCCTGCTGAAACCAACCACTTACCATGTTTTTAATACACAAAGTAGACCTTGGAAAAGAGTCCTGCTTTTAACATGGATTCAAGCAGCTGTCTCAGATCAAAAGGCCTGCAAGCTCACCTGCCCAACCACCAAGGGATAATGACAATGCAATGACCAGAATCCAGCTAGAACTCAGGTACTGTCCTCTCTAACCAAGTTGCATTTCCCCTGAACCTGGGAGCTGCACACCAGAGTATCTTCACATCCTATCCTTATTCAAGTCACCACAAGACCTTTACATTATGGAACTGCAGGCCTCAGCTGCTTTCTCTTGGTGTTTTCACCTGTTTTACATGTAAGTAAAGGCCCAACTAATCCAGATGCAATGTCCCTTGGTGCATCAATATGAGAGTGGTAGATCCAGGTCAAGCAGTTTGGGTCATCATCAGTTGGACTGTGATCTTCAGGGACAGTCCAAGTATAAGTGTAATTCCTTCCTGGGAAAACAGCATCATCCTTCTTCTGATCCTGGGGGGACATATCAGGATACAGGGATCCTAGAACAATTGAGCAATCACAACATCCATTCATGAAGAGCCAAGATGCCCACACATGTAACCTTATACTGAACAGAGACTCACCATCCCAAGGCTGAAATAGTGTTTAATCACCACTTCCTCAAACAGGCACTAAGGCACAGAGCCACTGTAAGGCAACTTGCCCAGTAAACAGGTCAGCACAGAGTCAGCAGGATTATTTCTGTTCTGCCTGGCGCTGCTTTGCCTTCAATTCTGCACCGTGCCCCCACAGCCAGTCTCTCTACGATCTCTAGAGTTGATCAGTGTTTTGGAGGTTCTAAAATCAAGAAACCTGGGCCCAAGTCAGGACTCCAGTCCCATGACCCTGCTAACCCTACACCTGGTGTCTTTACCAAGCACCCAAATACAAATTTACTTTCCAGCTGGGGCTTTATGGACAGTTCTCCTCCATGTATACTCCTAAACCCCCAGTAAGAAAAATCTGTCTCCACGGTGGCAGTAGCTCATTTACCTTCAGAGTCCTTTTCGTAGAAAACACCATGAGGATGGATCGTGTATGGTCGAGAAGCAAAGTTTTTTAGGTGTACTTGAATGGTATCCCCTACTTCTGCTCGGATGACAGGCCCCAGAAACCCCAGCCAGGCAGGTTTGGGGACCTCAGTGGTGTACGTGGAGTCCGTGTATTGCTTATAGACAGATTTCTTGTACGTGCTTCCCACCCTGTCTTTCCCAGACTGCAGGAATGCTGAGGCCTGGCTGTTGAATTCAAAGGGAAAGGCACTATGAGTCATCATTATACACAACAGCTGGTCAATACTGCAGCAGAACAATGGTGACACTCCACTTTCCAGGGTACAGCTGAAAGCTTTGGCATTAGAGGACCCTGGGATGCCCTAAACCAGCCATGCATGGCCACAACCTCAACCCCAGCTCTTCACCAACAGACACAACGTGCACCCTGAACTGTGCCCTGCAAACAAGAAACGGGAAGGATACTGCTTCTCAGACAATCCCACGTGGGTGTCACAGGGAGAAGCTTCCTCATGCCTCCTTCTGCCTTCATTGGGCTCTTCAAATCTCACTTCAATTCCTTTGTGGCATTTCCAGCTAAATCACAAGGCAGGTACAGTGGAGTCCTGAGCTCTCTGGCCAAAATTTGAAGTCTGAAAGATGATTTTCTACTTAACAGTTTCCAGATTCCTTCCAGAGTGGCAGACAAGTCAGGCAGGTACATACCCAGCACATAACCAGCTTCCAGAGTTAAAACATCATACAGGTACTAAAGTTTAACTCACAAGCATATTTGCTCTTTATGGGTAATTCTTAATAGATAAGAGATGAATCACAGTTCAGGCATTAGTGGAACCAGCCTAAATGAGAGCCAAGGTCACTCCCCTCACTTCCCCCTTTGGACTGATCACCCACAGCAATACAGCAGCCCTGGAAGGGAGGTAAACTCAAACATGCATCTGAGAGAATGAACAGTCGAGACCCAAATATTAAGCTTTGGCCTCATCATTCAAAAAAAATGCAGTGCTTGGCCCTGGCTATACAGTCCAGAGCTATACAATTCAGACCTTTTTTGCCAAGTCATCCCTGCAGCCAATATCAGCAAAGATTTTAAGATAATTCACAATTTGTTTTACACATGTGCCTCTTCTTCCCCACACAGTCCATTTCTCCCCAACAAAAAAAAACTTCCTTGAAGTAATTTGCTATCTCCATCAATTATATCAACATCTCATCCCTTTCTAACTGCCAGCAGCTTCATTTCTGGAACTGTTACACAAATAGGTCCCATTAACTAATTGTTTGCAGTGACAACAGTTTTTAAATTGATTTTAAGTTCAATGGCCCTGAATTTCATTTCCTTCTCTTCATGTGTTATGACAGAAACCAAACAAAATTCACTGCATTCATTATCACTTTAGGAGTCAGCAGTAACATCTTTATTAATCCTGATTTTTGGGGTGTTTCCTGTCAACTTATCTACATCTACACAGCATCTCCAGACAACAGAGTTTTCTAAACTGACAGACCTTGATGTTTCCGTGCACCTTTCCTGTTCCCACTGTGCAGTTTCTGAAGCAGGTGTCTGAACCTGAGTGTTAGTTATTATGGAAGGTGAGAGCAGGTCAAAAATACCAGCTATTTGTCATAGAAAATGAGGGCAAGGAAAAAAAGCATAAATGCCTTTAAAATGCTATGGAAACCTTTTAAAAAACAAAACAAACCACACACACAAAAAAACACTGACCTAAGAAAAAGGCTTGATGTTTTGAAAGCTAAACCCCAAACACTGTTTGTATAGTAACTCAAACCAATTATTGCAGTTTCCAAATTTACTTTTGCGAGAAAAACATTTTTCAAAAACAGCCCCTAAAATCCCATGCAGGAAGTCCCATTAAGTCTAAGGCTTGAAATTCCACTGAAATGAAAACAAGCTGGCTCTGTGAAGTCATTTATATAAAGATGAAAAGTCATCATGCTTCAGGATAAACAACCTGATAACCAGCTGGAACTAAGCAAAATGAAACTCCAGGGCAAAGCATTGCAAAATCTGGGGGATTTTAAAACAATCTGTTCTGTATCTCCTCTATTTTCTGTTCCGTGTTTGTTTTCCACACACTTCTCTCTAGTGTGTGGGTTCTGGACTCTCCAGACTAACCATCCCTTTTGCCACTGACACAGGTTTTACCACAGGAGCATAAAACAAGTTAAACATTAAGCTCATAAAGATCAGAATCTGCGGGAGTGTGTCTCTTGCTTGCTGAGATGCCCCAAAATACTTGCATTAAATTACACATCAAATGATGTGCTGGCTTAAAGCCAGCCCCAAACTAAACTCTGTTAGAAGCGAACCTACCGGTTAAGTGCAATACTCTGGTTAGCGAGCACATTCCTGCCTGTTGGAGCATAATTCCAGTCCACCTCATGGATCCCCAGGTAATAGACTCGGATGATACCCTCAGCAAATGTGGGTGACAGCAGGGGGATGCAGAGCAGCAACCACCAGACTGATCCCATCGCAGCCTGGAGAGAAGAGAAGTTTTCGGAAGCTACACCTATTTGGGAAACATAAAAAGAATGGAACAGAATATGACCATTTGTTTTGAGGGTGCTGGACATTCTGAGAGGGTATGAAGAAATCAGGTGTAAGTACTACTGGAATTATTCACATACTGAAGAAGGAAATCACTCTGTAACAAAATTGACACATAAGGCAGATGGAGATCATGCCCTTGGTAATGAGCCCCCAATACCAAATGTGCTGCTCTCACAATAGTTTGATTAAGCCTTTTTTCACTACTGCTCACATTCCAAATCATCCCAGAGGTCCACATACACAGCTCAAGGAAAACAGTCCTGAGCAGGTACCTGTATATTTTAAACTGCCACCAAGATCTCGGTATTCTAAGTTACCTGAGGAAGTACAGTTTAGTCACTATAAAGTAATTTTAAATTTTAACTTCTTTAAAGATGGCTCTTAGGGAGCAGCTATCCGTAATCCAGGAGTACATCTCAAACAGGCTGCACAAGGTTTTTCCTTTCTGCTCCATTATTTTCCCCATGATTTTGATCAATAAGTACCTTACTCATAAAACTTTCAATTGACACTAAACTTGTTGGCAATAAGCATCAGAAATACTCTAAAGAGAAATGGGAAAAAGTTAGGGAAACTGTCTGAAATTAGAATACAGTTGTGTGAATACAGGCTCAAAGAACTGCCTGTATGAAGGAGAAGCTGATGTAATATGGGGCAGTAGAACTACACCAAAAGATAAGGAAGGATTAAACTGCATTTAAGAATCACATGAAAATGACTACAAAAGCTCTCACACAATGATACTGTTAACAAAGTTGCATGTAGCCAATGAACAAACAGCACCTAAATGAGATGCTGAGATACAGCTCTTGAGACATGTAACAGCAACTCCGAATAGCAGAGAGAAACAGAAAGCAAGAGAATGAGAAACATGACCTAGCAAGAAAACTCAGAATAATCAGTTTTCCTACAGAAAGAGATGGTGACACAGCACCACGGCAAAGGTTTTTCATAAAGAGACCATCATTATTTATTCTTACTGTCTTTGTAACAGCAACATGAATGTGTAAGGTCTGTCTGCAGCAAAGCTGGATATTCTCTAAGCTTTCAGTCAGCACAGCGTCACAGAGAGCTGCTTTGAAACCTTTTCTAACATCTGATACCCAACAGCCACGATTCAACCCCAGCACACGGCAATGGACTAAACACCTTCCAAAGCTTCACTTCTTGATTTCCAAACACGTTGTGCTATTCTCAGAAGCTAATGAGATAATCAAGTATTATACAATAAATAGTGAATCAAGTATTGCTATTTCCAAGTAGTCATTAAATTGGACAAAGTTTGGAGACACCTTCTTTCCCTCCTTTCTCAGAAGGGAGCTGTAGTGATCTCTAAATCTGTGGTTTGGATCCATCAACACAGTATAGCTCTGCTCCAGTGGATCCACCAGCCAGTCCCCTCCAGAAGCTCCTGGTCATACACCTGACAAAACTCACATACAGAACAGCCCTTTCAGAGTGACTTCAGCAGTGTGGGAACAACAGCAGCACTCTGGCTACACACCACTCAGTCACTGACTTACTCCCTGCTGTTGTTCACAGGGAGGTAAAATACCTTTTTTGACTCGCTCTGTGCCAATATGGACTCGAAGGCAGGAGTTCGGAAAGCCGTACCTGTGCTGTTTCACACGGCAGACTAGGAAAAGGCAGTGGTAACAGTAAGGAGGAAAAGGAACAGCAGCACCAGTCCTCAGCCTGAAACCTGCCACCCTGCCAACACACGCCCCGAGGGAAGGGCAGCGGGATGCTCCTGAGTCAGCCCGAGCTATGGCCTTCGTGTCAACTCAGGGCAAAGTTCGCGGGAGCTTCCTGCGCACAGGGTGGCCTCCTCAAGGCCCGGGAGCCGCCGAGCCCAGGCAGGCGGGGCAGGCTGGTCTTTGTGTGCTCTCATCCCGATGGTTTGTGCAGGCAGTACCACACACCATGGGAGAACAGCGGCTCTCAAAGCTGGGTGTGAAAAAATGCCTATGGAGACAAACCCGCCGTGCCAGAGCCCCTGCCCACCGCTCCGAACCCCCGCACGGCGCTCACACACAGCCACCAGTCGTGGCATTCTAAGTGCTCTGTGCTATGCTCTGCCATTGAAGAGTCAAGGACAAGTCTTTGGGACAGCCTTCCCAAGGCTTTATAAGAGTTCCACCTGGATTCTGCTTGGAGTTTGACCACATCGCACACACCTCCGGGGTAATTCTAGGGAGCAGCAAAAAATATACCTGGATGGACATGTAGCAGATGACACAAAGTCTGTGCTCACATACCCTTCACAGTAGCTAACCACCATTTAGTTACTCCACTAGTACAAGGTAAAAGTAGCTAAATTAGTTTCAAAAGTTTTTGTGTTCAACTTTTCATTAATATTCGTATTTGCCTTAAGGAAAAAGACAGAAGGAAAGAACACCAAAACCAAGCCAAGCTTTACATTACATCCACCCCTGAACCTTGTACTTTACAGCAGAAACCTCCCCCAGGACTGCCCTTTACCAGGTCCCTGACAGCACAGGAATCGCGAACGAAAGGAAACCAGAATTCAGGCGGGTTGGTGGGATCCGACTCCCATCTGATGCAGGAGGACGATACAGGGATATTCCCCGACACCCGACTGCAGGGAAACCACAGCCCGAGAGCGAGGGGAAAGCACAGAAAGAAAGGCAGGAGGACGGACGGCTCATCCCTTACGTGCGGACCGGGAGGCGGCGCGGCGGGGCTGCAGAGCGGGACGCGGGAGCGCCGGCGGGGACCAGCCCGGGAGGGACAAAGGGGCGCTGCCTCCGCGGGCTGACCGAGCCCGAGTCCGGCCCGGCCCCGCAGTGCCGACCGCGCCCGCTCCCGCCCACAGGGCGGGCTGGTCTGCTCCGCCCCGCACCTGCTGGAGCGCCCCAGCCGAGCC
>JBBMKD010000194.1:6523756-6557616 GCA_037834095.1 Argya squamiceps
CCCTCAGCATGCGGCCCGCGGCGGCGGTGCTGGCGCAGCGGGAGACATCCCCGGGGCACAGTCCCGAATTCCCGGCCAGCAGCTCCGAGTGGTGAAAGGACGCTGTCAGGAGCCATTAACTGTTCATTTTCCTTCCGGAGCGGAGACAGATGTGCCCCGCGGGCACAGGGCACGGACACACCGACCAGACACCCCAGACACGCACTGTGTTTATTTTTGTTCCGTGTTATTTCTAAATCCGTAGGGTTTTTCTACCCTTTTTTCCCAGCCGTTTGCCCTTTTACAAAGGCAAAGATGAAAAGAAATGCAGTATTGTTGTTCTCTTCGTGAGCGACATAAAAGTCGTTCATGAGGAGAACATAAAAGTGATGCAAAAAGCTCTTCCTGTTTCCAGGAAGTTTGATCTTGAGAATATGATAAATCTGGCACTGCTAATGTCACACTTACCCCTGGTCACCGCTGGGTTGTGTTGTCTGAACTTTCGGTAACTCAGCAACGTTACGTGGTTATTTTTAGTGATGACATAGCATGTACAATGGAAGAATCTTGTCAGGAGCTGGGCAGACTGATGAAAGGAGATGAAATCTCTAGTGGCATGAATTCCGTTTGGCTTGTGCAATGCTTATGTTTCCTGGGGACAAAGGAAGCAGGTTTTTAGAACAATTTTGCTTTGGATTAAGAGAGGTGTGTCAGGGCTTTAAGAAAATTCCCTGTTCAACAGAAGTGTTCTGTGTAATTGTGTCTTTGAATTCAAACTTTTTAGTCCAGTCCCAGGTACTCAGAAGTGTTCCCACAGACAGTTCACTTGGTGAAGTCTTTTGCCCTTCTGTGCTGTCAGAACAGTCTCTGCTGATTTATGATCTTCACTTAAAAGCAACACCTTAGAAAAGCTGTGCTTATTCACTAACTGTTACTTCTGCTTGTTTTCTAGAATGGCGAGAATTTCTGCATTCTGGATGAGCAGAGGTTTGCCAAGGAGCTGCTCCCCAAGTACTTCAAACACAACAACATCTCCAGCTTCATACGGCAGCTCAACATGTGTAAGCATCAGCTGTTCCTACACACTCTATCTGCCAAGTTCCTAGCTACTTGGCTTTGGTTTGGATTTCTTTAAACAAGCAAACAGACTTGACAACTCTTTCATCCCTGAAAACCTGAGCCCTGGCCTTAAGTTTGCTTTGCAAAAGAAAAGACTGATGGTATAGCTTGGTTTAGTGTTTGGTTTTTGTGTTTTAGCTCCAAGTCCTTTTGAGTAACAGCTGTAAGAATATGTGTGCTGGTGTTTAAAGGCAGAGTGAGGTTCCCTGAGTTCCAGCATTGCTCTTGCAGGAAACCTGTGTGTACACCCATACACCTAGAACGTGAAAAAAAATGCCTTGATTTTGGGGCTATCACTGCTCTTGCCTCCTTTCCTGTGTTGGAGCCAGATCATTCCCACTGATGGCCCGAGGTGGACTACATTTCTCATTATGTTTTCCCTGCTCAACTTGTGAGCATCATTTGGCAGCATTGCACAGCACATGTACAGCGTGGGCAGGCAGAGGGGTGCAGTGAGGGTGGCTCAGGGGCACAGTGCAGCAAGCAGGGCTGCAGCAACCAACAGGACTAACTGCAGAAACTTCTGGGACTAGTGGGGGGACAAACAGCACAGGAGGTGCTGCCTTAGTTAGAATTTCAGACTGATGGGGAGGAGCTCTCTGCCTTTGCCCAGTAGGTTTGCCTGATCTCTCTGGCTGATGCCTGTATAGGTTTTGTAACCTATAGCACAGATAGCACATCTCTTTAGTCTCTGGACAGAGGGTAGATGCTTCTCTTCATGTTGTATGCTCGTATTTGTAAGATCCATCACTTGAGTGACAGAGGATAATCCAAAGAAACAATCAGATCTTCTCTTGTAGCCAGGATAAATGAAAAAAAGCAAATATTCCTGTGTAGATATACAATGTAGTGGCAGCCTCCTTTTCCTGCTGGATTTATCCTGGCTTTCTAATAATAGTTGGAGTGCAATAATTGTGTTAAAACTTTGACTGAGGAGAGATGTGGATTGGCCTGTCAGCTGAATCATGCCTCTACCCTGTAGTGTTTGAGCAGTGATGTAAATAGAACTGGGAATATCTTACTTTGTACTGGCAGTCTGGTAGGAAGAAGGTGCTCTGCTGCAGGTATTTGCATAGGCAGGCAAGGAATTAACTTCTCTGCCTTGCTTTGTTCTGTAGACCATGGTGGTATGTGACAGCATTTGTTTTGATGTGGTGTTGTCAGGGATAAAAGGGCAAGTACCATTACTCTGCGTCCACTGGGACGTGATTCTGTTTAAGATGTCGTAATTAATCTCATTTCTAATTAACTGTTGTGAAGCTTTGTACGTGGCTGTGATGGCTTGGCCTTGGCTGTCCTGCCCACAGACAAATACTTTGCTGTGCAACTGCGTATGCAGCCTGCCAAGGGCAGTCAGTGGTACTGTGGACAAATCTGTGCACCAAGAAAGGCTGTTTTTCATAGTCTCTGCTCCCAGCAACTGTAGTGCAGTGAGTGTTTTGGTAGCATTAAACTTTCTTAAGCTTGTATGTGTTCCGAGCCAGCTTTCAACTGGAAGAAATGCCTTTGTTGATTTCCTCTCCACAGATGGTTTCAGGAAGGTGATTGCTCTGGAGAATGGTATCATTACAGCAGAGAAAAGTTCAGTCATTGAGTTCCAGCACCCTTTCTTCAAGCAAGGGAAGGCACATTTACTGGAAAACATCAAGCGCAAGGTATAGTCTAAGCACATATTTACTTCACTTGGTTATGGAAAGTGGCTTATCAGGAGCACAGATGGGTGTTTCAAACACAGCCAGCAAATACCATGGGAACCAAGGTAACTCCCTCATGATGCCAGGCCAGTGCTTGGCTGGGCCTGCCTGTGCCAGTGCTTAGACAAGACCTGCTTTGCTGTTGGTTGTGAACTGGGGTAGGACCGTGTTCTGCATCATCATCAAACCACAGCCCTTCTCCACAGAGTTAATATCCCTGATTGCAGCTCATCATGGTCTGCAGTTCTGTCAGTATCTCCAGCTCCGAGAAAGGCACAAAGTGAAAGAACCAAAAGAAAATACGTTCCTATTTGGCATTCATTAAAAATTAGCAAGGTCGTTAGTAGCCAGTTCATTTGGATGAGTTTGTGTAAATTACATTGCTCCTCCAAAACTGTGTTGCCTCTAAGCTACACCCTTATGAGCACTTTGTGCTTTTCTTTTGTACGTTCAGGCCTTGTCTGACCTGTTTCTGCACAGATATTTATCCTCTATTGGCACATTACAGCCCACAATATCCTGAGGAGGAGAGTATCATGATACATCATGCTGACATTTGAACAGCAGAATCTTTTCTTTAGTCTGTCTTCAGGTGTGGTTGCATTGCCCAGGGTAATAAAAGCCCAGGATAGGCTGGAGAGCCACAATTGTGTTTGGATTGATTCTTCACTGAGCTGCCCCTGCCTGGAGGCAGAATCGATTGAGTGGCTGTGGCCCAGGCCTGTGCTCCCCCCTCTGCTGTGACCAGCATGTCCCAGCCTGCACACCCAGCAGGGCAGGTGCACAGTGATGTCAGGTGTGGCACCATGTGTCCCAGGGGTGGTGCACTGGGTGGAGTGTTCTAGCTGGAAAGACAAAAGCTCTGCTCAATGCCAAGGACATTCTTAGGAAGTGTTGAATAGGTTAGGGAAAGATACTCTATGTTGCACAGGAAATGTTGGTGATTTTTTTTTGCAAAACAGTCATTAATTTTCTTGCTCTTTTACTGCCTGGAATGGGGTTGTATTCCTGTATTGGTTATAAACTGTATTTCAAGCATCTGTCAGGACTGCAGGTTTGAATGCAGGACTTGCTTTAATTACTTCCTTTCACTTTTAGCTCTGCTGGTGTGCAGATGCCCTATGTTCTTCACAGAATACCAGAATGGTTTGAGTTGGAAGGCACCTTAGAGCTCATCTCATTCCACCCACTGCCAGGGGCAGGGACACCTCCCACTAGACCAGGTTGCTCCAAGCCCCATCCAATCAGGGATGGGACAGCCAAGTTTCCCTGGGCAGCCTGTGCCAGTGCCTCAGCACCCTAGGACTGGACACCCTGATTAGCCAGCTGGGGACTCTGAAGAGCAGTTGATTGTACTTGAGCAGAATTTATATTGACTCTTGATGTTTTTTGGAGGCTGACTGGCTGCATTTGGAATATACACCCACTTCCTACAACTTTTGGTTGTGTTCCCTCAGAGAGGTGGTGTGCTGAAGAGAAATCAGACAGCCTTGAATTCCATTTGGGATGCACCCTGTGTACATTAGCTTAAGTTACTAACTGCAGCAAACAGCAAAGCATCTAGACTGCAGAGAGGGAGAACTGTCAGACCCTTCAGTCCATCCTTTGCACCACGGGATTGTGTCAGGAAAGTAGAAAGTAGTTAGTCATGTGTGAGAAATGATTGCACGACAGCTGTGGTCTGTTCCAGCACAAAGGGGTGGGATGTTGATTTATGACACCATAGGTTCATTTCTGACTATTCCACTCCCCTTTGGAAGACAAGATGTGTGAGCCAACCTGCACAGAAGTTACCTCACACCTCAGCAGGCCAATCCCACATTGGTGCTCTCACCTCTCCCTTGGAATCCACATAAAATGCTTTCACACCCTCCTTGGAATTTAGCAGAGTAACAAGAAAACTCACAGCAGGCTGTAGGTTGGAAGAGACACTGGTACAACTTCATGTGGCTCAATTACAGTCAGTATTTGGCAAAATGATGTTCAAAATTATGCCCACAAAACCTGGATGTGTCATTCAGACATGGGCCTGTGATGGCTTTTTCAAAATCCTGAATTGTGTTGCAACCAGCAATGCTTCTGCTGCAGAGAGATTTGCTGAAGGAACTGGAAAATGTTTAATACAGAAGTGCAGGAAAGGAATAGTGAACTTTTTGCTATCTGATGGCTCTTTCACCATCATTTGAAGTAGCAGCATTCACAGATTGTGCTGTGAGCAGAAGAGCAGTTTGGACTCTTCTTTCAGCAGACAAGTCTCTATAACTTTGGAATGTCACTGAGTGGAGAGGTGGTAGAGGAAACATCAACAGAGGAATCTGCAATTCAACTGATGTGGGATAAACTTTCAGATTGAGTAGGATGGATCTAACTAGGCACCTTCATCTCCCAGTAGCTTAATGGAAATTAGTTACTCTTTTGCTGGCAGTTTTACCCACACCTAGAAGGAATACAATCATCTTGTTCTTCCACTATCAGCTGTGGGGGTTTTTTGGCTGGTGTTTGCTCTGGGACACTAGAGGGCAAACTGTCACCAGGCCTGCCAGGGAGCCCCCAGGGAAAGCCCTTTGCAGTCCATGGTTTTTATGGTGAATTACAGTCATGAATCTACTGTCTCCAGGGACAAACCGTTAATCTCATGTTTTCACTGGCACATTGTTTTTTTCCTACAGTGCAGCCTGTCCTAAGGATTGTCACCTTGTAGCAGTTGTGGTGTTTTGTGCCATGTAAGAATTGCAGTCTTACCTGGTCTTTTGGTGGGGCTTGGTCCTGCCCTGCAGGCTTGCTGCACTCTCCCTGCAGCAAGGAGTATGCACTGTTTGTAGTAAAGTGTGTGTACCTGTTCCAGGTGTCTGCAGTGAGGACTGAGGATCTCAAGGTCTGCACAGAGGATTTGCACAAAGTCCTGTCTGAGGTGCAGGAGATGAGAGAGCAGCAGAACAACATGGATGTCAGGCTGGCTAACATGAAGAGGTAGACTCGGCTGTTTTGGGGTGCTTTACATGTTGAATGTTGCTTGTATCTGATGGAGATTGGCTAAATATGGGTTTCATTTGAACTGGAAACAGGTGAAACTATATTTTTCCTAAGAATGCCTATTCCACCCCAGACGACATTCTGAATCTTGTTTGGTTTTGTGATTCAGTCACAGACCGGAGATTTAGACTGGGAGTTTGTTGACTGCCTTGAAATTTAACTCTGGTTACCAGCACCTGTAGTAGTCGTTTTTTAGGTCAATGAGAGCATTTAATTTTTGACTATAAACAGGGTTGGATGCAGTGAGGGACAATTGGTATTTTGTTTTCTTTCTAACTGGAAGTGGACATTGCACATCCTCATCTCTGTTCTCTCAGATCTCCTTCATATAGGCACTGGGAATCCATTCAGGTCATTGGTATGCCTGCAATATCAACCAGAGTTCAGGAGATACCTTTTTCTCTCTATTCTTTAAAAAAAAACCAAAACAAACAACCAAGTCCCTTGAACACCACCTTTAGATCTGTCCCAAGGCTGTCAGTGTTTGCAAACAGGTTGAGTGTAACACAAAGTCCTTATTCAACAGCTTTGAGGCTTTGAAGGAATACCTCAGATCAAGATTATTGGTGGAGCAGCAGAGGCTGTCCTTATTAAGTGAGTGTTTCTTGCTGCTGATGGAAAATGGAGTTGAGTTAACCTAGAGTTTATGCTAGTGGATCAAATTAACTGAGGGTTAGTTATCCACAGAGGGAATGTTGCCATTGGTTCTGCAAGGTACTCTAAAAGTTTGAAAGCTTTAAAATAGAGCATATAAAGTAAACTCTGTTCATCCTCTGTCTTCTGATTTATTCTGCATTGCAGAGAAAATAAGGCCCTGTGGAAAGAAGTGGCAGTTCTAAGGCAGAAGCACAGTCAACAACAGAAGCTGCTGTCTAAGGTACCATTGCAGCATCTTCAGTGCTACCATCCTTATTCCTGCCTCTGTGATACTTCATGGCATTCTTTGCTTATGTAGAATGACAAATGACACAGAGCTGAACAGGCTGTATTAATACAGCATAAAGAAAATGTTCACAGTTCCTGAGTGTCCCAGAAGTAGCACAGTAAAGAACCACGAGCAAAGCACTAAGGAAAAGTCATAGTAGGATGTCAGTGTGTGGAGACAGTGCATGGTAACAGGAGCCCAGGACTTGAGAGATTGCAGGCACATGGAATGGAGTCTGTGAAAGATCTTGGACGAGGATACACGTAGACCACTTGAGAAGTAAACTTGGAACACAGAAACTGTAGGAGCTTGCACGCTGGAAAAGAATTTCTCTGGTTTATTCCTCAGCTGTTTCTGGTCTGGAATCCTCTAGTGACTTGTGCTGTTATATTGCATTTCAAAAAAAAGCCAATTGTGCAAGTGGGCTAATTTTTCTGTGCAGTCTGTAACTCTTGCTTTGTTCTTTAAGATACAATTGCAAATGGATTTTTTAAATACCTGTTAATTTCTCTCATGTAACTCTCATTTTATAGTAAAATCTGAATTAAGAATTTAATGTTAGGATTGCTGTGCTGACCACTTGGTTTCGGTTTTCTTTTGTTTTTCCTTTTTAGATTCTTCAATTTATACTAAGTCTGATGCGAGGAAATTATATTGTTGGGGTCAAAAGAAAAAGGTAATTACTTGATAGATCCCAGATCAGTGTCAGATGTGAATTGTAGGAATAATAGATCAGTTTCTGTTATGTGACAGGTATTTTTAGCACTTGTATATTCAAAATTGAGAAAGCTGATGGAAGTTCAGTCAAGCACAAAATAAATATTTCCTCCTTATCACTAAAATGGGTGGGAAGAGAATGTTTCATACATTTTCAACTCCAAAGGGCACAGTTATCAGAAGCAGTTAATCTCAAAACGTGTACACATCACTGAGTTCTTCCAAACCACAGTGTGTGTGTGTGTGTAGTACAGGCTGCCTGCAGCACCCTTCCTGACACACGTTCCCAAAAGCCAGGCTTCTTGGGAGGGCAAGAATGATTACCATTACTGCCTGTCTTTGGCACTGCTGCAGCTCTTCCCTCTGGCAGTCAGGATATACTAAAGCTGTGCTTTGTCTCAGGTCTCTGACAGATGCTGCGGGTGCCTCACCCTCCAAGTACAGTCGTCAGTATGTCCGCATCCCTGTGGAGAGTGGCCAAGCTGTAAGTCTCCCCAGGGACACAGGCAGTGGGTTGGACAGGATGATACACAGTGATATCAGTCTTCCTTATAGCTACAAATACTCTAACCTGGTAATCAAATGCTCTCCCTTTTGTAATGAGCAGCTTTAGAGCAGCACTCTGGCTGTAAAATCATACAAATCGGTGCGACTGGTCACAGATGAAATGTGAACAGGAAAGAGAAGCTGCAAGCAGAATGGGGCTTCAGTATGAAAAAATAAAAGGTCAGAGCCTGTGATTTACTCATTCTGTGCTGTATCTGCAGATGGCTTTCTCTGAACATAGTGCAGATGAAGAGGATGGAAATGGTTCAGGTCTGATAATCCGAGATATCACTGACACCCTGGAAAATGCCACCAATGGCCTCCTTGCTGTGGCACACACAAGTGGCAGAGCCAGGTATGCCCAAAGTATATGAAGTATTTATGCCTGGGTTGTTAATTGGGTAGTTATGTTAATGTTGGCGATCCATCTGGATTTTGGGAAACAGAATGTCTCTCTGAATGTCCTTTTGTGACAGGCCTGTTGTAGGCTCTCCTTCTACAGCATGTAGCATTGGTCATTGTCAGAGCTCATGTCCCTTCAGGAGTCCCTGGAGGCCTGTCAGGCTGATGGGATTGCAAGTTTAATTTGCTGAGGCTTTTCTGTTCAACAAATGAACACATATTTGACTTTTCAACTGAACAGGGACCTGAATGTATATAATAATGCATTCAGAATGTTTCTAAAAATTCAAAATGTATATAGATTGCTAACAAATCAAGATGTATAGTTTTATCTCCAGTTGCAATACTGGTCTCACTAAGCATATTCTAGGGAAGGCATTCTCTGTGTGGCAACAGATTTTACTGAAAACCCATTTAATTGTTAATACCCAGAGTGAAATATGGAGTGATTTGGAATCTTTTCTTTCCAGAGTCTGTCTGTTAGGAGTTTCCTTCCTGCCTAATTCCTGTATACTATATTGCTGCTTTGTGCCTGAGAAAAAGAGATATTTTGCTCTAGTACATGGTCTCTTTATAAGCTGTAGTAAGAGATCCTTCATCTGCCACTTCACTGCTTTTTCCAGTTTGTTACTTGAATCCTTGACTGGCCTAATCTCACTAAGATTTGGAATACTAAACCTAAAATGAATCGTAATGCAGTTGATAAATTCTCCTGTGTGTTGTTTCTGTTTGGGTCACATTTTAGAGAGCCACAGGCAGCCGTGGATCCTGGCTTACCTCTTTGTCAAGTATCACAGCCAAGTGAGTTAAGCTGTGCAGAACCTGTCCCATCAGTTCCTATAAACAATGTCAGCAAATCCAGCGAAGTAGGCACAGCTGCTGTGGAGCTCCACACTGCACAGCCAAGTGCTCCAGAGGACCCCGTGTCAGTAATTGACTCCATCTTAAATGAGAACAACTCTGGAAACCAAAATGATCCTTTGCTGGACAGGTATTTATTTGCTTGTTTCTGAAAAGTGTTACGCTGTTGTCACCTTGTGAGATCCTGTCAGAGTTTTGGAGGGTGCATTGTTTGGCAGAATGCAGGGAATTAGCTTGTGAATGGTCTTTGACAAAGTGAGTTCTCTGCACCTGCGTTACCAGGGCTTGAAAAAGCCAAGTGTTGGCATAACACATTGCAAAAGGGCTAATGTCCCTTCCACCTTTATGGTAACACGTGTGCCTGACTGCTGTTGCATCCATCAGTGTGTCCCATCAGCCCACTGCTGTCACTGCCAGGTGCTGCCAAGCACCAGGTGCAGGGCACTGATCTTGGACTGGCATTGTGGGCACTTTATTCCTGGGACCTGGATGTGGGTTGTCCTGGTGGTCACCTCACTGTTCTTTTCCTTCTCTGCCCCTCATTTGTACAAAGCTGTTGCCCATGTGCCCTGTCAGATCCCACAGCCCTGGATCAGGGGTGCAGTTGTGGTTTCCCACCCCACTGTGGCTGCAGGAGAGCTGTATCGAGGAGAAAGCTTTAACCCTTCTTCCTACAGCTCTTCTGCTGTGGTCAGCAGCAGGTAGGAGGGTCTGGGCTGGTGTCACAGCACTCATATGGTCTGAAGGCCCTGCTGTATCTTCCCTCCTGGGCACTGCAGGGTGTGGGGCAGTGCCTTGGAACTGCCAGTTCCTCAGTGCTGGGAATTCAGTACAGGAACACCTCATGGCATAGCAAGGCATGCAGTGTGGGCACTGTGCTGCAGCTGCCTTATCAGGTTCTTTGCTGCCCCTCATGTCCTGCCCTCTGTCCCTGGAAGCATTTCCAGTTTGGCAGCATGCCAGTGTCTCAAAGCAGGTAGAGTTCCTTCAGGCCCAGATTATTTTCAGCCCTTTGTTTATAATTTTTTGTCCCAGGGCAAAGCCATGAGACCTTTGTTTAAACAGATATTGGTGTACAGGCTGGGATCTGAGAACATTCACCAAATACTAAAAGGAGGGAGGAAATAGGTATGGAAGGAGGAACTGCTTTTTGACCTGGTAGCTGTAGTTGTGCTTGCTGATCAGGTAGTCTTCCTTGTTCCTGTACCTCAAAGAGCTGGAGTGAAAGGTGATACAGGAATGTGGTTTCATCCATTTGGCTATTGTGGATTGTAGGCAGCCTGCCCTGTGGGGCAAGAGAAGGCCCTGCCTGCCACCAGTGCCTTACAATGCTCTGTAATTTTGTCTTTTTAGGGAGGAAATTCAGGATTTTCTGAACTGCATCGATGCCAGCCTTGAGGAGCTCCAAGCAATGCTGTCAGGGAAGCAGTACAACTTCAGTGCCGAAGCGTTCAGCGATGTGAGTGTCTTCTCACTGTTTCTGATTTCTGAGAAATACTCAGAATTCATGCTCAGGTTGTGTCGTGAAATGCTGCTCCTTTATTCCCTGTTGTAATGGGTGAGAGTTGGGAACGTCTTGAAAAGCAAATAGTTAAAAACAGAATGATCTGTAGGTGTTCATAGTGTACAGGGTAATACTGGGAGCCTTTCCCAGGTCATACAGGGTTCCTGTTCTACAGAACTGAAGCGGGGGGGAAAAAAAAGGAAACAATTTGCCTCACTTCTCCTTCTCAAGCTTAATCACATACCATCACATCCTGAATGTGTATTTGGTTCAACTGGATGATGTGGGTAATATGGAGTGAAAATTAACTGTATTCCTGGAATCACTGGGAAATAGGGTAACCTCTTCTCCTCCTGTGACCTCAGTTTACTGCCATAGCTTGAAGCTCCCAGCTGAAGGCCCATGGAGGTGCCACTGTCCCCATGCTTCAGTGGAAGGAGCAGCACACTGGGTCCTGCAGTCCTTTTAGGAGCTCTCTGCAGTTTTATTTCAAGACCTTTATTGATACATGGTCTGGTTTTATTTTCAGACATTTAATCCGGAGCTGCCAGCCCTGGATATGAACTTGATGGAAACTCCTCCTGGTATTGAAAATGTAAGAGTAAGATTTATTCTATGGTGGGGAGGGTGAGTGTGATGCTGGGAGTTGAATTTTACTCGATGCAACCCAAGGGTGGGAGCAGGGTTGATGGCCCAGGGTGACACTGCTCATTCATCTCATCCAGCTGACTCCAGGGTTTCAATTATCAGTGTTGGCATGTTGGAATTTAGGAGGGATCTCAAGATGATTTCCAATCCTACATTCTTAGTGCAGTCATACACTTGAAATGCCTGTCTGAAGACTGAAGGAAAAGTACTAAAAGAAAATTGTAATGCAATATACTGTAGTTGTTCTGAACATGGCTCTATGGGATTTCCTCAGAAGATACACAGAAGTTCAGCACAAACTTACTTCTCTTGGTCCAGTTCCTAAAATTGATTCATACTATTAAAACAAAACACCCTTGCAAGTGTTATTTTGGTTGTAGTCCTGAAATAATATTTAAACTAGGATTTCCTGGTAGGAAGAGCTTTGACTACAACTGATGTAAAATGCAGCTGTGTTTAAGCAGTGCCTGCAAAATTCAATTACATGATGAAATCATGTTTAACTGTTACCCCAGCAAGACTGATGATATTAAAGCTTCTGGTTTGGAAGGTAAAACAAGTATTTGCTAGTCAGAAACCTGTTTTGTTTGGTAAGTTAAGTTTGTCTGTATTTCAGTGTGCCTCCTTCTGAAAGCTCCTGTGTGCAGGTCTTTGTATGCAACAACAGGCCTATTGCTCAGTTGCTGCATCTCTCTTCCCCCCTCCTTTCACATCTAATTCTGTTCTCCAGTCAGTAAAGACTTCTGTTTTGTTGTTGTTAAACATTCTGTCTCTGTCTGCTGTGTTTCAGGTGGCAGATTTGGCAGAGAGCACTGAAGGTCTGGGAACAAGTGAGAGGGAAACAGCAGGAAGCAAAGGTGAGCAGGAGGGAACACTGAGCACTGTGGCAGCTCCACTCTCTTTGAAAATTGTGTGTTGAAATGGAATTGTTGTAGCCTACAATATCTCCTTCTTTGGTCTGGTCTCAAGCTTTTTGTGAAGACTGTGATGTTTCACTGATCTCGAAGCTGTGCCTCAGCCTTAGAAGGTCCATGCTGTGCCCTGTGGTTTTTCACATAGAAAACATGGTCCCCTCCTGTGTCCCTTTTCACATGGAAACGTGACACGAGTGCCACAGTGGGGAGCAGAGCTACAAATGCCCTTGTGGCAGCATCTCCTGCAGAGGCTGTGATCCCCCCAAAGGCAGAGCTGCTCAGGTTACCACTGCAGTGCTGCCACTGCGTGCTGTGACAGTCAGGGCCTTCAGGCACTGATGTTTCCAGGCACAGGGGTACTGGCTTCACTCTGACAGCCATGGGTGTAGGGTTTGTCCCCAGCCCAGCTTGGGTGTTCCTGTAGTGCATCAAGTTTGAAACAACCTCTCCAGGTTTCCTTGCCTTGAATAAGAGCCTTCAGCTGGTGAAACAGTTTGAAACTGTGTTTTTCCCTCAGATATGCAGCTGATCCAGTACCGGGCCAACCCTCTGCTTTCCTTATTTGAAGAGCTGCCTTCAGGTGAAGCTGCAGGGAAGGTGGATGATCCTAAAGACTTTCTGCTGCCTCCTCTGGAGGAGAAACCTGCTCTCCAGCCTCCATCAGCCAGTGGAACCGTTGTGCCACTTGCAGCTCCAGCAAGCCAGGCCGAGCCTCTGGACACTCTGGGAATGGGTGATCCGCCTCTCCTCCCAGAAGACGGGAATGGAGAGTATAAACTGTTTCCACTCCTGCTGCTCAGTCCTGTTGCTAACTTCATAGATGAGGCCTCTGAGATAGAAATTTCTTGAACACATAGAACATCTGTAACCAGCTTAGTGCTATGGAATAACCACCAAAGGAGTGGAGCAGCAAAACGTGTGAGCTCGGTCCTCTCCTGCTTCCTGGGGACCCTGCTCTGCAGACTAATGGAAGTTCTCTTGCTGCAAGCAGGGAGCACATCTGGGAGAACTGAACGTAAGCTCAACAACATCAAGAGCTGGTGGAGTGAAGGCACCAGACAGAGGGGAAGAACAACAACCCTGTAAACATACCACAGTGTATTCCATAACTTTTTATCCAATATTCTTATTGCAAGAGGAAATCTGTTTGTATTCTGTTTGTAAAGTTTGGCTGGTTTTTTGTTTTGTTTTGGAGTTTTGGGGTTTTTTGTTGTTTTTGTTGGGGGGTGGTGTTTGTTTTTATTAGCTGGATAGTAATGTGGTGTGTAATACTTTAAACCTGGGTTTCAGTGTTTGGAGAGCCTGCTTCAATAGGTGGCTTGCCTACTGTTTGGAATTAAGTTGTTTTTAAATTTTGTTTTTAATTTGAGGTTTCTTTTTTGATAGTTACTGGCTACAATCATTTGCATCTGCTTAGATTACTTTCGTACTCCTAGATTTGCTCCTAGGTATAGGGAACATTTTTCCTATGGAAAATGACATTTAACTGTGGAGTATTATTTTTTAACATGCTAGCACACATCCATTGCCCTGGATTGTAGGAGTTGTGGTAGGAAGTGCTTGCCCCCCTGTGTAGTGATGATTTCTCATGCACATTGCATGGCAGTTCGGGGTAACCTGCCCCCAGTTCACAGGTCATGTGTCCTTGGAGATGGGCATAGGACTGATTCATGTTTAGCAAAGGCCAGCAGCTGTCCCTAAAGTGAGAAGGGGAGCCCTGGGGTGCCTTGCACTGACACAGGGTGTCACATCAAGGTATCTCTGTGCTGGTAGCAGCTATTGTTCCCTGCCCCTGTATGGACAGCAGGTTTCACACTGCAGTTTCTGCCCGTGGAATCTTAAAGCCAAATTAATCCTGATGCATCGGAGTCTTTTGACAATGAATTACATAAACTAGTGTCTGCTTCACCAAAAAATCTTTCCCCAGAGTTTCTTTTGGCACCCTTTCCCAAGTTCTCTGAGCAGCTGCCCTGTGGAGCTGAGCCCCAGTGTCAGTGGAGCAGCAAGTTGTGCTAGTACCAAGCATGTCACAGCTTCACTAGCCCACACAAACCTGCTATGTGCTGCAGTAACAGCAGACTGCTGGGGCTGTGAGAGGCCTGGATGCAGGTAGAAACCTCCATGGATAATATCACCTGATACTTCCTACCAGCACAGTTACCTTAAATCTTTTCCAGTTTTAGGAATTCAGGCTACCTGCAGGCTTTGTTCTCCCTAATGTTCCTGAACTAGTAAGTGCTGAGCTCTTTTATATTTGAGAATCCAAAGTAGATATTCTGAAGCCTGTTAGATAATGCATGTTACCTGTGCTGGCCCGACTTGATTGGATTTGTGCTTCACTGTCAGGTCTCTGAGTTGCAGAGGAAGGTCCTGCTCCTGAGTGTGTAACACCTTCAGTGTCATTTTATTTCTGTGCTTCTATACCTGTTCTTACCTCGTGACTGTTCTCATTTCCATCTTTTGAATTACCTTTTGTCAAGTTTGTCTTATTCAAGCCTTCAGAGTCTTTCTTTCGCTGACTTGTTGAGGCCAAGGGCTGAATAGTCTCAAGTTTTCATGAGCTGAAGGGAGAGGGGGAGGTGAGCATATTGTGTCTGTCCTGGGTCAGGTTTGGTTTGTTAATTCCTTCCCAAAGGCCACAGTTTTGCCAAGAGTGAATCAGTGAAAACCTGGATTTTCTGGTGTGCTGTTTGACAGCACCACGCAGACAACAGAGTTCTTTGGGAGGTTGATCTGCACCTCTGACTCCCTGCACTGGTTGGACTGTAATTTCTGTCATGGATTAGTGTCATGTTCCTCTGTCTGTCTCAGAGTCCTCTCCCCTCAGCACAGCTCACGGTCAGATATTGGGTCTGAGTGCATCATGGGTTTTTAGTACACTTTCTCTGAAGAAGAAACCAAGGCTTAAGAAAATTGCAAAAGAAAAAAAAGTTTGTGCATCTGTGTGTCTGGTTTATGTACAGGTCCAGGAAAATATTTGTGCAACTTTCATAAGAAAGATTGCAATGGAAAGGGGAAGGGGAAGACTAAATAACAAAAAAAACCTCACATGCTGAAGTAATTAAACTCAAGAATTGCAAAAATATTACTGTGTTTCTTGTACCTTCTTTGTGTGTGTTCCTGTCTCTGCCAGTGTTTCCCAAACCTGTTTACTGATTTTTCCAGAATTAAGAGCTTTCATGCTCCCAGGGTGTGGTTTCATGATGCAGCTGCTGCTGGTTCAGGAATAACTAGGGGGATGAGGAAAGCCTGGTGTCTGTTTCCAGAGCCTGGGAGAACAGCACCTGGGACTGCTTTTTCAAAAGAGTTGACATGAAAGCTCAAAATACTGTGCATGCTGAAAAATACACCAGATGTAGGGCACATGTGCACATGCTCTCCATAGACTCCAGCAGGAAAGGCCCTCAGCTCCATAAGGGTAGGGATAAAAATATTCACTGGAGATAACAGAAAGAAATGGAACAGCCCAGATCACCTGTAGCACCAGGCAGACCCCCGATCTGGCACCCCTGTGCCGACTGCCCAGGGTAACTGGCACCACAGGCATTACAGTTTTTGTGGGATTTTCCTAGCAGTAAGGAAATGCTCATTTCCACTGCCAAGAAAAAGGATCTTTACACAGAACATGCTGCTCTTCAGGATAAGGACAAGGCACGTGGAGCTATGGACAGACTCTGCTATTATGAGCTGGCTGAACCTGCAGCCCAAGGCACCTCCAGTGCAGTGCAGCTGCTGCCCAGCCTGTGCCCGAGGCCAGGGGCCAGGCACTGAGTCACCAGCCCCTCTGTGCCAGCCTGGGTGGGGACACTGCCCCACTGCACCCTGAGGTGTCACCAGTTTGTCACCCACAACTGCAGGGGCCTCACTGGAGCAGCAGCTTCCTTCCTTCTCCAGCATCAGTGCACAGGGCTGCTGCCTGGCTCCTGGGCTTTATCACTGTCTGGGGAGGAAAGATTGCTCTCCCTTATCGTTCACGTGCTGGGAATCCACACAACACACCCAGATGTGCAGGCTGAGGAAGTGCCAAGTGCCCCTTGCATGCTCCTTTCACATCTGCTTTTGCAGTGCTCCAACACAGCCCTCCCCACACCGACCGTGGGAGCCTTGCCAGCAGGTCATGTCTCCTGTGTGCTTGCTAACAGAGCTTTTCCAGAACACAAGAAAAACTGATTTTGCTCTGTCTCTCCTGGGCTGTGTGATGCCACCTCATCCATCCATGCTCAAAATGTTTTGCTTTCTCCTAAAACAAAATTATTCTTTTGAAAACCAGAATCATGTAGTACAGATGCCCAAAGCAGAACCAAGGGGTTGCTGCCACAGTCACCTTATGTACAGGTGCCTGATGCTGCACTGTATAAAGGACAGGACTTTTCCTGACCCCCCAAACAACAGCATAAATGTAAATACGTGAATAAATATCCACACATCTTTTTTAGTCACACAGTTTGAGTTTCAGCTTCCTGGTTGGTCCAGATCTCGCTAATGATACATTCCTGTTGTGTTTTCATCCCAGCCAGCAATCAAGCCCCATGCAGCCACTCATTCACTCTCCTGTAAGTGGGACTGTGGAGAGAATTGGAAAGGTAAAAGCTGGAAAACTCATGGGTTAGACAGAATAATAGTGGAAGCAAAAGCTGGCACACAAGCAAGGAAAAACAAAGGATTCATTTGCTGCTTCCCAGGGGCAGACAGGTGTTCAGCCACCTCCAGGACAGCAGAGCCCCGTCATGTGTAATGGTGACTTGGGAAGACAAACACCATCACTCCGTATGTCCCCCCTCCTTCTTCCCCTCAGTTTTACATACTGAGCATGATGTCATGTGTATGGTCAGTTGGGGTCACCTGTCCTGGCTGTGTCCCCTCCCCATCTCTCATGTACCCTCCAGCCCCCTCACCAGTGTGGCCATACAAAGAGCAGAAAAGGCCTTGGCGCTATGTAAACACTGATCAGCAATAACTAAAATATTTCTATATTGCCAACCTTGTGCTCAGCACAAGTGCAAAATATAACACTATATTAGCCACTGTGAAGACAATTCATTCTATACCAATGGCTGCAGACTGGAGTGGCATCTCATGGGAAATTTCTGATGAAGGAATACAGGGCCACAAGGGAAGATCCCACCGTGCCACTGTGGACCCAAACTATGTCTCACTATCACTACAGCAGGGCTGTGTCCAGAACAGGGACTGGGATTTGGCTAGTTGCATTGAATTAGTCTGATTACTTGTATTGGAGGACAGAATACAGAATTTGGGTGTAACAATAGCACAGGCTCATTTCAGTTCAGCTGAATGCAATGAAGAAGAGATTCTTCTACTGGAGCAGAAGAAAAATTGAGAGCTGTGGAAAACAGCAAAAGGCAGTAAAATCCCTTGAAAGGGATATTTCAGTAGAAAAAAGGTATTTCTCTTAGACAGGGATAGTGCTCAATTACTGAATTTAATTAATAACATTTAATGAATAGTAATATATAATTACAGTTAAGAAGCCATGATTTCATGGTCTCAAAGGTTTCTACTTTGACAAGTTCCTCTTTTTCTCTCTGGGCATCTCCATGTTCACCTGTTTTTCCAAGTAGTCTGAGGGCATTGGAGGGAGGTATGGTTCCAATTAGGACTTGTAATTGAAAGCAATTAATCAATTAAACCAAGCAGCTAAATTGCCCTGTGAGAAGGGAGAAGCTGCTGTGAGGTGCAGTGGGGTTGGTGGCCTAGATATCTGCAGCTCTTGGGAAATTTCTGGCTTTAGCTTTGTATACCTGAATTCTTCCTCTCTTTAGATGTAGTAGAGTAATACAGAATATTTCAGTTGGAAGAGGCCTACAACAGTCGTCTGCCTTGCACTGGTAATGTAAAGATTTAAGGGGTTTCAGGAACCTTAATCTAAAGCATAGTGGTGGGTGTCATAGAAGCTGGTGGGAAAGTGAGTTGTGAGGACCTCAATAGTTCAGCTCCTTACAGGTTCTCTCTCAGACCTATGTGTGTGTGTAATTGTGTGTTAAAGCTTATTTGTCAGCAAGCAACACAAGGGGGAAAAGAGGAAGAAAGGGTTGCCTAGAAATCAAAAGAAATAAAGGAAAAATTTAAGAAACAGAAGGGTGGAAAACATACTCAGCAGAAAATACAAAATAGCATAGAAGTATTTTTTAAACTTTCCTCTTTGCACCCCTCCTCAGGGTTTCCGCTGTGCCCACGCCTCTGACAGTGGTCACTGAGACACTTGTTTTCTGATAAAGAGGAAGGAAATCCACCAGCTGTCGACCTGGACCCTCAGTGACAGAGTGAGCCCAGGCAGAGAAGTGTTCCTGATTTACTCCAGCTTGGGGAATGCGGGTCAGTCTGGCTGGAGAGGGAGCAGCTGCTCCCCCAGGAAGGATGGGAATGGTGCTGCGAGCAGCCGTGCTCGTGAGTTCCCTTCTTCACTGCAGCGGTGAGTCTGGGCTGGGCACGGGCTCCTGCCCTGCGTTGTCTGCGTGTGCTTGGCAGGGGGAGCTTTGTTTTGGGAAGAGCTTAGATTCAGTCCTCAGAGAGAGAGAAACCTACTGGGACAAAGTCAATGGTTCTCATTTTTACAGGAAAAATAGTTTTCGCTTCCTTCACCCAGTGGTTTAAGTTTCTCATGTTTGGCTTAGGCTGAGAGAGTGATGTGTTTCAGAAAAACAAATAGGCAGTGGAGGAGGGAAGTCTCCGCTGTTCCTCAGAAGCCCCAAGGGTGATGTCAGGAGCAGACACCAGCTGAGACCAGGGAGCTACAGCTTGAACTTTAGAACTAACTCCTTCCCTCAGGCCTAAGTTATCTAGTAACTCTGACCCTGTACTCTACTCAGTGCTGCTCGTGGCAGGAAAGCAGCAGGCAGAACAGGAGAGCCAGGCTGCACACATGGCAGGAGTCACTGCCCCTGGCCATCAGCCACCTCCCACCTGTCTGCCTCATGCCACACTGATTTTTGGTTAACCCACCCCTGAGCAGCCCAACCCTCACATTCCTCAGTGACAGCTTGTGTTTCTCATCTGGTGGGTTCTCTCTGCCATGGCTTCACCACCTGGGCACTGCCTTCACCCTGGCTGCTCTGTGGCTTAATTTTCATCATCCTTTCTTCCTGCAGCTTTTCTGGACCTGAATGGCCCCAGTGAGGTCAAAGGTGTCTGGAAGGAGTCTATCACTCTGCCTTGTGGCTATGTGCCTGTGAAGGACCTTGTGCAGCAATCCCTCTCCTGGACTGTGGTACATGACAAGGGCTCAGGCACCATCTTTCGGAGGGATGGCTCCGGTGACCACGTTCTCCTGTCTGAGTACAGGGACAGAATCAGCGTCCCAAAGGATGCCCCAGGAAATGTGTCCCTCCTCATCCTGGACCTGGAGACCTCTGACAGAGGAACCTACACCTGCCAGGTCACCTGGAGAGACAGCAACAACAGCCTGATAGCAAAGGAGATCGCCACCAAATTGGAGGTCGTTAAAGGTAAATCCAAGAAGGAGGCTGTTCGGGAGGGAAAGGCTTGGCTCAGGAAGGTTTTTGGGAATTAGACAGAGCAGATAGTCAGTGACTGCATGTTTTGATGGAAAAGCATTTTGCTGATCAGTGTCAGCCTCCAGCGAGAAGCAGCAAATGAATCAGAGAGAAATTCTGCCCAGGATACAGCACCCTGCGGGGCGGGGAGGACGTGTGGCTCCTCAAGTAGCCATTCATCCCTGGCTCTATCTGTAGCCAAGAACTCAGTGCTTCCCCGGGGCATGCAGAAATGGGGAATACACTGTCCCAGGGCTGTTCTTTGACTAAATTTCACCAGCATGTGTTTGCCCTCCCTCTGCCCAGTGTGTGGGGTTTATAGAGTCACAGACACTGTAGCACACCATGTATGGAACAGCTGAGCTAATCCTGTTGCAGGGAAGTGATGCAAAAGCCGAGCTCCTTCCTCTTAGGGAGGCACTGACACCAAGAACGAGAACTGCTGTGGCACGGGGACTGTACCCACCACAGCCAGGGCTCCGTGACCTGAGCCCCTCTCTTTGTCTTGCAGTGGCGGCCACCAAGCCCATCATCAGAGCCGGGGAGCTGGGGCTGACGGTCCCCGCCGGGGCCAGCACCAGCCTGACCTGCGAGGCCAGCGGGTCCCCTCCCATCAGCTACCGCTGGTTCCGGAGCTCCCCGGCGGGCAAAGACGAGTTCCTGAGCAGCGGGGCTGAGCTGGAGTGGTCCAGCCTGCGGCCCTCGGACAGCGGGACGTATTTCTGCGAGGCAGAGAACAAGGTTGGGGCCGGGGCCGTGCAGCGCAGCGATGCCGTGCAGCTGACGGTGACAGGTGAGTGCCCGCAGCCACAGCTGGCAGGACAGCATCCCTCTGCAGGGCAAAGGAACAGCATCCTAATTCCCTGCCCGGAAAGAAGGAAATGCCAAACGCCTTCAGCACTCTGACACATCCCTCCCCGCTGGCTCCAGCCTGTGTCCTTCTTTATTTCCTGTATTCAGTTTCCTCCTCTTTGAGGAACAGCTCTTTTCTGATGCAAAACGGCATTTCTACTTCAAGTATTTATGTGTTTATTCCTCTGTGGGTTTTTTGAAGTTCTCCCTGGCTCTGTAATGCTGCTCACTGCAATTCAGCAAGTTCAGACAAGGAGTTGGGGCTTTATTTTGAGAACAAGGAACAAGGGAGCGGCAGTTCAGTGGCAGAACAAACCAAACTGGCCTTTGCTCCCCACCACCAGCTGCGTGTCTCAGGGAGACACATTGCACTTCTCACACACACCAGGCTCTGACACCTCCAGGCTCTGCAGGACAGTGTGTGACAGCTTGGACTCAATGGCCTCAGAGGCCTTTTCCAATCTAAACTATTCCATGATGGGTGCATTATTGGAGGAAAACTTGCAGCTCTCCTTGGCTGGTTACTCGATCAGCAGAGCTGGGAAGCCCCTGATGGCAGAGCCAAGTACAGGTACCACACAGTGGCCTGTGAAAGAGGCAGAGCCTGCCAAGCTCCCAGCCATGAAGCTTTGGGAGGACCCTGGAGTGCTTTTCCCAGCAGTCCCACATTGGAGGGAACAGCACAGGAACAGGCCTCAGTGCTGCAGGTGCTGCCTAATGCTGCTGCCACAGCATCCCCCTCTTGTCAGCTGGGCTGCTTCCTCCTGCTCCTGTCCCACCTGTGGGGAATTCTCTATCACAGCAGCATCACCGTGGTGCTCAAAGCCCTGAGTAAGCCTCTTTCTCCCTCCCCCTCACTTTGCAGATCTGTCCACAACAACAGCTGCCTTGCGGAGGAACGTGGGAACCATGGGGGGACACAACTCAACCACAGGTCAGGGTGACAGCTGATGGCAACCGTGGGGTGCTGGGGCCGTGTGACACCAGCTCTTGGCAGTGGTTTCACTGCTGGGGAAAGAAGTCTTGCCAGTATTGACCTTCAGCCCCTATGCCTCTGTTTTTAACTCAGATGTTTCTGAAGATAGGTCTTCCTTCTCTCACTCTCCAACCCACAGAGGGCTGATAGGTTGTCTTTGTAGGAGAGACTGTACATGCCACAGGACTGCTGAAAATGCCCTTTCCTAAGTTGCAGAGCATATGGGATGGGATGTTCTGGGTTTGGTTCTTTTTCAAAATGGTTTTTTTTTTGCTTGTTACCTGGTTCCAAGTGGAAGCTGCTGAGGGGAGGCAGATCTGGTGTCTCCAGTGGCAGACACATGGGATGCAAAAGCTTCCTCTGACCCGACTGAAAACATGTACTTGACCAGGGACAGCAGTTTTGAGGGAGGGCTTGTGATTTCCTGTTTGTTTTTGTGGGATGTGGCAATTTAGGCCTGGACTCAAGGAGATCTGCTTGTGGAAACTTTCTATGGTTGGCTTATGTTTCATTTGGATGTATGGTCCCCCAGCAATCACATGGGGATTGTGTCACTCACTGCAAGCTGAGGGAAGATGTTGACAGGCATTGATTGTTTTTGCAGGAAAGAATCAAACAGAGCTGGTGTTTGGAGGTACCTCAGGAATCTCCTGGACTCCATGGGGCCCCACCACTACTGCAGGTGTGTGTGTATAGACATACAAATACACACAGGTATCTGGTGTGTGTATATACACTATATATAGTATCCATCCAGTGACTACTACGTGTACTCCCTCCATAGCATAATGTATACATAGTGCTCATTTCTGCAGTTTGCCTATTTTTACTGCCTTGTAAAGGGGATGGAGGCATTCTCTTCTGATCCTACAGCTCTAATCCAAGATATCCTGGTGATAAAATGAGGGCTGGAAATGCACTCTCAGACTTTACTCGTGTTTGTTTTGCAGATCTGTACATAACAGCAACAACTCCTGAGAGTGGTGTGGGATATCCAGGGAAGAATGAAACAATTCATGGTAAGTAAGAGCAAAACCAAGCTGAGAAAAAGAATAAGGACCCAGATGCTCTGTAGTCAGGAACTTCAGCCTCAAAATTAGTATTCTGCCTTTTTAGCTGCAAATTGCGTTAACAGCTGTTCTCAGAGAACCCAGATAATTCCTGGTGACTCTTTAAAAGGCTCTGGATGTTTTTATGGAAGAATGAAAAAAAATGTTGATATAGGGGGCACACAGAGCTATTGCTGTATTCCTGAGAAGTTGATCCATTTTTATCTTGGACTGTCAAAGCTGAAACAGCAGAAAAGCCTCAGTGTGTGTCTCAAGCAGATCTACAAATCCTCCAGCTTTGCAACATTATGACAGGTTTAGACAGCTTCTAGACAGCACTGAGCAGCACCCTTGAATGGAAAGCTTCTTTTCATGATATGCAGTGCAATTATCCTGCCCAGCTCACATCCCTAGTCACTTCAGCATTTGATGGACATTGTCTGTACAGCTGTGGTCTCTTGGTGAGATGCACACAGTGCTGGGTCACCCACTCAGAGCCACAGGATCAGGGTCTGTGGGGACACAGCTCTGTGGGGACACAGCCCCACATGCTCAGGCAGGGCTGGCTGTTGCTGTCATTGGGGACATGATGAATGTGTACCTGCTGCTGCTGTCACCCAGGAGGGCTCCCTGTCTGAAAAGTCCTCTGTTGTATTGCTTTAGATTTCCAGAGGACTGGCTTGCCCCTCTACCTGGTCATCCTGATTGCTGTGGTGTGTGGTGCTGTGGTTTTCCTTATCATCTCTCTCATCATGTGCATTAGAAAGCCCAAAGATGGTGAGTAGAATGTTCTGGAAAATCTGGACGTTTTCTGCATGCCCAGCATGGTTTTACCTTTGATGGGTTTTGGGGCCTTGAGCAGTGCTTGCAGCCACCAGCTGCAGCTCTGGCACCTGCATCATGCAGGGAGTAGATGACAGGCCTGGATTGACATAGATGGAGGGAAATTCACAGAGGAGAGAAGTCCCTGCAGTCAGGAGGGTCATCCAGGCACCAGCTGTGGGGTTGGGGTGTCAGTGGCCCTGGTGGTCCTGAGCAGCATCCTCCCATCCCTGCATGGGGCAGCTCAGTCCCTGCCCTGCAGCCCATCCCAAGGTGTGTGGCTTGCTCTGCCACGGAGCCTTGGGATGGTTGTTTTTCACTGCTCCCCACAGACATCCCAGGGTTCAGACTCGCCTGCTTGGCCAGGCTCATTGTTCCAAATCCTTAAAGTCTCTGGCAGAGGGTTCATCCTGTCCTGCTACTGGGAATTGCCTTTGGTACCAGCTGCTGCTCAGTAGTTCCCATAGTTGGCACTCAGAGGGAAGAGGTCATTGTCACTTCTCCCTATTCCACGTGAATTTGTTTCCTCTCTGGTCTTTAGCCACAGGATCCACTCACTGAATGCCTCTGTCTCTCCAGCACTGCCATCAGAAATCCTCTTGGCCAAATGTTCCTTGGAGCCCCCTCCTCAGCAGCTGTGTTCAGCACAGAGCACACAGGTGTGCTTTGGGGTTTGAGATCACACAGACTTAATTTTCCCCTGGGTTTCTCTAATGATCTTCCTATGACTCCATGCTACCAATTAATAATAAAATTGCTAGATGTTTCTTTTGCCATTTTTCTTATTTTTATCTTTTCTTTTTTTTAAAGGAATCCAGAATAACCACTTTAGAAACTGTACTTCTTTTGAACTTCTCATGAATAGGGAAGCTGTGGACTTCTGGTTTCTAACCTCAACTTTATCTTTGACATCGGGCTGCTTTTTTTGACCCAGTCATGTGATAGCAGGATTGTTTTTGTTTTCTTGGACTGAATCCTGGGAAACTGACATGACATCACTCACCTAACATTATGTATCCAAGGATGTTTTTTTAGTTCTGTCTTCAGAGGTCATCTTCTTAAACCAAGAAGATAAACTAAGAAATTATTTTTTTAAGAATGTAAATGCAAATTATTGACACAAATTCTGATTTTTCTTTTCCAGCTCAAGTCTATGATGTAAAATTGTGAGTATAACCTTTTATCTGGTGCATTGATGAGTGCTGGGGGGCTGTATCAGAGCAGAAAGGAAAAGCACTGTCATAATGAAAACCTCCTTAAGCAGTCTGGGTGAAGAGGTTCACAGTTACAGAGGCTCAACAGCACATTGTAGGAGGGCTTGTGGGCTTTCCACAGCAACACAGAATGTGGGAAGAAGGATCTTTTTCATGGCGATATCAGAATTGTAGAAGTGAGCAAGAGCTGCTTATTGACTCCTAAACCCAGGGTGGGTTACTGAAGATTATTGCCAAGGCTAAATTCTCTGTGTTTTTTCAAGGCTAAATTCCCAGGTTTTTTTCAAATGCAAAGCAAAGGAACTCCCCTTCTAGAGACCTCTGATTTTTTTCCTCAAAACATCCCTGACTGAATTTGCTTCTTCTAACCATAGCTGTGGCAGGAAGTTATAGCTTTTTCTAAATTCAGGTTTCACATCCTGATCTACTTGTAACCTGTGGAAGTTTTACTGAAAAGCCTGATAATCTGGTCAAAACAGACAAGGAGAACCATTTCTCTAGGTATAAAGTGCTGCTGACTTGAGTATTACAGTGGGATATGCCAGCATCCCAGTGCTAGGCTTTCCCAGCAGTGTGTAAGGCAGCAGTTTAAGTAACAGTTGAACCCTGAGCAATGGAACAAATGCTGTAATAATATTTCTCCTTAGAGGATCTATCTTCATTTAAGAAATGCTAGATACCATAAGCCAGATGGTGGATGTGGGCTGCTTTCAGTTCTCAATTTACCCTTCCTCCAATATTTTTTATAAATATTCATTTTTATAAGTATTTATTTCTCTTCAGCAATTATCTGATTGTGCCAGAGCAAGAAATGGGGGTAATTCTTTCTTTGCTTGCACATCCTTTGCTGCCTCTCCCTGGAAACTTTCTCAGGGTTGGAAGCAATGCTGCTACAATGCCCAAGGTTTTTCTGCCACCAGAAGGCAAAGGACAAAATTTCTCCTTCAGAATATTGCCATAGTCCAGGGGCCACGGATTAGTCCAGTTTACATGGCTTTGAGTCAGACCACAATACTGGTTCATAATCCTGATGGTTGGGAGATGCTTTGTTTATTCTGGTTGCTACTCTTCTTGCTTTTTGATTTCAGCCATAACTCGAGAGTGGCAGCTTCTTCAAGCACAGGTCACTATGAGGAACCCATCTCTTCCACTGAAAACCACTATGTGACGGACCTCAGGGAAAACAAAACCTCTGAAGAAGTAAACAAGAATGCATCTGGCTGTGTTGCAAACCCCCAGGAGTCTGAGTATGAAATAGGGGACACTTCCTGAGAACCAACAATGCTCTGCAGATACCAGTCCTGAGGAGCGCCTTCACCCAGACAAAATAAATACTTTTCACTTTTTCCCCTGACAATTAGGTTGGACAAGCAGTAGTTGCTGTCCCTTCACAACCCCTGCAGCAAAAATGCATACCTCATCAGGACCTCCAGTTACAGACTGCTGTGTAGAACTTCTGACTCTGTTTTCCTTGATTGTCTCTCACCACCTCTGTCCAAGAAAGCCCTTTGAATGCTGCAGCATGCAGGTCCCAGGCTAGGAGCACTGTACTGAACTTTACTGCTTTATATGGCCAAAACTTACTGCTTTATATGGACCAGTGTTTCCAGCCTTTGTGTGGTGGGAGGAGAGCCAGCACTGAGGGCTGCTCAGCATCCCCATCCCTGTGGGTGAGCAGGGCAGGATGCAGCTGGCTTGGGGATCAATGGTTCCTCTCCTGCCCACCTGATGCTGTACAGATTTAATATAAGAGAGATCTTATAGAAACACTGATTAAAGCCAAGAGAAACTCAGGAACTTGCACAATAGGAGAAGCAGTGCAAAAGAAACAGGAATGTCCCTTGCAGTCCTTGTGCTACCCTTGATCCCCCTACACAGCATGGCAGTGAGGTCTAGGCACACTGGCCACAGCTCTGGGTGCTTCTGATACTGCAACTAGGTGCCTAGTCACTTTTTCTCTGTGCTCTCTTTAAATGCATGATGGATATTTGAAAGAAATTATATACTTTTCCAGCAGTTTGGGGTATGATTGCTTACATATGCCTCATAGATTTTGCTGTGTGCGTTTCTGCACGACTGGTTCATTTTGGAATGCCAGCAAGCCACTCACAGCCCCTCACTAGATTCTCAAGAAGTACCTTCCTCCCAGCTTAAAAGGCCTGAAGGGTAAGTTATAAATAATTTCTACTGCCCTGAGTAAATCTATCATGCAGAGTTATGAAAGAACCTTTTTATAATGAGCAGAGCAATCCTGTGTCCCATTAAAAGCCATGCAGACAGGTGTAAAACAGAGGGAGTGACCCGAGGGATGAGCAAGACTTTGATAACAGGCACAGGATTAAGGGGCCCCCAGCTGTGCTGCTCACACTCAGGACAGCTCTGCATCTGCAGGTCTCTGAGCATCAGTTCAAAACTCACCAGAATTTAACGGGAGTGTGAGGTGCTAATGGAAAGGTATTCAAGTAAAAAACAGGAATGTGGTAGTGTAAAGCCCATGGAATGTTGCTACCTTATGTAGGCATGTTGGCCTCATCTTGGGTTTAGCAGAGCAAGGAAAGTTACTGAGGAAGATTGTAAAGAATAATTATTGGTACAAAAGCACATCTGTGCAAACAGTCTCTTGGAAAAAAGAACAGAAGAAACAAATGAGCAAAGTGTGCCCATGGGGGTCAGGGCTGAGAAGATGAAGGGGCTATTTGTTTACAGCTTCTCTGAAAAGGCAGCAGAAATTAATGGTAATTGTCTGGTAGCACTTTAGCAAGGAAAAGTACTTCTTTGTATGCAACACTGAAATAAATGTGGAACACGGTGTTGCCCACCTGGGGCTGAGAGCAAGAGGTCTAATGGGAAATTGGAGGAATTAATGATTTAAAAGTTCATCAGAATGCACAAACTACCAGGCACACTTTCCAAGCACTTGTCAGTGACTATACTTTTTCCTGTGCTACAAATTTTATTTCTCTTTGTTAAGAATGTACTTAAAATCAAGGGCTAGGACATCTTGATTTCTGAATTTCTGAATTAAAAGGGAATACAAAGGAAAACGTGTCCATGCAGCTTATTTTAGATGTGGAGAAAATAAGTGTGTGTGTGTGTGTTTCTGCATGGGTGAGATCAGAGGAAGTGGGAAGGAAATGTGGCAGCTGCTAGAGCACAGCCCATTCATCTGAGCTCAGCCTGACTGCTGTGGCCACTGAAGGAGGAATAGGGCTCTGGCCACCTGAAAGGACCTGCAGTCCTCTTCATCTGAGGCATCATGATGTGGCCAGAACTCCAGCCAGGGGAGAAGGGAGCACTGAGGGAAGGCAGAGATGCAGAGACAAAGGGTGTCCCACTGAGGGGCAGAGTGGTCTGAGCTCTCACTGCTGAAACCCCATGGGTAGTGGCTCCCAGGAATCCCACAGCTTGCCCCAAAATCACTCAATTCCAGCTGCAGTGCAAAACCACAGGCAATGCAGCCCTAGCAATGTGGTTAAACAGTAGTGTTATCCTGGCTGGACAGCCAGCACCAGGGCTGTTGTAAGGCAAGCTCATAAAACTGAAAATAAATCCATGAATTACGGTCTCCATGTGTTTTGTGTCTGCATTCACTGTGGGACAGCTGGACAAGGTCCAGGTCCTGACTTGTTCTGGGCTGTACCTGGGCCCAGAAGGGCAGCTGCTGTGCACCCTGTGCAGTGGCAGGCCAGAGGATGAGCCCAAGTCACAGCAGATCATGCCAGACCTGCAGTTTTGTTTACCAAACCCAGAGCTCAGCCAGCCTCTGCAGAGCACTGGGAGGAGGAGCTGGGTGGCCTGAAAAAAAGCCAACATCAGATAGTGCTGAGGCTCCAGAGAGCACCAGCAGCTGGTGCCTGTGGTAACTGCAGGTAAAGGGATATCTTCTGATGGCTGGGGGTGTCCAGCCCACCTGCAGGACTAGGAAAGAAATGAAAGCTCAGAAAACATCATACATATGTGTCTCTTTCTTGGAATCAAGAGCTGTTTACAAGGATTTGGCCAAGCTAATAGCAACCCAGAACTAATGTCATTGACCTGGAAATTCCTGGGAAGGGAATTTTTTCAGAGAGAGCAGTTATGCATCATGTTTCTGTCACGCAAACTTTAAGGGGAAATGCTAATTTACACTATTTTCTGTTTCTTTAAGTGGAACAAGGTTGTGTTTTGATGATTGACTCTATGATTATCTCAAGTGACAGGACTGTGGTGTGAATGGTTTGGGGAGATCACACAATTGGCTTCTGTGGGGCATCCAAAAAGTACTTAGTAAAATACACTCTGTTGAGTCAAATCTGTGAGTTAGCTATGGCTGGACCAAACAAGAAAGTCTCAAATAAAAATAGCTTCTTTTTTGAGTGCATATGGTTGAAAAAAAGCACTTTGAGACCTTTTTTCTTCAATTATCTACTTTTTGGTGATTTGCTCATAGTTGGGTACTGAATTTCATTTCCTCGAACCCTAAGGATTTTATTTATCACCAGAAAAATGGTAACAAAGTGCTCTGGCCACTGGCAAACTTTGTCAGAAAATGAATGTAAGACGCAGACTCAGCAGAGCTGGTCCCTATGAACAGGGTCTGAGTGGCCGTCTGTGCTCAGGTTTGGGGACATGGGGACTTTACTGTGTCACCTGTAGTTAGCCCAAGATGAGTAGCAGAAATGGCAGAACAAAGAGTGCCTGGGTTGTGGTACTTGAAGAAATGACACTTGAAAGAGTGTCCAGTCCTATGTGTGGGAGGAAGGTGGGTACCTGGAGGGACAGGCTGCAGAGGGCCTCACCTGCAGCACTGTGTGGGAGAGAGTAGCAAGTTCAACCCACAGCAGAGACACTAGAATAAAATACTGCATTTTAATAAACCAGCTTGCTAGCCAACATGTCTGAGACATTGAAGGCTTTCTCTTCTTGTGCTCAGATTCAAAACTACAAGGAGTCCTTAAAGTAAGGAAGAAATGGGTTGACTCTGTGACTCAGGGAGCTGTGTCTGTATCCAGGGAGAGAAAGATGTGTATCACATTTGGGGAACTACAGTTATTCATGTCTGCTTAAGTTAAATAGTCCTTTTTTTTTAGTCCTGTATAATTAAAGTTTCAGGAAGTCTTGCATGTCCGGTTAAAAAATAATCCTGTCAGCAGTTTTAGCTTCAGTATTCAACTTCTTCCAGGGCATGTTCCCCAAAACCCAACTTCTCTTAAACTGTTTTGTGCAGGAGACTGTTTGGAACAAGGTTCTACTGCAGTCATGGATCAGGGTGTGGAAAAGGCTGAGGTTTAATCACCTCTGTGAAAGTGGACACATTTCCCTTTTTGAGTGACACAGCTAGCAACTTTAACAAGTGCTTTTTTGTTTGTTTGCTTGATTTCAGACAGAACTCAAACATTTTTAAAATCTTCTCTGGGGCAGCATGGGCAGATGGATACAGGCCATGGGCACTGGTACCCACTTGCAGCTGCAGCAAAGATATCAAGAAGAAAAGCTGGCAAAAATCAAGTTTTGATGTCTCACATAGACATGCTTTGCAAGAATGGGTGCAGCTGCCCCCACCCTGTTCTTCAGAAGGATGGCAGTTGATGGTGGCTCTCAACCTGGAGCCCTGGATAAATTTGTTACACCAGGTCTTGCAGCACAACATTTAGCTTTTTGCTCCAGACAAGATCCACCACAGTGATCAGCAGAGTGGAACTTGCAATCACAGTCCCCAAGGGCCCCACAGGTGGGCATGCCTCTACCCGGGACTGAAATGAGATCCACACAGTTCTCATTAGCTTACTGACTCTGGGGAAAATGAAGATAATCTCCAGCTCTCATTACCCCAGCAAAGAGGGAATAAGCTGTCACTGACATGGAGCAGCACTTCCAGAGATGGTTTCAGCTGCAAGGTGGATGTTGCAGCCCAACAAGACAAGTACTTGTTGTGATGGGATGAGGCTGTGGCAAAACCATCCCATTCACCTTTCTCTCTCAGCTCCATAGGGAACAGCTCTCTGTCCCTCACACACATCTGCCTCCTGCTCAAAGATACTGTTTTCCTGGTGCTGTTAGAACCATATGCTAAGGCATGGCTATTGAATAAATCCCAAAAAGCTGCTCTACTGACTATTAAATGCCTATAACAGAATTCACTAGGTCTCATCAGATTCACTTTTACGTGTTTCTTATCTTCCCGTAAGTCCTTCTCCTTCTCGTAATAATTAGTAAGCACAGATCAATCCTGTGTATCACACCTAGATCATTCTTGATCTTTTAAAAGGTACCCCATAGAGCACACTCAGAATGTCCCTTGGCTGCCAGTCAGAAGTCACCTCTTTGCCAAACACGGTGTGTGTTTTAAGAGCACGACTTTTGCCCATGAACTGGACTATTGCAGCAGAAATGGGAGCTGAGAAAGTCTGTGATGGTCAACATGACCTGGCAATGAGCACTAGCAGCTCAGAAAGGCAGCTGGGTCCTGGGCTGCATCAAGAGAAGTGGATGGGGACAAGGGAATGGGCCTGGAAAGATCCATACAGCCTTTCTCCCTCCTTAACCCTTCACCTAACTCAGCACTGAAATGGACTCGTGATGTTTCAGAAAGAGGATCCTAGATGACAAAGGACAGAATAAAGGGAAGTGTTCTTCATTTGCAGTCTGGTCCCAGGAGGGTGGGAGTCTCTTGGGGAAAAGAGGACAGACCTGAACTTCTGGGAGAATGAGAGAAGTTGGGTGGATAGTGGTGTTTGTGATGACTTTCATCAGCTGCAATGGTGAGTAAATGCTCCAATGTATAAGAAAAAAATCAGAGTACTAAGAGCGTAGGAAAAATCTTTTGGGTTATAGCTTTTTTTTTTTTAATTGACAAGTCAATTAGAAAATCTTTAGCTTATTGCATTAACCTCAGAGCCTGAGAATTCATGAGTCTCCTTTGGATCAGATACAACGAGGTGCTTTCAAGAGTGCAGCAAATGGGGCAGTATGGGGCGAGTCAGCTTCCCTGCCCCAATGCAAGAGAAGAAGACAGCTTTTGGGGCCCTTGGCAAGGACCCACTGGGGTGTCTAGCTCTCAAAACAGTCTTGGTGAAGCTGGAATATGCATTCTAAATTTAATAACTCATCCTCATTGTTCTGTTAGCATGGCCCTGGGGAGGAGAGCTGTGAGACCAGGTGCCGGAACATTTGATTCCCCCTGGTCTCTCCTACCCAGTGACTCTCTGGTTGCATCAGGAAAGCTGGGACTGGAACCTTGGCTTCAGTTCCTATGCTCCCGACTGAATATACCCTTTCTCACGGCATGTATGACACTAGAAGCAGCAGAGGAAAGTTTTGGGAAACAGGAGAAAAGTGCTCTTAAGTGTTGTACAGGATTGCTCCTGACATTTAAAAAATTGGGTTGAAATATATTCCCCATTTCTTCATTAAAAAAAAAAAAACGATTTGCAGATTACTGGGATCTGCCTCTCAATCAATTCTTGTGGGTTAAAGCTGCTGAATATAACCAGTGTCTTTCCGGGGAGAGAAAAGGGGAGAAAAATAAGGGGTGTGGGGAGAGATAAGCCAAGTCAAATGAAATTCAGGTGATTTGCTACTTACAAGAGGCACTTCCCAGAGGACATGTGAGATCCATGGGCAGACAGCTGAAGAAATTGGGAGAATGTATGGAGAAAATCAGCTCAGTCTTCTCCTGTGCCTATCTGAACACTTGGCAGGGTGCTGATCTGGGTCAAGTCTGAAGTTTTCCAAGGCTAAAGCAAGCAAAAGGATAGATTTTGGTCCACCATCCCTATTCCAGGTCTGGTACTGCAGGGAATATCCCTAAATGCTGCTGACCACAAGGAGCCTCTCTGTACTGAGAAAGAATTAAGAATTGGCAACTGCCCAGAGAGAGACACAATAGAAATAGACATGAGGTCAAGGCAGCTGTTGACTTCCCCATGCTTTATGATGTGGGCTGGCTTACTGCTGTGGTCTACAGCACATCTGAGACCTGGCCACATGCTGGCATCTACTGCCCAGTGAATCCTGTCTGTCTGGAGGATGCTTCCCTCTTCTGCTGCACTTTGATTTCTTCCTTCCCACTGCTGTTCCCTGCAGCCCTCCTGGATCTGTCTGGTGTCCACCAGGTCACGGGCACATGGATGGGATCCACCACTGTGCCCTGTACCTATGTGCCTTCAGAAGGTTTCACACGGCAAAGGCTCAGCTGGAGTCTGGAGCAGGACTCCAGCACCTCTACCATCTTCCAGAGGGACGATTCTGGTGACCACATTTTGCTGTCTAAATTCCGAGGCCGAGTCAGCGTCCCAAAGAACAGCCCAGGGGATGCCTCACTCCTCATTGAGAACCTTGAAATGCCTGACAGTGGACACTACACCTGTCAAGTCATCTGGAGGTCTACAGATAACAGCTTGATAACGAGAGAGGTGACCACTATACTCGAAGTTGTCAAAGGTAAATCCAGCAATAAAGCCCTGCTCTTGTGCAGCCAGGTTAAAACAAAAGAAGGTAGGGGGACCAGCTTTGCTTTCACACCACACTGTCTGGCCCATCTAGGTTGGAGGTTGAAGCATCTGCCTCCCTTGCTGTGTTGGTTAACCTTCTCAACACGTGGAGATGTAGGAATGAGCTGAGGAAGGGAGCTAGTTAGTGTAAAGCCCAAACTGGATCTATTGATGGGCGAGTTGAACCCATGATGTTCGAGATAATATCCAGGTCTGGTTCTGTACCATGCAGCCAATATCTCAGTGGTTCTTGTAGCAACTGGGTGTTGTGTGAGGCAAGTCTGCCTTCTCCCCTTCCCGAGCATCCTCAATGTGTGCTAGAAAAAAATCTTTCTGCAAGGGGGCCACCCACCCCAGAGAGCAGGACTTTGTGAAAGGGCAGCAGCAATGGTGACAGAGCTGTTGTAACCTGGATTAACATACAGGCGACTCCTGTGCAGGGAAGCGATGTGAGAGCTGAGCTGCTCTCTCCTGGAAAGGCACCAAGAACAAGAGCAAGAGCTGCTGTGGCACGGGGACTGTCCTCACCACAGCCAGGGCTCTGTGACCTGAGCCCCTCTCTTTGTCTTGCAGTGGCGGCCACCAAGCCCATCATCAGAGCCGGGGAGCTGGGGCTGACG